>CM061046.1:14582263-15055514 GCA_030762985.1 Adelphocoris suturalis
CTTACGGCGTCACCTCCCAGTGCTACAAAACGATGCCACAATCCTGTAATTCACTTGACAAACAGGCATACGGCACCACTTGTCTTGAAGGCGAGGTATAACCAAAACCAATGAAGGGGCTCAAGTGAGTAACGTGAAACGCAGGATTGTGGCACACATACCGTGTTTTTTCTCTCTCTCTCTTTTTTTCTTTCTTTTCGGCCGCACCTCAACCAGAAGGGTCATTAGCGGCACAGCTATCCTCTTGTCGTGGGGCTCACCATGGGTTATGTTTTGAGATTGAAAGATTGGTACAAACGATTATTTTAGATCCACCTCCGGGGTGGAGACAAACCTTCCTATGGGTTGGGGATTCAAATAAAATATGTGCATCGGCGATTGATGATATAAAATTGGAGGGTTGGTATAAAAATTTTGTTGTTGTTTTTTTTTGTTTCGTGATGAATTCATTTTTCATGGTCCCGAGGACCTGGGCGGTCAGGGAGGGGGTAATGTGACGATTGTTATGTTCCAGCTTTTTTAAATCGGAAAAAAAGTTTTTCACTAGTAAAATTCGTGATGAATTCATTTTTCATGGTCCCGAGGACCTGGGCGGTCAGGAATAAATGTGAAGATTGTTATATTTCAGCTTTTTGAAATCGGAAAAAAAGTTTTTCACTAGTAAAATTCGTGTAAATTCATTTTTCATGGGCCGAGGACCTGGGCGGTCAGGAAGGGGGTAAATATCAAGTTTGTTATATTTCAGCTTTTTAAAATCGGAAAAAAAGTTTTTCACTAGTGAAATTCGTGATGAATTCATTTTTCATTTTCCCGAGGACCTGGGCAGTCAGGGAGGGGGCAAATGTGAAGATTGTTATATTTCAGCGTTTTAAAATCGGAATAAAAGTTTTTCACTAGTAAAATTAGTGATGAATGCATTTTTCATGGTCCGCAGGACCTGGGCTGTCAGGGGAAAATGTGAAGATTGTTATATTTCAGATTTAAAATCGGAAAAAAAGTTTTTCACAAGTAAAATTCGCGATGAGTTCATTTTTCATGGTCCCGAGGACCTGGGCGGTCAGGGAGGGGGTAAATGTGAAGATTGTTTTATTTCAGCTTTTTAAAATCGGAAAAAAAGTTTTTCACTAGTAAAATTCGCGATGAATTCATTTTTCATGGTCCCTAGGACCTGGTCGGGCAGGGAAGGGGTAAATGTGAAGATTGTTATATATCAGCTTTTTAAAATCGGAAAAAAAGTTTTTCAGTAGTAAAATTCGTGATGAATTCATTTCAATATTACGTATACCCACCTACCGCCAGAGTTTGATCAAAATCGTACCACTAGATGATAAGAAGTCGAGGTTATATAGTAAATCAGGAGTAGTTGCATCTCGTTTCTGACTCAATACTTCACTCTGCTCATGCGAAAACGTAAATTCTACCAAGCATCATTTCCCACACCCTAGTCATCCGATCTCGCTCAAATTTGAATGATAGTTGGGGGATGACAATTTGATCATCCCATATCAATTTAAACATTATTGTATCACTAATAGCTACTGCGCATGCGCCTATGTGAAATACTTGCAACGACCTTAATTTCCACAGTTTTCTTCCGATTTTGATGAAATTGTCATTGAATGCGCGGGTAGGTTGTAGGTGGTCCCGTACCTACTTCATCGTTCTTAACTCATCAGTTCATTCTGCGCATGAGCAAATGTGAATAACATTGAGTATCATTTTTTCGTTTCTTAATTGACCAGTTATGACGTTTTACGCTACTTCTTGATTTAATCTTTTCCGCTATGGGATTTTTCAAGGTCATTTAAAACTTTTCAATGATCTATACATTCATGATACGCAAACGAGGAAGCTATGTGCCATACCCAAATTAGCAGACTTTTGGGGGGGGGGGGGATATTTTATAAGGCTGTGTTATTAACTTTGACGACTGGTTAGGCCAATAGTTAACGTTGAAGATGAACTATGGGTGGATAATTTTTTAATTGATTAGGTAGGGTTGCCTTCACGGGCTTTTTATATATGGTATTTTTGCACAAAATTTCGAAAAAATATAGTTGGTATGTTGGAAAAATATATTTATATCGGTGTAAATAAGTTGTGGATTTATTGGGATCGGAAGAAGAAAGGCAAAAAGACCTGACTTTTTCATGTTCGAAGTTTAACTGCTGATAAATTCGTCTCAGCTTGGCCGAACACTCGAGTATTCGTAACGGAAAACTTGACCCCACTGAGAGCAGATATACTACGGATGATCAAGAAGAAAGCAGAGAAAAGAAGCATCAAATATGTCTGGATTAAGAACTTTCTAGTCCATACGAGGAAAAATGAAAATTAGCCAGTGAAGGTAATTCGTACCCTCGACGACCTAGATAACATTCGAAACGTGATATTTGCTTTTGAGAATTGGTTGATCCACATGTAGACAATTTCAGTGATGGATATAATGAATTTTGCTTCCTCACTACCGAAGTTAGGAAAGCTATGTGTTCGTGATTGAAGTCGAAAAAAAGTTTTGTCCTCCAAAATCAAAATGTTCTGTTGCTTTTTGCGTTTCAGAGCTTGCTGATCAATTTTGGTTACGTGTCCGTCTGTCTGTCTGCCTGTTTGAGGAATGTCGTATGAATTACATCAAGATTGGTGGAGTAATAACTATAACGAAGAGTACATTTAGTTAAGAGTACTTTACTTACAATATCGTTTTATTGCAAGAAGATAATAGTAATGATCATCTGAATATGATTTCTTCCATGGGGTTTCTTTCTCTAATTACTGAGCCCACCCGAGTTCAAGGGTTGTCAACTAGTTGCTTAGATCATATAATTGCCCGATCAAAGCACTCACAGCTCAACCCTGCTGAAATAAAGAGAGCGATTACCGACCACTTTAGCACGGTGGTGACTATTGTTGATTCACACAATGAAATCTTGAATGATAACAAAAACGCCTTACAATTTAAGAAAAAAATTGGCTTTGAGGCAGTAGGAGTTTCTTTTTCTAACATGGATCGGTCTTCGGTGTATGAAGAAGATTTGAATCAGTCGGCAAATGCATTTATTAATTTATTGAAAAATGTTATTGAGTATCATACTACAGTTGAAACTTTCAAACCCACCTTCAATAGACATACTCCGTGGATTACGAATGGTCTAACGATTTCTATTACAAGACGCGATAAACACAAGTTTAGCAAATTAGTTAAACAACCCTACAGTAAACGATTAAAAGATTACTATAAAAATATTGAAATAAGTTGAAATACATTATTAGGAAAACTAGAGACACAGTAACACTTCCAACAGAAAAAGAGTTTGCCAAGTTGGGTGGGCAGTATAACTTCCTCACATATTGTAACATGGACGGATTAGTAGAAGAACAATTATTTAACCTCCCACATTTAACCCCTCTACAGCCCCTGGAATTTGATTAAAATTCATCAAAATGTGTTCTCGTAGATAAATTATGTCTTTGAATCCGAATTTGAAATCCGTTTTTTTTTTCTACGACTTTTAGTTCTTCGGATTTATTAAATTCCATGAATTTCATGAAAAACTCCCAAAATTCATCTTGGAAATTGTTCAAAATTCATCAACTTGTGTTACATTATGGAAATCAGGGCACTGAATCCGAATTTGTAATCTGTTTTGCTGAAGGACGCTCCTTTTACCGCATTTCTGAAATTTCATGAAAATCTCCTCAAAATGCCCCTGGAAACTGTTTTATATTCATCAGAATGTGTTCTTGTAGGTAAATTGAGGCACTGGATCTGAATTTGGAACCCGTTTTGTTCTACGCCGTTCCATTCACCGGCAAGTGACAAAAACCACAATTTCATGAAATTTCCCAAATTTCCTTCTTATTATATTTCTTTGGTATATTTAAGATGGGAAAAACTAAATTTCATATCCCCATCACAAGCAGTTGCTTCATAAGCATCAACTAAAAACATCAAACGTTTCAGGTCTTCCCCCAACCCCACCCACTGATTGACCCCTGTATGGTGATGAAAATGCACTAGAAATATTCAATAATATATGCAGATAACCTACCTAAAAGGTTAAAATTTAAAAAAAAATTTACGAAACTGAATTTTCCAAAAAAGCCGAGCGGGCACTTACTGGAACCACCCGGGCTTCATTCTGAAGAAACTTTTTGTTTTAAAAATGTATTTTTCATCTTAAATTTGCAATTTCTCCATTAAAACACACAGGAAATTCGACGGAAATGTTTTCCAGTATGTAATCTGAGTGGCTGAATCCGATTTTGAAATCCGTTGTGCGCTAAGACACTTCGTTCACGGGATATACAAAATTTCATGAATTTCATAAAAATCTCCCCAAAACGCCCTTGGAAATTGTCCAAAATTCACCAAAATTAGTACCCTTGTATTTTTCGATGCGCTGAGTCCAAATTTGAAGTCCATTTTGCTTTCAGAAGCTGCGTTCGCTAGATTCCACAATTTCATGAAAATTCGAAAAATAATTCTTTACGCCATTTCTACAGAGTTTTTGAAGGGTACATACAAAATTTGGAGGTCCCTGCTTACATAGGTGCTTCGGAATAGTATATAAAAGAATCCGACCATTTTGTATGAGACCCCTCTACAGCCCCTGGAATTTGATTAAAATTCATCAAAATGTGTTCTCGTAGATAAATTATGTCTTTGAATCCGAATTTGAAATCCGTTTTTTTTTTCTACGACTTTTAGTTCTTCGGATTTATTAAATTTCATGAATTTCATGAAAAACTCCCAAAATTCATCTTGGAAATTGTTCAAAATTCATCAACTTGTGTTACATTATGGAAATCAGGGCACTGAATCCGAATTTGTAATCTGTTTTGCTGAAGGACGCTCCTTTTACCGCATTTCTGAAATTTCATGAAAATCTCCTCAAAATGCCCCTGGAAATTGTTTTATATTCATCAGAATGTGTTCTTGTAGGTAAATTGAGGCACTGGATCTGAATTTGGAACCCGTTTTGTTCTACGCCGTTCCATTCACCGGCAAGTGACAAAAACCACAATTTCATGAAATTTCCCAAATTTCCTTCTTATTATATTTCTTTGGTATATTTAAGATGGGAAAAACTAAATTTCATATCCCCATCACAAGCAGTTGCTTCATAAGCATTAACTAAAAACATCAAACATTTCAGGTCTTCCCCCAACCCCACCCACTGATTGACCCCTGTATGGTGATGAAAATGCACTAGAAATATTCAATAATATATGCAGATAACCTACCTAAAAGGTGAAAATTAAAAAAAAAATTTACGAAACTGAATTTTCCAAAAAAGCCGAGCGGGCACTTACTGGAACCACCCGGGCTTCATCCTGAAGAAACTTTTTGTTTTAAAAATGTATTTTTTATCTTAAATTCGCAATTTCTCCATTAAAACACACAGGAAATTCGACGGAAATGTTCTCCAGTATGTAATTTGAGTGGCTGAATCCGATTTTGAAATCCGTTTTGCGCTAAGACAATTCGTTCACGGGATATACAAAATTTCATGAATTTCATAAAAAATCTCCCCAAAATGCCCTTGGAAATTGTCTAAAATTCACCAAAATTAGTATCCTTATATTTTTTGATGCGCTGAGTCCAAATTTGAAGTCCATTTTGCTCTCAGAAGCTGCGTTCGCCAGATTCCACAATTTCATGAAAATTCGAAATTAATTCTTCACGCCATTTCTACAGAGTATTTGAAGGGTACATCATACAAAATTTGGAGGCCCCAGCTTACATAGGTGCTTCGGAATAGTATAAAAAAGAATCCGACCATTTTGTATGAGACCCCTCTACAGCCCCTGGAATTTGATTAAAATTCATCAAAATGTGTTCTCGTAGATAAATTATGTCTTTGAATCCGAATTTGAAATCCGTTTTTTTCTACGACTTTTAGTTCTTCGGATTTATTAAATTTCATGAATTTCATGAAAAACTCCCAAAATTCATCTTGGAAATTGTTCAAAATTCATCAACTTGTGTTAAATTATGGAAATCAGGGCACTGAATCCGAATTTGTAATCTGTTTTGCTGAAAGACGCTCCTTTTACCGCATTTCTGAAATTTCATGAAAATCTCCCCAAAATGCCCCTGGAAATTGTTTTAAATTCATCAGAATGTGTTCTTGTAGGTGAATTGAGGCGCTGGATCTGAATTTGGAACCCGTCTTGTTCTACGCCGTTCCATTCACCGGCAAGTGACAAAAACCACAATTTCATGAAATTTCCCAAATTTCCTTCTTATTATATTTCTTTGGTATATTTAAGATGGGAAAAACTAAATTTCATATCCCCATCACAAGCAGTTGCTTCATAAGCATTAACTAAAAACATCAAACATTTCAGGTCTTCCCCCAACCCCACCCACTGATTGACCCCTGTATGGTGGGTGAAAATTAAAAAAAAAATTTTTACGAAAATGAATTTGCCAAAAAAGCCGAGCGGGCACTTACTGGAACTACTTGGGCTTCATTCTGAAGAAACTGTTTGTTTTAAAAAATTATTCTTTATCTTAAATTCGCAATTTCTCCATTAAAACACACAGGAAATTCGACGAAAATGCCATACGGTATGAATTTGGAGTCGCTGAATCCGATTTTGAAATCCGTCTTGCGCTAGGACGCTTTGTTCACGGGATATACGAAATTTCATGAATTTCATAAAAATCTCCCCAAAACGCCCTTGGAAATTGTCTAAAATTCACCAAAATTAGTATCCTTATATTTTTCGATGCTCGATCTTCTATCCGTTGCCACATTAAAATTTGATCGAGAGCACTTCGTACGTCAGCGAGAAAATTGCGTTTCTGGATCAGTAGAACGCGATGGTGCCGTCAAAATTGCCGAAATATGATGTCTTGCTGGATAAATCAGCGACAGTAGGCGAGAAACGACAAAAAAAAAAAAAAAAAAAGTGTTCCCCGCTATGTTTTTTCCCGCCATAGACACAGTAAATGTTTGACGGTCTTGGTTCGGGTTGGTCCTTAAATGTTCGTTGAAGTTCCAATTTGGTCACATGCGAGTTCAGATACATATTTTAATATTCTTTTCCGATTGTAGTGAACAAAAAGTAGACAAGCTACATTTTGAGCTAACGCGCTCTTCCTGTTTCGTCGAAAGTTATGTAGGTCTGAAGTTTGATTTCGAACCTGTCTCTTGATTTAAAAGACACATCCAACAGAAAAATAGACGGTAAAAACGATAACCCTTCTACGCAGATGAAATAATGACATATCTTTATTAAAAAACTTTTTGTGTTTCCACATAGTTTTATAAGATTTAATTTGTTTGAAAGTAATTTCCTACTGAAAAAAACGTTTGCCAAGTTGGGTGGGCAGTATAACTTCCTCACATATTGTAACATGTACGAATAGAAAGGGAAAGGGATAGCCCTTCTACGCAGATTAAATTATGGCCTACCTTTACAAAAATAGACGAAGAAAACAAATACGAGCAAACATTTAATATCCGACAGTTCTGTTAGTAAATGATCTTATAACTAAAATTTTGGTGGTTCCACATAAGGTACCGCATTTGATAGTCATTTCCAACAGAAAAAAAAGTCTGCCAAGTTGGGTGGGAGGTATAACTTCCTCACATAGAGAACGCACCGAATTATTATACAGCAGTCTGCAGTAAAAATAGTACTGATATGTTCTTAAAACTAAACTTTTCTTAGTTCCACATAATCTTTCGTGGTCTCTCTTGAAAAACATCAATGGAGGTGACGGGTGTGAAAGTAATTTCAAAAACAAAAAAAGTCTGTCATGTTGGGTGGGCAGTTTTGTAGCATAATACTAAAATGTTTGTGGTTCCACGTGATCTCTATGGCCTTCTTCGCAGATAAATGGCCTATCATAATTAAACCTAATAAACTTTTCGTGGAACCACATAGAAAACGCAGCAAATTATTACACAGCAATTTATTATTTTCGTTTTGCCCCTTTTATAAACTTTATTTACGTATTTTATTTTCATTATTTTAACATGGATATGTTTTTGGGCTGGGGTTCATTCTAAAATTTGCGTAACGACACCAAAATTTGTGATGACCTGGCACTTTAGATTATTATTAACTCGAAAAGTGAAGGCTAGGAAAATCGTAGTCGTCGGGTTTCATAGTAGGAAATTCGTTCGCCACTTCTTGGAATGCTCCCATTTTATTACAACATCTCATGACCTCTAGGACATTGTAGTGTAAAGGAATGCTAATTTATTACTCCAAGTTATAAACTAATATTATTTTGTAACCATAATGGAATAATCTTGTGAAAAGAAGGCCCTACATGGTTGGTATACAATTGAGTAGTAGGTACCTACTGGTAAGCAGTAGGTACTAGACATATCCATGATCTATTGTTTTTCCCATCAAGGGAGAAATTATGGATATGTTATGAGGATATTTTTTATTTCATTCCCTTGGGATTGTCTATAGAAAGGGTTTGTAAGTAATTTTCAAATGTTCCACCCCCACCTGAACCATGGGCTGTTAGTCTCGATGGTATGGGGACTAACTATATCCAATCGCATCTATGCATCCCACTGAGAGCGAGCGAAGCGAGCAACATTCCCCACACATTTCAAATCACCCTTAGTGATACACCGTTTCCAATGATTCTACATGTCCCACTCAACAGTAAAGACCATGGGATCTATACTGCCATACCGAGCGTGTGTAGCGAGCGAGAGAACTAGGCTACTATAATAATTTACCTCTTCACGTGCAGGACGCTAAAACATATCTCTTGGCTTATGATACGTCGACATTGGTTTCTGGTTAGTCCTGGAATGAAGGTATATACTAAAGCTCATGACGCTCTGGATTCATTGAATAACTGGTTTTCGGACAGTTACCTCACGCTAAATGCAAACAAAACTAAATACATTTAAGTAGGGAGTAAAAATTAAATCGTAGAAAATATGAGTCATAATATGATATTAGTTTAGAAAAATCCGTTTGAAAAATTAGTTTATCCATCATGGATTACTGTTTAGAAAAATCGTGTTGTACATGTGCGACTTTGGAGAGAGCATTTACCTATCGTTATCTGGGTGTACATATTGATAATAAGTTAACGTGGTAATCACATTTAGACATTATACATGAAAAACTAAGGAGATTTTCGTTTTTGTTTTCTAATGTGAGGAATGTACTCAGGAATGATAAGCTTAGTCTTTCATATATTATTCTTTGGTACAATCAGTCTTACAATTAAACCGTTAAATATAATTCAAAGGTCTATTATGAAAATAATAATGAGAAAGCCACACCGATATCCGAACATCCAACTTTATGAAGAATTTAAAATACCTATTTACCCCTCATCAGTTATTTGTAAAATCACTTCTATCAGTGTTCCATCGGAATCCAGGCATGATAAATAGGAATGCTTGTGACCATGATTATGAAACAAGATTTAGATGGGAGGGAAATGTAGTTAACCCAAAGCCATCTATGACGCCAACCACGAGGAGCCCATCCTGTATTTTGTATATTTTGTACCGGTCTATCGACGGAAATTTGAGATCTCCGCAACTTCACTCCCGCGCTCTATGAAAAAATAATATAATGAAGGTGGGTCAAGCTTGGACACAGCAAACGTGAAGCTGTATTCAGTAGTACCTACACTGTATAAATTTAATCAGTATTAATTATTAACTATGTACATGATGATAGAGATTCATTTTAAAAGTATCTTAATTTTTGTAATTCTCCCATGTATAAGATGTGAATAGTTAGAAACTCAGCTCGGAACGAAGCTTGCTTGATACTTAAGGGCTATTGCCTTCCATCTAGCATTAGGTATATTGAGATATATTCCTTGTAATTAATTGAAAGTGTTCTTTGTAAAAATTCAATAAAATAAATAAATATATAGAAATAAATATCATTCGAAAATTTAATTTTTGTCACTCGTATTACCAAATTACTAAACAAATTTAAATAAATATATAAATTGAAATAAATATAACAAATTGAAATGAATGTAATCATGCAATATTGTTTTCCATGATTTATCGTGAAAATAGGAACTGGAAATATAGGGATCCTAGATAAATTTTGAACTACCTACTTTTTTAAACAGCTCGAAAGGGATTCTGTAGAACATACCTACCTCAATCTTTGCTTGAAAATATGACAATTCAAGGTACATTCTCATAGGCGGGTAACTGAGAATAACAAATTAATCACAATGGGCCAGCCAATTGGGGCATAATATTCCACAGGTACCTACTTACTTCTACTGTAAAAACCTGGTAATATCACTACCGAATTTAGATTATTTAAATGCTCAAAAAATAGTATTTTTGTTACAAAATAACAAAATATATATAGTTTTTTTTTTTTTTTCCAAACCCTAGCTTAGGAGGCGCAGAGCCGATGTTGTCTACTTCCTCCATTGTCCAAGGTATATATGAGTATATAGGCAGCTTACAGGCACTGCCCTCTGTTTTTCCAGTCATCCGCGTGGAGCGCATGTGTGTCAAATTTTTCGAGTCTGTCTACTAAGACCGAGAGCTTGATCAAAGCCGATTTCTCCAAGATTAATGCTTGCTGGGTAGATAGCAGATGTTATTTCAACTTTTAGCGTTGTGATTATGACTGATGGGGTTAAATTCCTCGAGATGTAGCGCATTTTATTTAGAGCGAGTGAAGGTTTTTTGGAATCCGATTGTTGTGTCATCCAGAAGTGTTTTGGGATTTTTCTACTAAGGTAAATGGCTCTCTCGGCCGAATTGCAATTCTGATTTGGAATAAGCACTAGGTACTTGAAACGTAGCAGAAACAGTATATTGAGCAAATTAAATGTTTTCTCAAGTTGCAAAAACGGAAGTGGAGTATTCAAGGAACAATACCAGAACATTTGAGACGCGGCTTAAAAAAAAAGAAAAAAAAAAAAGAAAAAAAACTCGGTTCTTCGGACCTTGCCAGGGGACAAGCCCCCTCTGGACCCCATAATGGTTACTGCTTAGAACCTTCGTCTAAAATTCAAGAAACATGGAACATGCTTTAGCCGTGATTTTAAAAATGGACATTACTTTCCACTCTGTTGGGATGTTAGGAAAGTAAAAATGGACATTACTTCCACTCTGTAGGCATGTTGGGAAAGTAAAAATGGGTATTACTTTCCAATCTATTGGGATGCTGGGTAAGTAAAAGTGGACATTACTTTCCAATCTGTTGGGATGTTGGAAAAGTAAAAATGGACAATACTTTCCACTCTGTTGGGATGTTGGGAAAGTAAAGGTGGACATAAGTTTCCACTCTGTTGGGATGTTGGGAAAGTAAAAATAGACATTACTTTCCACTCTGTTGGGATATTGGGAAAGTAAAAGTAGACAATACCTTCCACTCTGTTGAGATGTTGGGAAAGTAAAAATGGACAATACTTTCCAATCTTTCGGGATGTTGGGTAAGTAAAAGTGGACATAAGTTTCCACTCTGTTGGGATGTGGGAAAGTAAAAATGGACAATACTTTCCACTCTGTTGGGATGTTGTGAAAGTAAAGGTGGACATAAGTTTCCACTCTGTTGGGATGTTGGGAAAGTAAAAATGGACATTACTTTCCACTCTGTTGGGATATTTGGAAAGGAAAAGTGGACAATACTTTCCACTCTGTTGAGATGTTGGGAAAGTAAAACTGGACAATACTTTCCACTCTGTTGGGATGTTGGGAAATTAAAAATGGACATTACTTTCCACTCTGTTGGGATGTTGGGAAAGTAAAAATGGACAATACTTTCCACTCTGTTGGGCTGTTGGGAAAGTAAAGGTGGACATAAGTTTCCACTCTGTTGGGATGTTGGGAAAGTAAAAATGGACATTACTTTCCACCCTGTTGGGATGTTGGGAAAGTAAAAGTGGACAATACTTTCCACTCTGTTGAGATGTTGGGAAAGTAAAAATGGACAATACTTTCCACTCTGTTGAGATGTTGGGAGAGTAAAGGTGGACACAAGTTTCCACTCTGTTCGGATGTTGGGAAAGTAAAAGTGGACATTACTTTCCACTCTTTTGGGATGTTGGGAAAGTAAAAAATCCCGAGCTACTCTCGTTCTGGCTACACGAGGGACGATCATGTTGATTTAGATGAATACGAAAGCGCAAGACAGAGAGGGACAACGTTGACGCCGCAATCCTGTAATCGGTGTTATTGTATAAAAAGACGGATGTTACAGAAGCGGTATTAGGGCACCTGTGCCCTAATACTGGATCTGTTAACCTGTGCCGTAAGACTGTAAAAGTAAATATATATATATATATATATATATATATATATATATATATATATATATATAGCATTCGCACTTTGAATTAAACCTTTCGCGAATTGAATTAAACTTTCCGCGAATTGAATTAGACTTTCCGCAAAATGAATTAAACTTTCCCCAAAATGAATTAAACTTTTCGCAAATTGAATTAAACTTTTCGCAAATTGAATTAAACTTTCTGCAAATTGACCTTAGGCGAATCTGTTGTTCTAATCAAGAAAAAATGTAAAACTTCAACAAAATGTATATATTGTAACAAATCGTGCAAGTGATGGAACGAGCACAAAACCTGTAGATTTAAACATAATCCAGCACCTCATGTAGTTAATCTGAAGGTAAATTATTTATTAATAACAAAACTGAGCTCGCAACGTATCCATTTATAGTTGACATTTTATATAATTATAAGCAAGAACACTTCTAAAATCAAAAGGTAATCGAGAGGTCTTCCAAGAGCAGCAGTTTGGAGCAGCAGAAACATATCCATCACGTTTGCACAAATGCTGAGACGTCCTATGAGGATAACTTTGGTACCCAGCAACAGGGAGGGATCAGTGTTCCTTTCGTGATTTTTTTTCTTTAAAATTTAAGCCGCGTCTCAAGCGGGAGGGTTTCTTAATGTTATAGATCTTTTCACGTTTGTAGGTTTAATTCGATTTGCGGAAAGTTTAATTCAATTTGCGAAAAGGTTAATTCAATTTGCGAAAAGTTTAATTCATTTTGCGGAAAGTCTAATTCAATTCGCGGAAAGTTCAATTCAATTCGCGAAAGGTTTAATTCAAAGTGCGAATGCTATATATATATATATATATATATATATATATATATATATATATATATATATATATATATATATATATATATATATATATATATATATATAATTGAGGTTGATAATGACCAGGCTACCAATGACCAACCTCAATTGTACAATTACAACTAGTCAGAATCTCACCACTATATATATATATATATATATATATATATATATATATATATATATATATATATTTATATTTATATTTATATATATATATATATATATATATATATATATATATATATATATATATATATATATATATATATATATATGGGACCCCTCACGGAGGCCAGGCTCTGGGGGTAATGTCCGGCGCCCCGCCCGCTCTACGAGAATAAATAAGTATCCATGAAACTACCATTGTCCTCTAAAATGGGTGTTCTGAGCTGTTGGCTACCTCCCGCCGACCTGTTTTCTTGCTATTCTCTCCAAGATGCTAATAATTGTTTGGTCAGCCGTGTGACGAGCATTCATTATTCATTCAATAGTCCCCCACCAGACACGGTTCAAGATAGAACAGTAGAAGTAACCAATGTTTCGCAGAATAGTATTTCTTCCTTCTGATATATCTTGGACAATCTTCGTCCAGGAGACGTGACTGAATGCCAAGTAATTTCAGAAGATTGAGATTATATTTTGAAATTTTGGTTAATACCGATTCTGAGTGAGAAAAGTTAGAAGTTTTTGGTTTATTATTTTCAATCCTACTCGCATGTGCAAAATTGAATTCCCTATAATGTCGATTTCTCAGGATCTGTTGGTACACAATCATTTATTGAATACCGTTCCTCTTTGCATTCAATCGTTTCGACTCGTACTTCGTTCTTCAACTAGGTAATACATTAAACTAATTTCAACTAATGGTATATAGTCATGTTACAATCGTGAGGAAGCTATACTGCCCACCCAACTTGGCAGACGTAAAGTAAAGTTAGATATACCTACCTTCTCTTATATTTCGTCTACTCCAATATTCATTATTATCGTCATTGGTAATCAAATGTTGATGTATTATTGTCTTTCTTTTGAAAGGTGTGGCAAAAAAAGAAGCAATTTTCAAAAAACGTGATCAAAATATTTTTCAAAAAGCCTAAAAACGGCTAAAAATTGTTAAATTCATATTGTTTGCAGAATTTTAGTCGGATGAAGTTCATCAACCATGAACTAGAACATTAAAAATATATGCACAAAATTATACTCAAAAGTTCCACTATCTGCTTTACAAGCAGATACCATGTTACATGGATATGTCTTTGATTGGGGATTTCATAACGGTTGTCCTCGAAGAGTTGTAAACAAATCCTTTAACTTTAAACAAATCCCTGGGCCGCATCCCGACTAATTCCAACAAAACAACGGTTTACTTACAGAAATGTTGAAAATAACTGGGGAGAGAAGCCACTACAATGAGTTGTTGTTAACAGTCGACTGTTGTCAAGAGGATGAAAATGTTTCCTATGGAGTGGAGTAAATTATGCTATTGCTTTACGTTAAGAATATTGTAACCGGCTTATTACAATTACACAGTCGGCTTATTACAGTCCAGTCAACTTAGTTTAGGAATGTTCCCCTTCCTATAAAACCCCGTATTGTACTTTTGTTTGTGGAAATTTATTGCAAAAACACGTTTTAAAAAAAAAAATATTTTTTTTCATTCAAATAAATTTCAAAATACAATTTTGTTTTACTCATTCCATCCATTTACTCTTCCATTCTAAAAACTAAATTCGCTAAATCTGAACTTGGTATTAGAACCTCTTGAAAGTCATACGGTGGATACAGCTTTCGTACGAGTACGCAACCACGAGAGACATTTTATGTCTTTGCGCCCCCTTTCCCCTTCTTATAAAACCCCGTATTGTACTTTTGTTTGTGGAAATTTATTGCAAAAACACGTTTAAAAAAAAAAATATTTTTTTTTCATTCAAATAAATTTCAAAATACAATTTTGTTTTACTCATTCCATAATTACATCATTATTATCATCAGATTTTGTAACGAAGAGTAATGGCCGATGATGAGAAAAGTACGATGTGTAGGCTAGAGTTTATTATGGAAAAAACTGGATTCTAGAGCCACTCAGCTGATCTGGGATCGGTCAGTTGTGTTCAGAAGTCCCTCAAGGGCCCACATACCAAATCTCAGAATCGTGGGATCATTAGGGAAAAACTGGATTTTAGAGCCACTCAGCTGATCTGGGATCGGTCAGTTGTGTTCAGAAGTCCCTCAAGGGCCCACATACCAAATCTCAGAATCGTGGGATCATTAGGGAAAAAACTGGATTCTAGATCCACTCAGCTGATCTGGGATCGGTCAGTTGTGTTCAGAAGTCCCTCAAGGGCCCACATACCAAATCTCAGAATCGTGGGATCATTAGGGAAAAACTGGATTCTAGAGCCACTAAGCTGATCTGGGATCGGTCAGTTGTGTTCAGAAGTCCCTCAAGGGCCCACATACCAAATCTCAGAATCGTGGGATCATTAAAGAAAAAACTGGATTCTAGAGCCACTCAGCTGATCTGGGATCGGTCAGTTGTGTTCAGAAGTCTCTCAAGGGCCCACATACCAAATCTCAGAATCGTGGGATCATTAGGGAAAAACTGGATTTTAGAGCCACTCAGCTGATCTGGGATCGGTCAGTTGTGTTCAGAAGTCCCTCAAGGGCCCACATACCAAATCTCAGAATCGTGGGATCATTAGGGAAAAAACTGGATTCTAGAGCCACTCAGCTGATCTGGGATCGGTCAGTTGTGTTCAGAAGTCCCTCTAGGGGCTACATACCAAATCTCAGAATCGTGGGATCATTAAAGAAAAAACTGGATTCTAGAGCCACTCAGCTGATCTGGGATCGGTCAGTTGTGTTCAGAAGTCCCTCAAGGGCCCACATACCAAATCTCAGAATCGTGGGATCATTAATGAAAAAACTGGATTCTAGAGCCACTCAGCTGATCTGGGATCGGTCAGTTGTGTTCAGAAGTCCCTCAAGGGCCCATATACCAAATCTCAGAATCGTGGGATCATTAAAGAAAAAACTGGATTCTAGAGCCACTCAGCTGATCTGGGATCGGTCAGTTGTGTTCAGAAGTCCCTCAAGGGCCCACATACCAAATCTCAGAATCGTGGGATCATTAGGGAAAAAACTGGATTCTAGAGCCACTCAGCTGATCTGGGATCGGTCAGTTGTGTTCAGAAGTCCCTCAAGGGGCTACATACCAAATCTCAGAATCGTGGGATCATTAGGGAATCTCCGCGTAACGCTCTCCGCGTGACGCTCTCCGCGTGACGCTCCCCGCGTGACGCTTTTTCATTTATGTGCCATAGTAAAGACATAAAATGTCAAAAACACTGAAATTGTGACACAAATTTTGCGTGACGGAAATTTTTGGTTGACCCCCCAGAGCAAAGACATATCCATGTCAAAATGTATTTATACTATAAAACCTCCAAACATTGGTTTGTTTCATATTTACAATCCATAGTTACTTACTTCATTGCAATATTTACCACTGAAGCAACGAAATTTCTTGTATAGTTTGGTCCGGTTTTGCTGAAATTGTGACCAGTTGTCTAGATTGTGTTCTGTTGGATTCTTGTCATAAACTAACGAGGAAATCCTACCGGTATGTCAGTTTCTCACATACCTTTTCATTGCAGTTTAATAATCTTGATTGAAGCATTGTGCTATAGCTTGGATGGTTGCTGCTTCGATTTATGCAGTTCGAATGGTGAGTTCTGCAGGAAGCAATTAACCCCAAAATTTGCATAACTAACTATTGACTGTTATCTGCATAACTATTGCCAATTAGGCACGCTTACCCGAGTTCGCAATTAACCCATTAACCAATCGAGTAACCTGGTAATTATTACAGAATTTGAAAACCGAGATACAGAGATTGTTGCTAGCCTTTTCCTTGAGTATTGAGTTTAGGACGAAACAGAAGACGTTCGGATCGAAAAAGAACGATAGATCTCAAGTTTCTTAAGTTCTAAAGTTTCAAAAAAGTTATACGTTTATTTTTTTTTACCATAATCTTAATCAAAAGAAATCAACATCACAATACAATACATCAGCATTACAATAATGTATGCTCAAAGTTATGTGGAAAAATATACTTAAAATCCATAAATGTTACAGAAAAATCTATTAAAACTGCCAAAAAAAGCTAAAAATTCAAAATCTTTTCTGAATTGCAGAATATTATTTAGAACGAGTTTTTTACCATAAAATTGGTAGTAAACAATTTCTTTAGACAAAGTTCTCCAATTTCAAAACAATGTAACGCTATTTTATTAACGTTAACGTAATACGGTTTGGTAAATCTAGAGCTTTCCAACGATTTGCGAACGATTTTTGTATGATGATTAATGACTAAGTTACAATTCCGTAGCAACGGTTTGGTTTTAAGCGATAATCATCAGAAAATTAGTCGTTTTATAAAGATTTCCTGTTCCAACCAATATATAAAATCATGTATCATATTTTCTCACGTCGTAATGTAAGTACAGAATGTAACTACGATGTGATATGTACGATATGTGATCTGTAATATGGGTTTCTGTAAGAAATGTAATTTGTACTATGAGATTTTTAATAGATAATACGAAAAGCTTCAAAGTAACTAGGAAGAAAAAATTCAAAATGCCTTAGATACCGTTCCGTAGCAACGATTGGTTGTAAGCGATAATCATGAGAAACTTGAACATCATGTTAAAGAATCGATAAAATCTGAAAACCATTCGAAATAGAAAACGCTTGCATACGAGTCGGCAACACATTGGGACATTTTATGTATTTAGTTCCCCCTCCATTTCAACAAATAATTTTCACGAATTAGGTTCAAAACAACAATTTTTATTACAATTGTAACAGTTTCAATGATTTCTATAAACTCTTGTAATAAAGAAATTATCTCTACCCACGGCTTCATTTTGGCGTTTTCTCGAAGTGATTTCTAACGTGGGAACTAATAACAACAAAACAAGCGGCATTGTTTACTACATCCATTAATAACATTAATAAATATAAAATGGCGACATAAATACCAAGAACAAGTACGAAAGAAATGCGTGATAAATCGAGAGCTTTCCAACGAATGGTGAACGATTTCTATCCGTTGAAAACTTAAGAAGTTTCATTTCCCCAGAAACGGCTTGGTTGTACGTGAAAATCATTAGAAATCAACTGTAACGCTTTTTTATAACGTAACGCTTTTCGAGTCCATGTGCCAAAGTAAAGACATAAATGTCAATAAGAGCGTAACAAACTAAGTGCCACGTAATGGTAATTCTGTCTCATTTTTGGCCGGGTTATGATGGCAAAAACATGTTCCATGTTAATATGCCTCTCATATGCTTCAAAACCTCTACTGAAATATTTGATTATGTTACTATTATTACGTGAACAACTTCATCACAACCTAGCAGTTAATAATTATCATTAATTTGACAAAATTTGTTTAAAAATCTCTATTCATACCTCTTTAGGTGAGAGAAAAACAATGATAATCTGTAGAGGTTGAACTCGTCAAAATTGTATAAAGCGCGTAGATGCAAAAAGATGCAGCTAAAATGTGTTGCATTCTTCTCAAGGATGTCTACCGATAAGGGCCCAAGTGTTGATTTCACATTCCATCACATTCCCTGGGAAGGGTACTCCATAAAAGTTAGTACCTGCAAGTAACTTTATTAGGCACAAATTTACGCCATTTTGAAAATTGGAAGGAAAAATTACCGTTAATGATAAAAATGATCAAAACCTGGGGAAAAATTCCACACACACCTCCTTCCGTGATATCCATGAATTTGAACTAAAAATGCACTGCCAAGGAAATGGCACATGAGCTTCCTCGTGACCTTCACAGTACGTCACCATTAAATTCCAGAAATCTAGAAACGACCGGTTCTGGCATCAGAAAATCAATAAGGTGGGAAATTGGAAGCTGAATGGTACATATAATAAATGAAATTAATAAGGAAAATTTTGATATAAATGAAATAAATATATACAAACAAATTCCCGGCGTGATGGGCAAAATCACTGGTAGTAACGTACGATTCGTATGGCACCTCAAGGGACTCTACCGGGATCATCTCTGAAAATTTGAACAAAATACGATAAAATTAACTAAGCTGTGACCGTAACAAAAACATCACTTTCGCGCATGCGCCTAGCGTACCGCTGCTGATGATCGCGAAGAATGTGATACGGGACCTCAAGAAACCTTGCCCGCATCATCCCTGAAAATCTGACCGAAAGCCGTACACAATTGCCTGAGTTATGACCGAAACAAGAAAATTTTGTTTCCGCCTGTGCAGAGGCTACCGTTGATTCGATCATGACGGAACTGATAGGGGACCATGTAAAGCTATACCATGTACGATCCCTAAAAATTTGAAGAAAATCGCATCAAAATTGTGGAAATTACGGCTGTTGCAAGGACCGTAACAAGAATATTTCGTTCACGCATGCGCAGATCGTACCGCTAATGCAATTATGATGATTGTCTTATGGGACCTCAAGGGACCTTACCCACATCATCCCTGAAAATCTTACCAAAATCTGTTCAACATTTACCGAGGTATGACCGTCACAAGGAATTCACGTTAGCGCCTACGCAGAAGCTACCGTTGATTCGATCATGATGAAGTTGATAGGGGACCATCTAGAGCTTAACCCGCACGATCCCTGAAAGTTTGGTTAAAATCGGACCAAAATTGTGGAAGTTATGGCTGTTACAAGGAAATGTGGACGGACAGACAGACAGACAGACACGGAACCAAATTCGTTCAGGAGGCTCTGAAACTCAAAATGCGAGTGGAAATTTTGATTTTGGAGCAAACAATTTTTTTTCATTTCGAAAGTGAAAACAAAGCTTCCGTTGCCTTGCAGTCTCGGAAGCAAAACCACACTAGAGTACGTAACAACTATCTTTTCGGCGAGTTTCACGGAACTGGCCCTAAGTTCCATGTTCTCATAACTTAAGTTTCTTAACTCTTCCATTCTCATAACTTGAGCTGCTCATTGTTCAGCTTATCCAGTGTTTCCGGAAAACTTCTCTACTTGTTTCAGAACACATTAATTATTTTGTGTTCCCTAGCATAATCATTGCTACACCAAATTGCTTTTTATGGGGACCCTTTTTTTAATTGAAACCTCTTAATCTTCGGCCATTTCACCTTTTCACCATCTGTATTATATGCTTGACAATTTTGATTCGCACTGTTGATTGAATTGGCCTCCATATGCCAATGCCTACATTCAAGAAATTCGCGATGGATGGTACGTATATTTTAGAGAGAGTTTACGAGAAGAAGCAGCTTATTCAGGTAAGCTATTTTGGAGATCGATAAAAGACAGACTTTTTCGTTCGAACTAACTTTAGGTTTGCGATCCGCACTTTTCCACCAGTCAATATGATGGAAAACTGGCAGGCTGCCTTGCAAAATGTTGCAAAATGCACTTGATGGCTGGTAATGCACATTACCAGCCATCCGATGATCATCCGATGTTCTCCAGTTGTTTCACTACTATATAATCGATCAGATGGCATTCGAATATTTCTACCTGAACTGAACCTCTGCAGTAAGCTTTGTGATTTTTCTGTTAGAGTTGCCCAAAAGCCATTTAAATTATTCTACCTGTGCACATGTTTCATTATAACAACAGGTAATAAAGTGCTAATGACGGTCAAGTGGAAATAGTCAACTTTTGCTCGAGGAATGACGACATCTAAAACATTCCCTGTCGTACACGTACCTAAGTATAGTTAAATGTCATTTGATCACTGGTTTTTCATTTAATCACTCTGATAAACTTTATTTTGATATTTTTCCGGCTTTTGACAATCTATGTCTTTACTTTGGCACATAATCGAAATTAACAAAGTAGGTACCGAAACTCGTAAACGAGTTCCACTATCTGCTTTACAAGCAGATACCATGTTACATGGATATGTCTTCGATTGGGGATTTCATAACGGTTGTCCTCGAGAGTTGTAAACAAATCCTTTAACTTTGGACTGTAGGCGACGAAATGTAGGATAAAGAATATATTTCATTATTCTTGGAGGCATAAAAAGCATACTATAAATACTATTGAAGTTATTTCTCCAATACAGACGCTATTTAGTTTCCGCCAAACGAAAATTGTTTATAGTCCAATCAACTTAGTTTAGGAATGTAGCCAGGTACGTAAGGAGGGGGAAATTGGTAGCTTGAGATGTGAACATTTATCACATAAATCAAGCGCTTTCCAACGAGTGGCGAACGATTTCTGTGCGATGAAAACTGCGGAAGTTCCATTCCCCTAGCAACGGCGGGGTTGTACGTGAACATCATTAGAAATTGTGACATCAACTTTTGCGTGACGAAAATTTTTGCTTGACCCCCCAAAGCAAAGACATCCATGTCAAAAAGCGTTAATAAAAAGCGTTACGGTTGGTTTTCTGATGATTTCCGCTTACAACCGAGTCGTTGCTAGGGAAATGGTACTTCGTCGTTTTTCATACCACAAAATTCGTTGACCATCCGTTCGAAAGCTCTCGATTTATCCAACCATATTATGTTAACTACCATTGAGCTGGTGTTTCGATGATTTGATTCATAGCAGGTGATCCGAATGTTGCGAGAACGGTTTGATTTGTGAGGCGGTGGTTAAATAATTTTAATGGGCAATTTCTATTCTTTAGCCTCTTTAGTACATTTACTTGACGATAAGCTGGGTCCGGATCAGCTGAGTGGCTCTTAGAGCTTGTTTACGAGTCTGCAACACATCTGCAACTATCACAACACATCTGCGTCTGCAACTAAAGACATAAATAGTGTCCCAATGTGTTGCAGACTTGTATGCAAGCGTTTCTGATGATTTCCGCTTACAACCGAGTCGTTGCTACGTTCCAACTAATCGGTCTTCTTATGATTTTAACGTACAACCAAGCCGTTGCTGGGGAAATGAAACTTCCTAACTGTTTATGGGACAAAAATAGTTCTCCACTCGTTGGAAAGCTCTCGATTTCTAAATCTTTTTCCGGATTTTTTTGACACATGATGTCAATTGTGTGTTAAAATGTAGTTGATATACCTGCTGTAGTGTCTAGATTAAAAAAAAAAAAAAAAAAAAAAATCCCATTTTGTTAAGAAAATGCACTTGATCACTTTTACCAGCTATCCGAGGATGTGTAAGATAAGACGTACTGGAGTGGAGACAGGTTGGAGGGAACTCGTATCTCTTGTTGATGTCGAGAGGAGAATGCGAGGTGGAAGGCGGTCGAGATGCGGTGCCGGTTACCGGGCGAGGCCATCGCCCTCCTCGTTCCCACTGGGCGGACTGCGAGTGAAAGTGAAAGTCCTGGGCGGCCAAGGTCGGGTAAGGGGAGCCTCCAGGTCGGGTCGGTGATCGGGCGACGCCTGCCCTAGTTAAGTTACCTTCCCAACATCATCCTGTATCAGATGATTCACAGACTAGGAATTTAGCGACAGACTAGGCTGTCTAGTTACTCTAGTCTCACTGAGCCTGATGATTCACAGACTAGGTATTCATTGACAGACTAGGGTATCTAGTCTCTCTAGTCTCACTGAGCTAAATGATTTACAGACCAGGTATTCAGTGACAGAATAGATTGTCTAGTCTCTCTAGTCACACTGAGTTAGATGATTCACAGACTAGGTATTTAGTGACAGACTAGGTTGTCTAGTCACACTCTGCATTCCATTTGATTGATCTGTTCAGGCAACGCCTGCCCTAGTTAAGTTACCTTTCCAACATCATCCTGAGTCAGATGATTCCACAGACTAGGTATTCAGTGACAGACTAGGTTGTCTAGTCTCTCTAGTCACACTGAATAAGATGATTCACAGACTAGGTATTTAGTGACAGACTAGGTTGTCTAGTCTCTCTAGTCACACTGAATAAGATGATTCACAGACTAGGTATTCAGTGACAGACTAGGTTGTCTAGTCTCCCTAGTCACACTGAATAAGATGATTCACAGAATAGGTACTCAGTGATAGACTAGATTGTCTAGTCACTCTAGTCACACTCTGTGTCCCATTTGTCCCATGTCCCTGACTAGGTTTTTAGTGACAGACTAGATTGTCTAGTCACACTCTGCATTCCATTTGATTAATAAGTTCAGGCAACGCCTGCCCTAGTTAAGTTACCTTTCCAACATCATCTTGAGTCAGATGATTTACAGACTAGGTATTTAGTGGCAGACTAGGTTGTCTAGTTTCTCTTGTCACACTGAGCCTGATGATTCCCAGACTAGGTATTCAGTTACAGACTAGGTTATCTAGTTTCTCTAGTCACACTGAGTCAGATGATTCACAGACTAGGTATCTAATGGCAGACTAGGTTATCCAGTCTCTCTAATCACACTGAGTTAGATGATTCACAGACTAGGAATTTAGCGACAGACTAGGCTGTCTAGTTACACTCTGCATCCCATTTGATTGATCTGTTCAGGCAACGCCTGCCCTAGTTAAGTTACTTTCCCTATATCATCCTGAATCAGATGATTCATAGACTAGGTTGTCTAGTCTCTCTAGTCACACTCTGTGTCCTATTTGTTTAATCTGTTCAGTCAAAGCCTGCTCTAGTCAAGTTACCTTCATAACATCATCCTGTATCAGATGATTCACAGACTAGGTATTTAGTGACAGACTAGGTTGTCTAGTCTCCCTAGTCTCACTGAGCTAAATGATTTACAGACTAGGTATTTAGTGACAGACAAGGTCTCTCTCGTCACACTCTGTGTCCCATTCGATTGATCTGTTCAGGCAACGCCTACCATAGTTATGTTACCTTCTCAACATCATTCTGAAATCGGATGTTTCACAGACTAGGTATTTACGGACTAGATAGACTAGGCTGTCTAGTCTCTCTAGTCACACTCTGTGCCCCATTTGATTAATAAGTTCAGGCAACGCCTGCTAGTTAGGTCACGTTCTCAACATTTCATCTTAAATAGGTTGCAACTCAGGTGTTCTGTGACTTGAGAGTTTAGAAACCTAGTTTATCAAGTTAAAAATTCCCCCTCTGTGTCCCATTTGATATTCTGTTTGGGCATTCTAAAACTAGAAGGATTAGGGAACCTAGTTATTTTCTTGTTTTTTCCTAAACAATTAAACAAAATTTTATTGATCAATTATGGAATCATTAATATAGTAAACCGGAAAGAAGGCATTAAAAACAAGCTCGTCCCAAAAAATAAAGTCAAAACTAAGAAAATTCCAATACTTCCTATACTACTGAAATAATGCCAATACTGCTGAATGCTCTCAATTTATAACTGCATCCCCAACGAAAGAGCGGCTCCATCCTGGAACCCCAAAATATCTTCACCTGAGATCCACTTCTTCCGGATTCCACGGATGCACATTGAAGTAGACCGGGTAATGGCAAAGCCAAGACGAACCCTGATCCATCCACGCACCATGCCTTGCGGCTTGCCCCATTTTTCAGAAAGTCTCTCAGCCAGCACATTTGTGAAGGACGCCATTTGGGGAGCATAAACTCCATCTACAGAGCAAACAAGTGGGGTGAAAGATTCTTGTTTTCGTCATGAAACCACGCTCTGTGTCCCGTTTTAGCCACGCCAGCCCAAGTTATGTCACTCTCAACATATCATCCTAAATAGATTGAAACACCACATATTGGTAGTGTTCTGCGACTAGAGAGTCTGGAAACCTAGTATTTCTAGTCACAAATCCTCTTCTATGTCCCATTTGTTCTGGCAAAGCCTGGCCAAGTTAAGTCACCCTCTCAATCATCCTGAATAGGTTGCAACTGAGGTGTTCTGTGACTAGAGAGTTTAGAAACCTAGTCTATCAAGTCACAAATCGCCCTCTGTGTCTTATTTGGTTAATCTGTTAAGGCAAAGCCTGCCCTAGTTAAGTTACCTTCCTAACATCATCCTGAATCAGATGATTCACAGACTAGGTATTCAGTTACAGACTAGGTTATCTAGTTTCTCTAGTCACACTGAGTCAGATGATTCACAGACTAGGTATCTAATGGCAGACTAGGTTATCCAGTCTCTCTAATCACACTCTGTGTCCCATTTGTTTAATCTGTTCAGGCAACTGTATCACTGGTAGATGCCGCACCTGCGCGAATATTAAATCTTTGTGACAAGCTTAACTTTCACAGTTTTCATCTGAATTTGATGTAATTTCCAAGGAATGTGCGGGTCAAACTGAAGCTAAATAATCTCCTATCAGTTTCATTGATCCCCAATCCATACTTTACTCCGCGCATGCACAAACGTTGTCGCTACATAGGTAGCGAAATGGTGGGAGCTTATCAGTAGGGGGGATGAAAGAAGAGGAGTGGGGAGAGAGGGAAGGAGAATAGGTAGGGGTTAGAGGACAGTATGAAGAGAAAAGAGGACGAGAAGAGACCTAACATTGGTGAGTCGTATAAATAACCTTATACCTATATACATTATTCTTACATACCATTTTGATAGATTGCTTCAACACAATTCCAGTCTCTCCCTTGCGTAGGGACTACGCACGGTTGACAATGGATATACATTGTCCCAAAAGGGACACGCATCGAGGTACACAACCTCGAGGTGCCTGTAGAGCACAATTCGGAAGTGTACACAAACACTTACATTATCAATACCACACAAGGTATGCGTATCGAGGTACACAAACCTCAGGGTGACAGTAGAGCACATTATGTATGTGTACACAGACACATACATAGGTACTACACACAGTACCAACCGATTAGAGAGGAATTTGGGTACGGGTGTAGGGGAGGTTGGAGCCCGTCTTGGGGACACAACCCCAATGGGAGAGACTGGTTCCTATACATGAAAATCATTATAGATTAAACACCATAATGTGGCATATCGTAAATAATTTATATGTTTGTATAAACAACTTGGTGCTATGTAATTATGATAACACCTCAATTAATTATCCTACACAGCTCGAAGGGTTGTGTAGACAAACGTGGATTCCACCAAGCATCTTTTTCTCACACCCTAGTCGTTTGATCTCGCTCAAATTTGGATGATAGATGGGGGAAGACAATTTGATCATCTCAAATCAATTTCAACATTGTATCATTGTCAACTGCTGCGCATGCGTAAATGAAAAATCCTAGTAACAAACTTAATTTCCACAGTTTTCATCAAATTTTGGTGACATTTTCAGGGGATATTTCAGGTTAGGCTGTAGATGGTCTCCTACTAGTTTCATTATTCCCAACTCAATGCTCCACTCTGCGCATTTGCAAACATAAATTCTGTCAAGCAATTTGGGATTCAGTTGGGATAGGGTGATTTGATCAATCTATATCACTTTCAATATTATTGTACGATTGTTAGCAGCTGCTAACGTGTAATCCTTGTAACGATAATAATTTCCATAGTTTTCTTCCGAAATTGATGAAAATGTCAGGGAATGTGCGGGTTTGGCTATAGATGGTCCCGTACTGATTTCATTGATCTCAAATCAAAACGCTGCAAATTATTTCACAAAGGTTTATTATAAGTTGGCTTCCGTACGTCATAAGGCCCGTCCAGACTCCTCGGCGTGTCCTACTTCGAGTTGCCACAACCTATACTTTTATAATTATATACGCATGTTTATATTTCTCGATTTGAGCTCCTATCTATTCAAATAGTCATTGCCTTAATAATATCATTATCTAAGTACGTACGAAAAGTCGAGAGGATATGTTATTAAATATGCGTAGGAAAAGCTTTGGTATTAACACACATATGACCTTGAAAAAAAAAAAACATATTCATGCCTCGAAGGAACGCCGGCGCCGTACCCACCACAAGGTGCCGCGGCGCCGGCGCCTCCTCTCACTCCACCCCCCACTCGCCCCCCCCCCCCCTCTCCACCCACCGTGACCCCCTGCCAAGCGTGCCAGGCGTGCGCGCGTCGAAAAAGACAATTTTTTGCCCGTTTTTGGCCCATAGCATCTATGCGAGTAAAGCGATCGGGATGGTTAAACGTTAGGACCAACTAGACCCCAAATGGAGTCTATGTGCGAAAGAACGGGTTTTTTAAGTCAATTCTTAGGCCTTTTATGGCCCGGACGGCGAACGGCGGACGGCGGACAGCGAACGGCGGACGGCGGACGGACATTTCAAATTTGGATTCTACACACCTTGAAACGTAAAGTGACAAAGTTTGGGGGTTATAAAAATTTTTTGCTACACGATCACATAGGCTTATTATTGGAAATAATAAACCAAAAGTATGTTCCTTCAAGCATAATTTTTTCGCTTCTTAATAAATTGGCCGGTTTTGACCTTTCACGCTACATCTTTATTCACTACTCTTTTACTGTTTGGAATTTTTCAAGATCATTTAAAACTTTTCGATGATCTATACATTCACGACACGGGAACGAGGAAGCTGTGTGCCACACCAAACTGGTTGGTGGGTGGCTGGATGGTTTAGACCAGAACATTAATTTTATTTGTAATTCACAGTCTACTGCAGACGTGAGGATGAGCTGACCCGTGTCAGCTGTTGTTTTTGATAAGATGGTTCTATTATTCAGTGTGGCCAATGGGGTTGTCAGGGTGAGACGGATATAAGCAGAAAAAATTCTTCTCTGAGTTTCTTTACTGGCAAGCTTTCCACATCAAAATGTCATCTTCAGGCCCCTCCGTTTCTGTCTAGTATCCTCTATCGCTCATCCGTCTCTGCTCCACGGCCAAGTGCATCAGTCTCCGGGGGGGATCTTTAATTTCTTTAATTTCCATAGGAATTGCTGCCAGTCCCGAGATTAACTTCTTGGGTTGTCTTGTGTGATGTTGAAACTTGAGTCGAAATATGAAGGATTTTCTGATGCGGCTATAGCTCTGACTTGTCAGAGATGATGAAGCTAAATTTTGTGTTGCGCGGATTCATGAAATTTACTGATTTATGGAGAAGAAATGTAAAAATAAGAAATTAAATTGAAAGGTAACCCTTCCTCCGACAGGGTCGGGTGGCTTATATCCGTCTCACCCTTACAACCCCAGTGGCCATAAAAGCCTGACGGATGGATCATGAATCAATCAATTATTCAGTGTGGGAAAGCTGCTAAAGGTCCCACACAAGAGCTGCACCATCCACAAAACCCAGCATCTCAACTACTCCTCCACTTCTTTCTTGTCCCTCGAATTCACAAAGAGGTAGCTCGGATTATTGATGAAGAAACTCTGGTCCTTGGCCAACCTCGAACAGTCGCCAGGGGCTTCTTCATTTTTTGGCCAGTGTCTCAATGCATACCTTTAGGAAAGAACTCATCCGTGGAGCTATCACAGCATCTACCGAACACTGTATTGTGCAGCCGACTTTACTGCAGGCCGCGGCATTTGACTTGGCAACGTCACAAGAAGCGATGATCAAAGACCGATGACGAGCCTCCACGCTAACCTTCTTACCCCACTCATCTATAAATTTGTATTACCGTCAAGGAAATTGAAACATTATATCAGTTACCTATAGCCCATATTCTCGTGACGTCACGCCTGGAATAGGGTATTGTTTTAGCCAAGGTTGGCCATGACTGCACATATGTCAGTAAATCACTACTCAACCAACCTATTTTTCATAAGAAGTTTGCCATCTTACAATAACCTATTTCGTGGTTGTAAAGCCACTTTTCAACAGTTTTGTTTTGCAAAAGTAATATTGTAGTAATACAAAGTTCCAATTCAACTAAATAGTCACGCTAATCGTGCTACCAGCGCGATTATTGGTTGTACCCAACGATACCGATGTGAGGGTGAACGAGTTTTTATTTGGACTAGGTACGTACTAATTATAATAGTTAATCAATGTCCGAAAACTTAAGAAATTCATTTAAGAATAAATAACCTGAAAAATAATTGAGAACAAAATGATTGAAAATTCCTCAGATCTCTGTACTGCAGTGTAGCTACATAGCCATTGCGCAGGCAGTTTCATCAGCATTTTAAATACCTTCGTATTAATATAATTGAGTAATGATTTGAAAGTCCCCTGGGTAGAAGAAGTTATTAAGACACGTTACAACAGACTACACACATCAATGACAACTCACACAAATCCATCAGTACAAGCTACAGCAACACAAATTCCTGCGCCGCGAGTGACACGACGACTGAAGAGAAAACGACACACGGACCTGTCGGACACACAAGAAGACATCTAATCACAAGAGAAAATGACTTTTCTATTTTTGATCGGAGGGCAGCCATTGGGCCTATTGCTCCTTCAAGCTTCATGTTAATTAGGTAGTTCCCTCTCAATTCAAAGCATTTACACCAACTGAGATGTACAACATTGATTTACAAATAAAGTTATCTTTCCTTTAAAAAATAAAAAATAAAATCTATACTTGAAGATGCAGATTTTTATTTCCAAGTCATCAGTACTTCTTCTAGTAGTAATGTCCTTGTTATTTATCTGATTGATGCGATATGTTTCAGTTGGCAGCATCGACTGATAAGGGACACGTGATACGAGACACGTGACACGTGATAAGGGACACGCGATATGGCCTGCGTGCTAGCGGATAAGGGGCGGACAGGCGTCGAGGTCCCGCTGTACATGCGGCGCCGCTCCCTCTTCAGGATCATCTCGGCGGCGCTCCACTTCATAGGGATCATCCACTTCATCTTTGCGGCCCTCTACGACATCTTCGCCACCAAAGTGAGTAACAATAAATAGGTGGAAATTGCCCCATCTCGATAAATTGAAATCATCTTTTTAGCGAACTTTCGTTTAAAAAAACTGTAAAAACTATCAATGGGTCAAAAAGTTTTAAAATTAAATGTTTCTAAAATATTCTACATCTTGATCGGTTTTGAGGCATTCTGAAATGATTCTTGGAGTTCGGGCTAATATAATTCTACCTAAAACTACCTGACTGGCTTCTCCAAATATCCAATCTTTAGAGTGGAGGCACTCTGAAACAGGTGAACAAGGTTCCCCAATCTTCCAATAACGTGGGTTGGAGTTGTCTCCTCTCTTGTTCCCATTCCAGAAAAGTGACACTGTTACAGGTGGGTCAGGTGTCACACCACACTAGGGTGGGAGGGTGGGCACTCATACAGCCAACAAATTCTATCTATAACCAGCTGACTTCCTTCCACAAATACCCACTCTTCAAGAGTGGAGGCACTCTGAAACAGGTAAACAAGGTTCCACAATCAGCCACTAGGGTGGGTTGGAGTTGTCTCCTCTCTTTTTTATTTATTTATTAACGGGATTAATATCCCTTTTACACAACAAACATAATTACAAATTCAGCCAGTCAGGTGATGTAGAAGTGGAAACAACACAGATACAAAAACAAAAAACATTTCATTTGGCCTATCATTGGTAAGCGGCAGAGACAAATCACATTATAGAAGGAAAATTTCAGTAAATTTCAGTAAATTGGACTAAATTACGTCACCGTGGGGCAGGAAAATTGCCAAAATAGAGTCTCAACTTTCGCTTAATAACTGCCATGGAGTCAATCAAAGATCCGAGGGAGTTAGCCACATACTGCATCCGAACGATTGAAGAGTTTAATCCATAGTTGGTTCGATGAAACGTGGAATGGAAAGGGAATAGATTCCTTGTTGGCCTTGATGGAACCCTGATGTTAATTCTGGTCAAGAGGTGCGGCGAGTCATAGTCTCCTCTCAAAATCTTAAGGAGCGTGACTATATCGCATTGCATCCTCCTTTGCTCCAGTGAGTCAAACTCTAAGACTTTTCTCATATCCAGATGGTCGGAAAAGCCATCGATGCTATTGCACTTTGTATACGCCAGCTTCAAGAATTTGTGTTGGACCCTTTCAATGGAATCGACATGAGTAGAATAACGTGGATTCCAGAGTACCGAAGCAAATTCCAAATGACTTCTGACAAGGGCACAATAAAGAAATTTAACAGATGAAAGACTACGGAAGCGATGCGTAGTCCTGTACAGAAAGCCAAGCTGTCCAAGTGCCTTCGAGATGATGTCACTCAAGTGATTGGAGAAGGAGAATCTGGAGTCGATCAACACTCCCAGGTCTCTTATCGTTTCGAAGCGCTGAAGTGGAATGCCATTTATATGGAAAGTGTGATCAACCACCAAGGATCGGGCTCTAGAGAAGGAAATTACATTACAGTTACTGATATTGATTTTCAGGAAATTCAATGCACAGAAGCTGCCAAAGGAGTTCACAGCCGCCTGAAGTGCAAGTGCGTCCACCTCATTGCGCACCTTTCTGTGAATCTTGTTCTCATTCCAGAAAAGTGACACTGTTACAGGTGAGTCAGTTGTCACACCACACTAGGGTGAGAGGGTGGGGCCAACAGCCAACTAATTCTCCCTATAACCAGCTGACTTCCTTCCACAAATACCCACTCTTCAAGAGTGGAGGCACTCTGAAACAGGTAAACAAGGTTCCACAATCAGCCACTAGGGTGGGTTGGAGTTGTCTCCTCTCTAGTGTGAGTACGCGTGTGCGTGCATGTGTGCGCGCGTGCGTGTGTAAAGCTGCGTTTACACTAGCGAAACTTCCTCGCGAAACAGTTGCGCGAAACATCCTCGCGAAACTTCCTCGCTGCGAGAGAAGTTTCGCACCTCCCAAAACAGAGCGCAACTCAGAGCGAGACGTTGCGCGAGTAGGGTGAGCCGCCTCACCAAGCTCAAGACTTCAAGCTATCCTCCTGGTTAATTTTACTCGCGAAACAATAAAGCCGCGTTTACACCAGCGAGTTTGTTTCGCGCGAAACACTTTGATGCGCGGACGAAAACCGACTGCCCTCCGGCTCACAGCGAGCGTCCTCACCCCGAAACGTTTCGCGAGTGGAGGGACGTCTACATGGGCGAGTATGCCTCGCGCAACGTCCTCGCGCAACTGTTTCGCGAGGAAGTTTCGCTAGTGTAAACGCGGCTTTAGGTCGCCCGTACTGCTGCTGACCGTGACTTCGTCAAGCAGTAGTTGCTGTAGTGTGACTGAGCAACACCAACTGCTCCCAAACCCAGCTCATATGCTGAGTTTGCTGCAAACTCGGCATGAGTCGGTTGATGGTAAAGAACTCCGAGAATCCCCAATTTCTTCCCAATATGTAAAATTGGCTTCAAGAGGGCATTGGAGCTCGCGATCACCATTTTCATGCCGTCCAGTTGGTTTTTTCTACTATAAAATATAAATTTAAAGATTTTAAGCCATTTTTGTGATTTTGTAGCACATTTTTTGAAACATGATCAAATTAATGCGCTAAAAAAATTCTGGCCAACGAACTCATCCTTTTGTTTGGAAAGCTTGAGTTTTTGGCGCAGGAACGGAATTTTTATCTCAATTCTAGGGAGAGTTATCGTCCGGAAGAACATACACACACGTCTCACACATACATGCATACGCTGGAGGTAGAGAATGACGAGACTTGTCTATTTTGCATGGTTCTAATGTCCTGCGACGTTTTGGTCCTGGAGCAGGACCCTATTCACGCAGAATGAACAACCTATACATGAACAAATTCATAAGTTGAAGTCATTCCGGATCATGGATCTAGGTAGCCCCCCAGAGGTGCAATGGGGCCCTAAATTCTCGAGAAAGAGGTAGGGGAGGATGACAGTATCCCGTCAGAGAGATACTCACTCGTACTAATAGCATTGATGTGCTATGTTCGGAGTAGATTGGTTTTCCAGTTCTTGGATCACCCATCCAACGCCAAACGCAGCCTTTGAAGAACATGAGGACAGGCGTGCAACGCCCGTTGGAAAACAACGGAGCGACTGCAGCGCTTTCTTTAGGATTCTGACGGGAACTCTGTCAAAATCTATACATTCATGTTTGGGATATATATATAAATATTAATTAAGATAATGTATTAATTTATGTGCAGGTGCCGGTTGATGTGAATCCTGTCTACCAGGCATGGGCTGGACAATTCAAGTTCCTTACTTACTGGAATGTCGTGAGTATTTTTTTATTTTCTGAACAGCTCTCTCAACATTATCCAATGAAAAAAATTATTATTATTATTATTATTATTATTATTTTTTTTTTTTTTTTGAATTGAGGTTAACAGCAAGTTTTTATTTTATTCCTAGTTCTAAATAATAATAAATAAATAATAAATATTTTGGGGATTTTAATGAAACAAATTGCAAAACAACCGTTAATTTTGCCAAAATAGGCGTAGTATAATTTTAGCTAACTTCATCAATAACGACTGTTACTAGTCAAAGTGGAATTTTCCTATTGCCTAAACTAATTTCTATTAGTTTTATTTCCACCATTGGATAGGTTAATAAAACCGCGACAGGTATTTTTCCTCAAAATTCAAATGGATCAAGCCCATAAAACACTTTTAAATGCTTTATTATTAAAACGTCTTGGTGAGATGACAACCACTGGGTCCCTGTCAATCACTGGGTCCCTCCATCCTAGTTAGGATTCAGCAGTTAATTAATTATATTCTTACTGAATTAGATTTATAACAATTAATTTATTGGAACGTAGAGAAATCACTTCTAAGAATTCTTTAGTTGGCTAAATTCTCTCTAAATTGTTACTGATTAGATTTTGATTTTAATATTGATAGCAAGAACTCCCTAAGAAGAAAATTAATGATTTATTTTTCCAGCTCTCTCTGATTAGATGTATTTTATTATTTTCCCTCTTTATTCACAGATATATGCATAATTTACTTATTGTAATTGGGATTTTATCTCGTTTGTATAAATGAATAAATTAATTAATGTATATCTCGTTTCAATGTAAGTACGAGAGGTTTGAAAGGTGTTGAATTCTGTATAACAGAGCAGAGCAAACGATTTGATTTCTAACACAATTTGTATAAACTGCGGCGTGACTCTGAAAACGCGTTCGTTGAACTTAATTGAGGTTCATGAAGGAATTTTCGGGATCGTGGAAGCTTTCGCAAAACGGCTTCCCTCAATCGAACCCAATATATTCGACTGACTCTATAGAGCCCCTTTCGGGAATTTCATTAAATCCCAAGTACAATTCAGCATAGCGCTTTTAGCCCTGCTACTTACAACCCTTCATATAGGTCATGTGCACAGGAGATGTGAGAGTGCTCTGTCGGGAAAATGCGAGAGAGAGAGAGAGAGAGAGAGATTTTATTTGCCATCACACATTTGCATAACAATTGTCAAATAATAACAAGCTTAATAATATATTAAAGATAATAAATACATCCGGCTAATAGCCTTTGTCCTAGTATATTTGTAATGTTATGAATAAAAATACACTGCCAAGGAAATGGCACATGAGCTTCCTCGTGACCTTCACAGTACGTCACCATTAAATTCCAGAAAACTAGAAACGACCGGTTCTGGCATCAGGGAATTAATAAGGTGGGAAATTGGAAGCTGAATGGTTCATATAATAAATAAAATCAATAAGGAAATTTTTGATTTTAATATGGGACCATCCAGGATGTAGTCCGCAAGTTCCCTGAAAATTTCGTCTAAATCGGATCAAAACTGAAGGAGTTTTTAATTGATTTACAGGATTTCATTAATATTTTGATCTAAATTCATGATTAAAACACCCTTGGGGATATTTTTTGGCAACTTTGAGCATGATGGAACTGGTGGGGGAAGTGGGACCATGTAGAGCTATACCCGCACGATCCCTAAAAATTTGAAGAAAATCGCACCAAAATTGTGGAAATTACGGCTGTTGCAAGGACCGTAACAAGAATATTTCGTTCACGCATGTGCAGAGCGTACCGCTAATGCAATTATGATGATTGTCTTATGGGACCTCAAGGGACCTTACCCACATCATCCCTGAAAATCTGACCGAAATCCGTTCAACATTGACCGAGTTATGACCGTCACAAGGAATTCACGTTAGCGCCTGCGCAGAAGCTACCGTTGATTCGATCATGATGAAGTTGATAGGGGACCATCTAGAGCTTAACTCGCACGATCCCTGAAAATTTGGTTAAAATCGGATCAAAATTGTGGAAGTTATGGCTGTTACAAGGAAATGTGGACGGACAGACAGACAGACACGGAACCAAATTTGTTCAGGAGGCTCTGAAACGCAAAATGCAAGTGGAAATTTTGATTTTGGAGCAACAAATTTTTTTTTCATTTTGAAAGTGAATACAAAGCTTCCGCTGCCTTGCAGTCTCGGAAGCAAAACTGTGCCTGAGTACTTTTACAAATATTCCTCGTATAGGCAATCTAAAAAAAACTCTCTAAAAAGTAACAAGAAATACTCAAAAATAAATTACAAACAAGCTATTTAACGAGGCTCGCAGATTCAAAATAATCGTCAAAACTATAAGCAAGTTTACTAAAAATTGCTTCAAGCATCGCCTGAGATTTTGTGGGGGTATTTCACGTACGTTTTGTGGAATAGCATTATAAAATTTAAGCCAGATTTCGTGGAGTTACGGGTTGTCATTACTCTGTGGAATGGTAGAGGAAGATTGTTCCTACTCCTGGTAGAGTATATGTGAGAGGGAAATTCATAATTCCAGAGATGCAAGTGAACATACAGGGTGGTTCAAAAAAAAAAAAAAAAAAAAAAGTTCTGGGATTTCTGGTCCCCATTGTGTTTTTGCTTCCTCGGTATGTCAGGATGACCCTCCTAAATTTTTAGCAAAAAATATTAATTCTAACCACTTTACCTGGGTCGATTTTGGCCAGTTATCGACCGCTATCGTAAACCAACCTCTAAATTGGTGCCGACGTGATGATTTGAAGGACAGATTTCAATTTTGTAAACGGGATATAGTTGAAACTTTGAAGACTGTATGAAATACTTTTTTTTATGTTTCAATATTTTATCGAGGTTAATTATTATTTTTGTATAGGTATTTTTATTATATGTTATTCTCGTTAAAATTTTATGATTTATGTTCCACGATCATAGATTCTTTCAGCTTATCGACCAAATTACAGATTGTCCCTCGAGCAAGTGAAACTGAAATTACGTTACATTATTTTCAGTTATATTAAATCATTTTTTATTTACGATCCAACCACAGTTCAGACAATTCAGAACTACGAATTTGACCCCGGAAAACCGATGGAAACTAAGGAATTTTACAGAAAAATGGGAAAATTTTAGCTATTTTCTCCATTTTGCCGCTATATTTGGCGAATAAGTACAATGCCGGTTCAAGTCCTTGCCAAATTACCAACGGCTTTGTACCGAGTATCCTGGAAAATACCAAATTTTATCGGCACAAGGTATTTCGGGACCTTAAATTATCAACGTGACATAATTTCCGGTGATTTTAGGGTGAATTTGTCTATTACCCTACAGTTAATTTGAGGTTTATGGCCGATAAACGAAGCAATCGTCGGCGGAAAAGTATAGTAAAAAACGGGATCATGTTCAGAACATGCCAAAGCATATTATCCGACCATAATAGCATGTTTCTAGTACAATTCTTAACCAGGCGACAGCATTTGCGGTGAAATTTTCGATTTTTACTTATCTTCAAGCAGTGCCCTCTGCCAGTTTACCGGATAACTAGTGGACGGAGCGTAAAATAAATAAGTTCATCGTGTTCAGCGCATGCGAAAACCCATAAATTGACCCAAAAAAATTGAAATCTGTCCTTCAAATCATCACGTCGGCACCAATTTAGAGGTTGGTTTACGATGTTTACAATAGCGGTCGATAACTGGCCAAAATCGACCCAGGTAAAGTGGTTAGGATTAATATTTTTTGCTAAAAATTTAGGAGGGTCATCCTGACATACCGAGGAAGCAAAAACACAATGGGTACCAGAAATCCCTTAACTTTTACAGGGCGCTCTCTAGAATGTACACCGCTGGCATAGTTAGAATTTGTTTTTTAATAAACTCATGCTTGCAATCATCACGATATCCTAGATTGGAAATCGCTCTGACAGCTCTTCTTTGACAGCCAAAGATTATGGTAGAAGCGGTTGAGTGACCCCAACAAATAATTGAATAGGTAGCACGGCTTTGAAACACGGCATGAAAAGCTGTAAGCAGGCACGTAGCCAGAGGGGGGGTCCATGGGGTCCGGACCCCCCCCCCCCCCCCCCGAATTTTTTTGATGAATTAAAAAATTATTCATGGTTAGGGTAGTATCTATTATTTCACTAGCACGAACTACCAACAGAGAATATTCGTCTGATGTGAAATTCTTCAGAAATTATTTTTATAATACTCATAGGTTCTGCTAATAGCTCCAATACATAGAGGTAAGATTCCTGAGATACATATTCCCCTGAAGAGATTCATTTCTCTCTCTGGAGGACAGTACAACAGAGGAAGAAAATTCTCTCCGAATCTCGTATTCCCTCGGCAAGCCCTTTCACTTCATCAGCAAGGGGTGACACGCCGACCCCAGCCGCTACAGCATGTCCCATCTTAATGTGGTCCAGCCTACTGGAGAATTTAACATCCCGTCCCCGAAGCCTCTTATGAAATAGTTCTGAATAGGATCAGCATTTCGTATTGATATTATACTTTGAGTACCACGGTTGGTATTCAGGTTCGCAATATTTGAATGTCTGGAGCGTATATGTAGAGTGAGTTCTCTTCTTGTAAAGCCTCTAGAACAATGGGGACATTGGGTTGCATTGTCTCTTTGACTATTTACGAAGGTATCATCCATTTTACTGAGCTACATAATTACGTTGATCCAACGATATCACAACAATAACAATAATTAAGTTAACATTTTTGAAACGAGTGAATGAGACAGAATTTGGCACTCAACTTCGAAGTAGGAATTTGAAGAAGTATGATTGGTAATGTGAACCCGTCTGGTACGTTTTCCATCGGTTTTTGGTTTAAAAAAAAAAAAACGCGATCTAACGCTTTGAAAATCGATTTTCTTGCGGAGCGGAAATTCACACAACACATCACCATCCGTTCCGGGATTAGAAAATTCATAAATTTACTTCATGGGATCTTGCAGTCTAGAAGAAATTTATCTATCCTATGTGCGTCACGGGGTTCTGTATTCCGCCCCACACTCCTTACAATATCCTACGGGGAGAATGTTCCTAGATGTCTTCCTAACTTTTACGTTACGGGATCCTGCAGTACCTTAGAAATTAAGATTAGAAAAATACCTTAGAAATAAGATAGGTAACGAACACCTTTCTCATTTGACCATGATGCCAATTTATTATCCGCTGGATTTGATGTCTTTAAAAGCAAACAGAAAAGTCTTACTATAAACATTTTATGATCAACTAAATACCTAAAAATTGAACTTTTGTTGTTGTTTAAAGATCAATATTTATCATGATTGTAAAAAATTGTTTTAACTGTCACCTAAAATCCTTGTTATGTACCTACCTATTAAATATTTTTGAATTATTAAAGATAGTATTTCATCATGTTTGTAAAACATTTCTTCTCCTGTGACTTAAAATTCGTATTTTAAAATTTATTGAAATGGGAAGAGAGCCAATGGGGGGGGGGGGGGGGGGGGGGGGGGGGATCTGGACCCCCCCCCCCCCCCCCAAGGCAAAATCCTGGCTACGTGCCTCTGTAAGTAGAGAAAATTCTGGAAGACTGTCAGCAAGTTTACGAAGAAGAAAGGTCACACTGTTCAAGGACTTGGCTAGTTGCTCACAATGGGGTTTCCAATTCAATTTTGGAACAACATCGACTCGAGATTGCTGGGGTAGCGGGGAACCCCAAAATCTGTGACAATCTACCGATTGTCGTGATCAAAATTCTTGGACTTCTATAGTATATTTCAATCTTTCGATATAATTTCGGAACTCAGGTGAAATAAGTAGAACAAGATTTCAATCACTGGGATAATTTATTACGCTTTTCTTTATGTCGCTCCAAAAGAAAGGTAATCAGGGGGTTTTTTCTATCTAGCCTGTCGGTTGATTAGTTTCTTATATTCACTTCTTTTAAAGATGAAAGAAATACCGCAGGGGAGAGAGAGGTATGCGGGATAGCAATGGATTAGGTATTAGTATAAACAATGGGAGTTTATATAATATTATTGCTATTAACGTAAATGGAAGAGAGAGGTAGACTCACCGTTCTGAAGGTTGAACAACGATTAAGAGCAAGCGGACCCGTGCATGTTGGGGGTACCAACGGGCACGCCGTTCCATTGAACGAATCACCGCAACAGTTTTTGATAGCTGTTACAAATCCCTGATTTGCACCCTTTGAAACGCCTCATACATGGCGAACATTTTTACTAGTTACATTAATGTTACCCGTTCACGTCACAAGCTATAAAAATGAATAAGTGAAGAACATGAACAGGGGCTTTAATCTATAATAGACTTTAACAATAGTAATTATAGGCCAGTGATCTGCGTTTGATAAGCGGCGTTTTTTAGTAATGAAATTATTAGTTAACCATTTCCGTGAAGTCAAAATGCTCAAATTTATAGAAATTTCAGAAAATTCGCTCATATGGTCATGTTGCATGACTGCCACTTTTTTTGTTCGCAATACATATATTTTAACTAAATGATTAGAGTCGTAGACAGATTTAAACTAATCGTGGAACCATTAGCCAGATTTTGGAAAGTATGTATTTTGTCATCAGCGAATTTTCGTATAAAATTAACCATTCCAATTGATCAGAAAATTTTAAAATAAAAATGTATGGACATTTTTTTCATTGAAATTAACTTCCAGGCATTCTGAAACGAATCCCAGAGTTTAACACTTTGTCATATATATATATATATATATATATATATATATATATATATATATATATATATATATATATATATATCATTCCAGACGATAACTCTCCTTAGGATTGAGATAAAAATTCCGTTCTTGCACCAAAAAATCAAGTTTTCCAATCGAAAGGATGAGTTCGTCGGCCAGAACTTTTTGAGCACATTAAATTAGTAAAATTTCTAAAAATGTACTGAAAAAAAAAATCACTACAAATGGCTAAAAACGGATACAAATCGTTGATTTTATATTTTTTGGCAGAATTTGCTCAAATAAAGTTCATTAACTATAAAATAGAACATTCAAAAATTGATTTACAAAATTATGCGGATACAATACATACAATTCATTAAAATTTGCTAAAAAATCGATAAAAACTGCAAAACAGCTAAAAATTTAAAACCACTATTTGGTTACGAGATCATTATTTATAATACGTTTTTTGCCATAAAATTAATAGTTAACCATTTCCTTCCACTCAAAAAGCTCAAATTCAAAACAATTTAACATTATACAACACGATAATATACAAAAATTCGCTCATACGATCATGGTGCATGACTGAAACTTTTTTTGAGTCCAAATCTATTGAAGAATTTCTAGTAAACAATTTTCAGATCGATGGAATAAATTCCCCTCAGTTTTTCTACTGTATGTGAAAAGTAAATATGTGTCAGGATTTGACGTGAAAATGTAGCTACCATCATGAGGTATCTCAACGCGGCGCTAGTTATACCTCTCCTGGAAGGTCGTGACGGTATTGCGTGTACAGTATGCCTTCCACGTTGAAGGGGCACATCCATTGAGCATCTATCAACGCTACTCATCATAATCGTACTCATACAGTCGTCCAATCTCACAAAAATTTTGGAGCGATATCAATTTTAATATGACTGCATCATTAATAGCTCCTTCATATGTGCGATAGTGCAATTGCAGGAAAGAAACTAATTTCCAGTTTTCATCAGATTGTAACAACATTTTCTGGCACTGTGCGGGTTAGGCTGTCAATTATTTCCTACCAATTTCATTTTTCTCAAATCATTACTCCATTGTGCGCATTCCTTCAAGCATTATTTTTGACATGGATATGTCTTTGCTCGGGGGTCAACCAAAAATTTTCGTCATGCAAAATTTTATGTCACAATTTCTAATGATGTTCACGTAGAACCCATCCGTTGCTAGGAGAATGGAACTACCGCAGTTTTCATCACAGAAACCGTTCGCCACTCGTTGAAAAGCGCTTGATTTATGTGATAAATGTTCACATCTCAAGCTACCAATTTCCCCCTCCTCACGTACCTGGCTACATTCCTAAACTAAGTTGATTGGACTATAAACAATTTTAATAAGCCGGTTACAATATTCTTAATGTAAAGCAATAGCATCATTTACTCCACTCCATAGGAAACATTTTCATCCTCTTGAAAACAGTCGACTCTCGACTGTTAACAACCCATTGTAGTGGAATCTCTCCACAGTTATTTTCAACATTTCTATAAGACGTAAACCGTTGTTTTGTTGGAATTAGTCGGGATGCGGCCCAGGGAAAATAAATGAAATTATTTCATTTGTTGTTTTATTTGATAACTGAGGACATCTTCAGATCTTGGTGTGTCTAGGAAAAAATGTATAAACATCCGAATATAACGGATTTATCAAATAAAACAGTGGCTCACCAAGTCAACACAATGTCAAGAATTTGTCAAGAGTTTATTCTTAATCGTACAATGTGATTATCGTATTCCTGTGATTAAAAATCTCAATCATACTCATGAGTAAGATTTTGCCCCACTCTGAGAAGAAATCCAGAAAATGCGGAGCACTTGATGATTGATAGTAAATTGAGTAAATTCTTAATCACAAAAATCCGTGATTAATCACGGAAATTCATTATTAATCACAGAAATCCGTGATTAATAACAAATTTCTGTAAATAATTACCAATTTCAGCGATTAATTACCGATTTCAGAGGTTTCTCAAAAATTTGCCCATGATTAATCGCCGATTCCTAGGATTTCCTACACATTTACTGTGATTAATCACCAATTTCTGTGAATAATTACCGATTTCTGTGGTTTCTCAAAATTTGCCCATGATCAATCGCCGATTCCTAGGATTTCATATTATTAATCACCAATTTCTGTAAAAAATTACAAATTTCTGCGATTAATTACCGATTTCAGTGGTTTCTCAAAATTTGCCCATGATTAATCGCCGATTCCTAGGATTTCCTAGACATTCACTGTGATTAATCACCAATTTCTGTGAATAATTACCGATTTCTGTGGCTTATCAAAATTTGCCCATGATTAATCGCCGATTCCTAGGATTTCCTACACATTTGCTGTGATTGATCACCAATTTCTGTGAATAATTACCGATTTCTGTGGCTTATCAAAATTTGCCCATGATTAATCGCCGATTCCTAGGATTTCCTACACATTTGCTGTGATTGATCACCAATTTCTGTGAATAATTACCGATTTCTGTGGTTTCTCAAAATTTGCATATGATTAATCGCCGAATCCCAGGATTTCCTAGACATTCACTGTGATTAATCACCAATTTCTGTGAATAATTACCGATTTCTGTGGTTTCTCAAAATTTGCCCATGATCAATCGCCGATTCCTAGTATTTCTTGTGATTAATCACAGATTTTTATAATTTATCATGGATTTCTCTGATAAATCATGGATTTCTGTGATTAAGAATTTATTCTTAATCATACAATGTGATTATAGTATTCCTGTGATTAAAAATCTCCATCATACTCATGAGTAGGGCTCGGATCAACATGCAAAAATTTTCGGGCAAACATGCACTGGAAATGCCAAAACATGCAAAAACATGTCCTTTTAAAATAATTCAAAGAAGACTTACTTTTTTGCCATGAATGCTTGTGAAACCATCTTTTAACGAATATGTACGTAAAATGTTGAGTATTTGTACGAAAAAAACCTTGAAAAAGTAGTTGATGAAATTTATTGATATAAATTAATTTAAAAAATTGAAATTTTTTATATTGTGCGTAGGTATATAAATAAATTTGCAATAATCAATTGCTGTTCATCAAGCAAAGGGATAGGTTGTAAGGAAAGAACAGTGTTTCACAAATTAGTATACTAATTTTAGGTTTAATTGTCAAATTATACAAAAATTAATAACGTGCTGAAAGATTTTTAAGATTTTTTGTTCGCATTATATTTACAGGTGCATTATTCTTCTGGCTCACTCCAATCAACTTGCTGATTGAAATTACAACTTACAACTAATACCTTCTCTAGGTTGTTAAAAATGTCTTTAGTGTAGAAAATGACCTTTCCATAACACAGGAGACAATGGGTAGAAATCGGTAATTTTAAATTTTTGGGAAAAACATGAAACATGCGCAAAACATGCAAAAATTTGGAAAAAAAACCCAAAACATGCACAATCAATTTCGTTTTTTTGGGTTGCAAATGGTCTGTAAACACTCAAAACGAACTTCTATGAAGGTTTGGGGCTTCAGAAAAAGACATGCAAAATCCGAGCCTTTCTCATGAGTAAGGTTTTGTCCAATGCTGGGAAGAACATCCAGACAATGCGGAGCACTTGATGATTAAGAGTAAATTGAGTAAATTCTTAATCACAAAAATCCGTGATTAATCACGGAAATTCATGGTTAATCACAGAAATCCGTGATTAATCACCAATTTCTGTAAATAATTACAAATTTCAGCGATTAATTACCGATTTCAGTGGTTTCTCAAAATTTGCCCATAATTAATCGTTATTCCTAGGATTTCCTACACATTTACTGTGATTAATCACCAATTTCTGTAAATGATTTCCGATTTCTGCAATTAATAACCGATTTCTGTGGTTTCTCAGAATTTGCCCATGATTAATCGCCGATTCCTAGGATTTCCTATGATTAATCACAGATTTCTATAATTTATCATGGATTTCTGTGATAAATCATGGATTTCTGTGATCAAGACTTTATTCTTAATCATACAATGTGATTATCGTATTCCTGTGATTAAAAATCTCCATCATACTCATGAGTAAGATTTTGCCCCACTCTGAGAAAAACATGAAGACAATGCGGAGCACTTGATGATTAAGAGTAAATTGAGTAAATTCTTAATCACAAAAATCCGTGATTAATCACGGAAATTCATGGTTAATCACAAAAATCCGTGATTAATCACCAATTTCTGTAAATAATTACCAATTTCTGCGATTAATTACCGATTTCACTGGTTTCTCAAAATTTGCCCATGATTAATCGCCGATTCCTAGGATTTCCTACATATTTACTGTGATTAATCACCAATTTCTGTAAATGATTTCCGATTTCTACAATTAATAACCGATTTCTGTGGTTTCTCAGAATTTCCCCATGATTAATCGCCGATTCCTAGGATTTCCTATGATTAATCACAGATTTCTATAATTTATCATGGATTTCTGTGATAAATTATGGATTTCTGTGATCAAGACTTTATTCTTAATCATACAATGTGGTTATCGTATTCCTGTGATTAAAAATCTCCATCATACTCATGAGTAAGATTTTGCCCCACTCTGAGAAAAACATGAAGACAATGCGGAGCACTTGATGATTAAGAGTAAATTGAGTAAATTCTTAATCACTAAAATCCGTGATTAATCACGGAAACTCATGATTAATCACAGAAATCCATGATTAATCACCAATTTCTGTAAATAATTACCAATTTCTGCGATTAATTACCGATTTCTGTGGTTTCTCAAAATTTGCCCATGATCAATCGCCAATTCCTAGGATTTTCTATGATTAATCACAGATTTCTATAATTTATCATGGATTTTTCAGATAAATCATTGATTTCTGTGATTAAGAATTCATTCTTAATCATATAATGTGATTATCGTATTCCTGTGATTAAAAATCTGCCCCACTCTACAATTAAAAATTTTGCCCCACTCTACATCCTGACAATGCGGAGCACTTGATGATTAAGAGTAAATTGAGTAAATTCTTAATCACAAAAATCCGTGATTAATCACGGAAATTCATGATTAATCACAGAAATCTGTGATTATTAACCAATTTCTGTAAATAATTACCAATTTCAGCGATTAATTACCGATTTCAGTGGTTTCTCAAAAATTTCCCCATGATTAATCGCCGATTCCTAGGATTTCCTAGACATTTACTGTGATTAATCACCAATTTCTGTGATTAATTACCGATTTCAGTGGTTTCTCAAAATTTTCCCATTATCAATCGCCGATTCCTAGGATTTCCTATGATTAATCACAGATTTCTATAATTTATCATGGATTTCTGTGATAAATCATGGTTTTTACGTGATTAAGGATTTATTCTTATGATTAAAAATCTCAATCATACTCATGAGTAAGATTTTGCCCCTCTCTGGGAAGAACATCCAGACAATCCGGAGCACTTGATGATTAAGAGTATATTCTTAATCACAAAAATCCGTGATTAATCACGGAAATTCATGATTATCACAGAAATCCGTGATTAATCACCAATTTCTGTAAATAAATACCAATTTCAGTGGTTTCTTCAAATTCGCCCTTGATTAATCGCCAATTCCTAGGATTTCCTACAAATTTACTGTGATTAATCACCAATTTCTGTGAATAATTACCGATTTCTGTGGTTTCTCAAAATTTGCCCTTGATTAATCGCTGATTCCTAGGATTTCCTACATATTTCTGTGATTAATCACCAATTTCTGTCAATAATTACAGATTTCTGTGGTTTCTCAAAATTTCCCCATGATTAATCGCTGATTCCTAGGATTTCCAATGATTAATTACAGATTTCTATAATTTATCATGGATTTCTGTGATAAATCATGGATTTCTGTGATTGAGAATTTATTCTTAATCGTACAATGTGATTATCGTATTCCTGTTATTAAAACTCAAAATCCAAACTCGTAAACGAGTTCCACTATCTGATTTACAAGCAGATATCATGTTACATGGATATGTCTTTGATTGGGGATTTCATAATGGCTGTCCTCGAGAGTTGTAAACTAATCCTTTAACTTTAAACAAATCCCTGGGCCGCATCCCGACTAATTCCAACAAAACAACGGTTTACTTATAGAAATGTTTAACTGTGGAGAGAAGCCACTACAATGAGTTGTTGTTAACAGTCGACTGTTGTCAAGAGGATGAAAATGTTTCCTATGGAGTGGTGTTTAATATGTTTCCTATGCTATTGCTTTACATTAAGAATATTGTAACCGGCTTATTAAAATTGCTTATAGTCCAATCAACTTAGTTTAGGAATGTAGCCAGGTATGTAAGGAGGGGGAAATTGGTAGCTTGAGATGTGAACATTTATCACATAAATCAAGCGCTTTCCAACGAGTGGCGAACGATTTCTGTGCGATGAAAACTGCGGAAGTTCCATTCCCCAAGCAACGGCTGGGTTGTACGTGAAAAACACTGAAATCTTGACACAAATTTTGGGTCACGGTAGTTTTAACATGTTTAATGTTTTAGGGCTGGGGGTCGTTCTGTGAATTCCGACACGACACGCAAATCTGCAACGTTTTTTTTCTGATGATTTCCGCTTACAACCGAGTCGTTGCTAGGGAAATGGTACTTCGTCGTTTTTCATCCCACAAAATTCGTTGACCATTCATTCGAAAGCTTTCGATTTATCCAACCATATTATGTTAACTACTGCGAAGTGCGTGGCCAACAAGCTGAGTTATGAGCATGGTTATTTGAATAATTGTGTACACTCAGGTGATCATTCTCAATAATTGATATTGTGAACATGATTGCAACCGCTTGTTAATTTCTGATGATTTCATTGAGTTGGTGTTTCGATGATTTGATTCATAGCAGGTGATCCGAATATTGCGAGAACGGTTTGATTTGTGAAGCGGTGGTTAAATCATTTTAATAGGTAATTTCTATACTTTACACTCTAGGAAGCTGTAATTTTGTATGTAGCCTCTTCAGGACATTTACTTAACGATGCCCAGGGTCCGGATCAGATGAGTGGCTCTTAAAGCTATTTTTTATGCTTTACACTCTAGGAAGCTGTAATTTCGTATGTAGCCTCTTTAGGACATTTACTTGACGATGCCCAGGGTCCGGATCAGATGAGTGGCTCTTAGAGCTAATTTCTATGCTTTACACTCTAGGAAGCTGTAATTTCGTATGTAGCCTCTTTAGGACATTTACTTGACGATGCCCAGGGTCCGGATCAGATGAGTGGCTCTTAGAGCTAATTTCTATGCTTTACACTCTAGGAAGCTGTAATTTCGTATGTAGCCTCTTTAGGACATTTACTTGACGATGCCCAGGGTCCGGATCAGTCTGCAACTCTGCAACTAAAGACATAAAATGTCCTAATGTGTTGCAGACTCGTATGCAAGCGTACTTTGGTATGAGTCCCATCGGAAATATCTAATGGTAAAATAAAAATGTATATAAATATAATAAATTGTTTTGGTTAATTAGAATCTTTTCTTTTTTCTTGACCTTAAAAAACTATATCTAATTTCTCCCTTGCGAGGGAAAAACACTAAACATGATTTAATGTTTTTCCCTCTCAAGGGAGAAATTATGAAATCGTTGTATTTTTTACTATTTGGTTGACCCCCCAGAGCAAAGACATATCCATGTCATCCAGTACAGAAACAGGTTGACGGTGAACATTTGGACAATTGCATTCGAATGGCCGCTACAACATATGAGCCTAACATTAAGAAGATTGTTGATGACAACAAAGAGTGCCACTCAACTTATAATTGTTATAAGTTGTATAACACTTATACAACTTATGGTTGGATAACACTTATAATTGTTATCCAGCCATCCAGGGACCAGATAAATTAAAACGCCAGATAGGGTTTAACTAGGGATGGATAAACACCCCCTATTGTGTTATCTGGAGGATAAAGCTATACCTTAGATAAATCCCCCTTATCCATTGGATAAATGTGATTGATAAACCGGCCCTAATGCAAATATTTTTTTATTCAAGTTCTTATGATATTATTTCAATTTTAGAAATGTCATTTAATTAGATTTAAAATAAGCTGGAAATGTTTATTCATAGGTAATAAACAACTGTATGATTTAAGCAAAAACATGTACTACTTTCCTAATTTGTTGGGTAGCTCACAGTAATGTTTATTAGCTGTAAGGTAGCTCAGTCGCTTACAAATTTGGCGACCACTGCTCTGGACAATGCGGAGTGCGGTCAGGTTTTTTTCCCCCAATCCAGCTCAGTACCTAATTGACGCGTCTGGCGGGGACGCCCGTACTCGATGTGTACTCCACCGCCTCGTCCTCCTCCTCCTCCCCCCCGTCCTCCACCCTCAACGTACTCCAATGAAACAGGCAATTTGTCTGCAACACCCCCCCCCCCCCCCCCCCCCCTCTCACAACACCCTTCACCATTTATCGAACCGTCGACAATCTCCACTTGACGACAGACAATCCCCCCCCCTCTCCCATCGCTCACACATACGCAAATATCAGACAATACGTCGCGTGTGTAAGCAGTGAAGGTGTGAAACGTAAATGACTCCCCCTCTTCACTTCCACATAACTCTCTTCACACTTCCCCCCATAACTCTCCTCCACATGACTCTCTTTACATTTCCCCCCATAACTCTCTTCCCTCCACCATAACTCGACACTTCACACAGAGCCGTCGCCTCCATTCATCTCATTATCCCGCCCGAGGTCAAGAGCTGCCGAGGATTTTCTTCATAATTAATTCCCCGTCGGCAATTTTATTTTATTCCTTCTCACTCACTCGACTAAATCTCCATTGAAGGAATACGAGAATTTATTCTTAATCATACTCTGTGATTAATCAGATCATCAACATAATTTATTTATTCATAGAAATATGTGAATTAATTTTTGTAATCTGAATATTTTTGAATTTGCCAAATAAATGAAATGAAATATTTTACAAGAAATATTGGCACAATTTTCCGCTATGTTCAAAAATATTGGACAAAGTAAACTCCAAGGTAAATGAATCAAAAAAAGTTCCAGTCATGCAGCATGATCGTATGAGCGAATTTTCGTAGATTATCGTACTATAGTATATTACTTTGTTTTGAAATTTGAGAACTTTGAGTGCAAAGAAATTGTTAACCTCCAATTTTACGGCAAATGAACTCGTTCATTTCAATTTCATTACAATTCAAAACAGATTTTGGATGTTCAGCAATATTTTTCGTTTTTTAATCGATTTTTCAGCAAATATTAATGAAATTTAAGTACGTTCTTCACTATAATTTAGTGGATAATTTTTTAATGTTCTAGTTCATTGTTGAAAAACTAGGTAGGTACTTGTCAATTAAGACAATTAAGAGACAAAAAAATTTTGTATACTGGAAGTAATTTACGCTTGAGCATGCGCAGAATGAACTGATGAGTAGAACAATGAAATAGGTAGGGACCATATAGAACCTAACCCGCGCATCCAATGACGATTTCATCAAAATCGGATAAAAACTGTGGAAATTAAGGTCGTTTCAAGGATTTTACATTAGCGCATACGTAGTAGCTATTAACACTTGAATGTCCCGGCTAAATTTCCAACACTTAACTCCCCCGGTGGGGTGTGTCAAACCCCAAATTTGAAAAATATTAGAAAATTCAAAAATAACTTACACTTGAATCAAATTTTATTTTTATTCTGTTATCATGAGTGTAAAGAAACAAGAAGTAGGTACATACGTAAACTCACGAAGCAAAAAGTAATATTAAGAAAAACCTCACGCTCTGAAGAAAAAAAAACAATAGGAGAAAAGTTCCTCATTGTAACAAAACTTCAATATAAAATTAGCACATTTTCATTTAAAAACAAAAATAAATAAAATCTACAAAACGATTTTCTGAGATTAGTTTTATACCACTTACAAAACCCAAGAACTAGAATGAAAATGTAACATCAAATTGTAACCAAGCAATAGTATCAACATTCTCAACACTTTGAAGATGTATGATGTTCACAAAAGGAACATCGAACTAGTTTCTCCAAAACTGTCACTTTTGACGCTTCTTCATCGGAGGCAAATTCTTATGAGTAACTTGACATTATCTTCCGTGTTTGAATTTTCTCCGCCAAAATATACATCTTCTTCCTCCAACTGTTCCAACATGGATCTAATGTCTTCAGGATCCGAAAACTTGCGTTTCCAGCCATTTCTAACGATGAGCCAATAACAAAACTTTGGGAACGCCCACAAAAATAACAATTGCTATAGAGAAAATCTCTAGCAGTTAACTCCCCGGTGGGGTTTGTCAAACCCCAGGCACAAAAAGTACTACACTTCACAGAATTGAACGTACGAAACTGGAAAAAGGCTGAAAACGCTTTAGGGAAGAAGTGGGGGGTGATATAGAAGGGGACGAGAAGAGCCAGACGTGCGGAATTCAACATGATAAACTGACTTCAAATCGCGAATTCCAGGGTTAATGATACCATCATGTGGAAATTGAGATGGGATAATCAAATTGTTATTTCCCAACCATCATCCAAATTTGACCGAGATCGGATGACTAGGGCGTGAGAAAATGGTGCTTGATGGAATTTACTTTCCCGCATGCGCAGAGTGAAGTATTGAGTCAAGGAGGATGAAACTGATAGGGGAACGTCTACACCTAAGCCCATGCATTCCCTGAAAATGTCATCCAAATCGGATGAAAACTGTGAAAAATAAGCTTGTTACAAGGATTTGAGGACCACGACAGACACATTCAAAAACAGACAGACAGACAGACACGGAACCAAAAAAAAAAAAAAAAAACGGTATTTTCAACTATTTTTGAAGGTTACTTGCTTATTGCCACCCTCAGATTATTTTCCCAGTTATGAAGGGTATGGGATATTATTACTACCCAGATGAAGAGTTACTGTTGAAAATTTCATCGGAATTCCTCGAGCCATTATTGAAAAAAGGCAAAAAAAAAAAAAAAAAAAAAAAAAAAAAAAAAAAAAAAAAAAGTGCTAAACACGACGTTTTTTCAAGTACCTATGGTAGATTGGGCCAAGTGTGTAAGAGAAAAACATTATTTTGACTTTGCCTGCCAATTACCAAGTACCCTTAAACAAATGTTTTCTATCTATGTGTAGGCAGCTGATAAAAGAAAACTGATGGTTGTAATAATTATTAGATGAAACGAATTGAAAAGGAGATGTGAAAAACGATAACACAACAAGCATCATGGAGGCTAATGGCAAAGTATTTAGCGTGAAGGTTTACGGTGAAATGAATTTCCGGAAGGTTCAGAAAGGTTTCCTTCAGTACGAGTTCTCAACCCTACCCCCGAGCAGTCTGAAAAGTTCATGAACTCACTGAACTCAGATCATGAACCCGACGCGGTGGGAACACCTTTAGAGAGTGTTGAATTCCTGAACGCTAAACTCTTGGAACACGATTCACGTGCGCATAAGGTTCGGCGCCGAACCAGTTCCGAAAAGTTCATGAACTTGCGGTGCTTGGAACACAGCTAATGCCTCCGCAACCTTTAGGTAGACTCGGAAGCAAATGGTTTCACCAACATTCCCTAACCATCAGGATCGTGAAGAGAAAATCCGAGCCCGGAGGCAAAAATCTAGGAGCCCCTTAAAACAAGGCAAATTATAAGTAGCTTAGGGCCGGTTTTTTAATCACATTTATCCAATGGATAAGGGGGATTAATCTGAGCGTTATCCCCCAGATAACACAATAGGGGGTGTTTTTCCACCCCTAGTTAAATCCTACCTAGCGTTTTAATTTATCTGGTCCCTGGATGGCTGGATAAAGATTATAACTGGAGGTTAATGCGATACCTAGACCTTTTTAACCTCAAACAAGTTTATTAATTCACAAAAAATCTTACTTGAATCTCAAGTTTAATTTCTGCGCCTTCCAATTGATATATTTGGGGATTTCTCTTCAAATAGCAGCAACGGCGAAGATACTATTGTAGCATAATTCGTCAAAGATGAACTAATGCTAAAGTGATAGATAAGTAGATTTATAATAAGGTATTTTACTTAGGTTTTACATTTTACCGTATTTTCGCGTACGGTGATGAAATTGCTACCGTACACCAAACATGCATCAAAATTACTGTATGTTTATGGCAATTACCGTACTGTTGGCAGCATTGAAAATTTCAGGTTGGTAACAGCTGTTCTCTCACTATCATCTCGTTATCACCCTCATTTTACGAGCAAACGCCTCCTTGATATAGTCTAAATCAGTGGTCGCCAAACTTGTAAGCGACTGAGCTACCTTATAGCTAATAAACATTACTGTGAGCTACTCAACAAAGTAGGAAATTGATACATGTTTTTGCTTAAATCACACAGTCGTTTACCAGCTTATTTTAAATCTAATTAAATGACATTTCTATAATTGCAATAATATCATAAGAACTTGAATAAAACAGCTTGAATGCTTGCATACGAGTCTGCAACACATTGGGATATTTTCATGTGTGTTTCTTATTGTATTTATTACCAGGCAGATCTCACCCGTGCATTGCACGGCGGGGCGTACAGATCAATTAAATGGGCCATAAGAGAAACCGCCCACCCGTGGGTACTTAATTGAATTCGCGATCGTGTTGACTCATTGTTCCGACACCCGTGGGTACGAGTACATTATTGAATTCGAGCCAGGCTACATCACTTACCCCAGTAGCGTTGTTGTTACCACTACACAACGGAGGTTCCTAATTTGCCAGTCAAATTTCAAAACCTGCAGTCAACCAGAAAGAGGTGTGGAAAACCTGCAGTCAACGCAGATTTATATTCGGGAGGAAGAGCTTAACATTTTATGGAAAAAAAATTTCGGAAAATTCGGAAAAATGGTCGGGAAAACCCAAAAAAACTGAGATTTTAAACTTCAAAACCTGCAGTCAACCAGAAAGAGGTGTGGAAAACCTGCAGTCAACGCAGATTTATATTCAGGAGGAAGAGCTGAACATTTTATGGAAAAAAAATTCGGTAAATTCGGGAAAATGGTCGGGAAAACCCCAAAGAACTGAAATTTTATACTTCAAAACCTGCAGTCAACCAGAAAGAGGTGTGGAAAACGTGCAGTCAACGTAGATTTATATTCGGGAGGAAGAGCTGAACATTTTATGGAAAAAAACTTCGGAAAATTCGGTAAAATGGTCGGGAAAACCCCAAAAAATTGGGATTTTAAACTTCAAAACCTGCAGTCAACCAGAAAGAGGTGTGGAAAACCTAGAGTCAACGCGGATTTATATTCGAGAGAAAGATCGTAACATTTTATGAAAAAAAAATTTCGGAAAATTCGGGAAAATGGTCGGGAAAACCCCAAAGAACTGAGATTTTATACTTCAAAACCTGCAGTCAACCAAAAAGAGGTGTGGAAAACCTGCAGTCAACGCGGATTTATATTCGGGAGGAAGAGATTATCATTTTATGGAAAAAAAATTTCGGAAAATTCGGGAAAATGGTCGGGGAAACCCCAAAAAACTGAGATTTTACACTTCAAAACCTGCAGTCAACCAGAAAGAGGTGTGAAAAACCAGCAGTCAACGCGGATTTATATTTGGGAGGAAGAGCTTAACAGTTTACGGAAAAAAAATTTCGGAAAATTAAGTAAAATGGTCGGGAAAACCCCGAAAAATTGAGATTTTAAACTTCAAAACCTGCAGTCGACCAGAAAGAGGTGTGGAAAACCTGCAGTCAATGCGGATTTATATTCGGGAGGAAGAGCTTAACATTTTATGGAAAAAAAATTTCGGAAAATTCGGGAAAATGGTCGGGAAAACCCCAAAAAACTGAGATTTTATACTTCAAAACCTGCAGTCAACCAGAAAGAGGTGTGGAAAACCTGCAGTCAACGCGGATTTATATTCGGGAGGAAGAGCTGAACATTTTATGGAAACAAAATTTCGGAAAATTCGGAAAAATGGTTTGAAAAACCTTAAAACTGAGATTTTATACTTCAAAACCTGCAGTCAACCAGAAAGAGGTGTGGAAAACCTGCAATCAACGCGGATTTATATTCGGGAGGAAGAGCTTAACATTTTATGGAAAAACAATTTCGGAAAATTCGGGAAAATGGTCGGGAAAACCCCAAAAAACTGAGATTTTATACTTCAAAACCTGCAGTCAACCAGAAAGAGGTGTGGAAAACCTGCAGTCAACGCGGATTTATATTCGGGAGAAAGAGCTTAACATTTTATAGAAAAACAAATTTCAGAAAATTAGGGAAAATGGTCGGGAAAACCCAAAATAACTGAGATTTCAAACTTCAAAACCTGCAGTCAACCAGAAAGAGGTATGGAAAACCTGCAGTCAACTCGGATTCATATTTGAGAAGAAGAGCTTAACATTTTATGAAAAACAAATTTCGGAAAATTCGGAAAAATGGTCGGGAAAACCACAAAAACTGAGATTTTATACTTCAAAACCTGCAGTCAACCAGAAAGAGGTGTGGAAAACCTGCAGTCAACGCGGATTTATATTCGGGAGGAAGAGCTTAACATTTTATGGAGAAAAAATTTCGGAAAATTCGGGAAAATGGTCGGGAAAACCCCAAAAAACTGAGATTTTATACTTCAAAACCTGCAGTCAACCAGAAAGAGGTGTGAAAAACCAGCAGTCAACGCGGATTTATATTTGGGAGGAAGAGCTTCACATTTTATGGAAAAAAAATTTCGGAAAATTAAGTAAAATGGTCGGGAAAACCCCGAAAAATTGAGATTTTAAACTTCAAAACCTGCAGTCAACCAGAAAGAGGTGTGGAAAACCTGCAGTCAACGCGGATTTATATTCGGGAGAAAGAGCTTAACATTTTATGGAAAAAAATTTCGGAAAATTCGGGAAAATGGTCGGGAAAACCCCAAAAAACTGAGATTTTATACTTCAAAACCTGCAGTCAACCAGAAAGAGGTGTGGAAAACCTGCAGTCAACGCGGATTTATATTTAGGAGGAAGAGCTAAATATTTCACGAAAAAAAAATTTTTTTTCATAGAATGTTTAGCGCTTCCTCTCGAATATAAATCCGTGTTGACTGCAGGTTTTCCACACCTCTTTCTGGTTGACTGCAGGTTTTGAAGTTTTAAATCTCAGTTTTTTAGGGTTTTCCCGAATATTTTCCCGAGTTTTCCGAAATTTTTGATCATACCATGTTTAGCGCTTCCTCTCGAATATAAATCCGCGTTGACTGCAGGTTTTCCACACCTCATTCTGGTTGACTGCAGCTTTTGAAGTTTTAAATCTTAGTTTTTTGGGGTTTTCCCGACCATTTCCCCGAATTATCCGAAATTTTTCTTCCATAAAATGTTAAGCTCTCCCTCCCGAATATAAATCCGCGTTGACTGCAGGTTTTCCACATCTCTTTCTGGTTGACTGCAGGTTTTGAAGTATAAAATCTCAGTTTTTTGGGGTTTTCCCGACCATTTTTCCGAATTTTCCGAAATTTTTTTTCCATAAAATGTTAAGCTCTTCCTCCCGAATATAAATCCGCGTTGACTGCAGGTTTTCCACACCTCTTTCCGGTTGACTGCAGGTTTTGAAATTTGACTGGCAAATTAGGTAGGCCCCTACACAACAAGGTAGTGAAGTAAGGTTGTTAGTTCATGTACCCAAGCATCAAAAACAGTTGATAGTTCTCTACGCTACACAGTGAGTCACCACGAGACCCTCTCGAACGATCAAGTTTGTCCCCCACCCCGGCAACTACTTGGAACCGTTCCCTACAAGAAGAACTGTGAGTTCTTCAATTCCGTTCAACTCGGAGCAGCTCATGAGTCACAAATAAAAAGTCACATTTACGTTTCTAAACTGTTATGTGATCGTCTTATGAGACCACGAAACTATACACATCATTCAGATCTACATATCCAACTAATCTGCATTTTTACTAACGGATTAACTACTTGATGTTATGTATTTTTGAGATGCGAGCTTGCGAGCATCCAGACCGCCGAACTATACACTTCATTCTGACCTACATGTCCACTAAACAGGTTGAACGGAATTGAAGAACTCACGTGTGAGTGAGCGGGGCGGCCCTTTGATCACCTGCTCGTGAGGCGGCCGCCCAACAGCTGGGGCGCGCACCCCCTTCGGCGCCACAACACAGCGCGGCCACTACGACGCCGAACCGAGAAAAAAAAAACACTACAACCCCCTCTCTTCAACGTGGCGTAGTGGTCGCTCCGTAGTGGCCTCCCCCCAGAGCCAGTTTTCAGCCGGGAGCCCCGCGCGTCGGTTCGGTTTTCGTTCAACGGTCCTTTCGTCGCAGCTCCGGGAGAGGCCCCTCCGCATTCGCACGAGCTTCCCTCAACGTCGCTTTTTGTCCAACTCGGGGGTCTTTTTTGTCTAACTCGTTTCGGGTCTTTTGTCTAATTCGAGAGGTGCGATGGAGTTGGAACTCTTCAAGAGCAAGCCGGGGCTGTTCCGCGTGGCGTCGACGGTCCTCCACGGCGTCGCGGGCGCCCACTTCTGGTTCGCCGCCGTCTACGACTACACGTACGTCAACGTCCCGCTCTCCGTCTCCCCCATTTTCAATTCCTACGGCCGCCAGTTCAAATTCCTCACGTACTGGGACGTCGTAAGTACAAAACCCAAATTCTACTCTACCAAAACCCAAATATTGTAGAATATTATGAAATTACAAGTTACACATAATGACTTCAACATATCGCACATCAGGAGTAAGACTGGTATAAGTCAAAAAACCCTACTTTTGGGAAATCGCGTTTAAAGATTTTTCCCATCTAAATTGATATATAACAGTCATCTGAACGTTTCTTTTTTCATATCTCACGGTTCTATGGCGCTCATATACTATCTAACTAACATGTGGAATACCAAAATTACTTCGTTGCCCCTTTATTTTCAACCAGCATGCTTAAATTCATCAAATTCCTATGTTATACCACTGTTACCCCTAGAAACAGGACTGCATAACACCAGTTATCACTTCATCCGTGAGATATGCCACTACTGATCTAAGCAAAGCGACTGCGGAGAGGTACTTATAACACCACTTTTACCTTGGAAAACGAAAACGGTGGCGAATTTCTGAATATAATTGCTGAACATCAGGTTAGTCTCAAGATTCAGACTCTGCTTTCGTTCGCTATGGTGCCTGCTTTGAACTACATACCACTTTATATAATTATTTGGGTTCAAGAATAAAAATAATAAATGAAAAGACACACAATTTCATTCAACGTATGACAATAAACTTTACTATTTTGTGAATAACAAAAATACCTACTTTTTAATTTCAAATAAGGGACCACTTTTAAACATACAAAATTATGGTAAAATCCTTTTGGACCTAAAAGTAAATGGCAGAATAACACAATATTTCAGTAATTTTTCGTTGTCAAAAACAAGAATTACTTTTATAATGAATATAGGTTCACAGAAAAATTAATTAAAAACTAAATAAGCTTAATACTTGTAGAAGCAACATAACTATAATATAAATTTTTTAGTTTCAAGTTATAAGGAACCAAGTTTCACTAAATCGAACAATTGCAGTTGAATCCTTCTGGCCTTAACAGTAACTTTAAAGCAGCAAAACAGAAACTTCAAATCATGAAACTTTAAAGCGTAGAAACTTCAGGTTGTAGTAAATCCGTAACATCGGAACCAGGAGCGTTTTAAATTGCTTTTTTCCCCATTAAAATAAGTGGTAGTTGGGGCAAGTTTGCATTCAGAAATATAATATCAGCTGCGTTTTATTCAATTATTAATCTTTTACCTATAGTCTAACAAGAAAAAATGAATTTTAAACCCCCTTAAATTCGTTGGTTAACGTTTCGAGGTGTGCATCATAAAAGATAAAGAGAGAGAGAGAGAGAGAGAGAGAGAGAGAGAGAGAGAGAGAGAGAGAGAGAGAGAGAGAGAGAGAGAGAGAGAGAGAGAGAGAGAGAGAGAGAGAGAGAGAGAGAGAGAGAGAGAGAGAGAGAGAGAGAGAGAGAGAGAGAGAGAGAGAGAGAGAGAGAGAGAGAGAGAGAGAGAGAGAGAGAGAGAGAGAGAGAGAGAGAGAGAGAGAGAGAGAGAGAGAGAGAGAGAGAGAGAGAGAGAGAGAGAGAGAGAGAGAGAGAGAGAGAGAGAGAGAGAGAGAGAGAGAGAGATTCCTACGGCCGCCAGTTCAAATTCCTCACGTACTGGGACGTCGTAAGTATAAAACCCAAATTCTACTCTACCAAAACCCTAATTCTTCCTAATATTGTAGAATATTATGGAATTGCAAGTTACAAATAATGACCTCAACAGATTAGCTGGGTTTTATTCCTATGAACCTTTTACCTAACAAGAAAAAATGAATTTTAAACCCCCTTAAATTCGTTGGTTAACGTTTCGAGATGTGCATAAAAGATAGAGAGAGAGAGAGTGAGGGAGAGAGAGAGAGAGAGAGATATATATTCCTACGGCCGCCAGTTCAAATTCCTCACGTACTGGGACGTCGTAAGTATAAAACCCAAATTCTACTCTACCAAAACCCTAATTCTTCCTAATATTGTAGAATATTATGGAATTGCAAGTTACAAATAATGACCTCAACAGATTAGCTGGGTTTTATTCAATCATGAACCTTTTACCTAACAAGAAAAAATAAATTTTAAACCCCCTTAAATTCGTTGGTTAACGTTCGAGATGTGCATAAAAGATGAAAAGAGAGATAGAGAAATAAAAAATTAGGACCATTAGTACCTACCTACTTAATGACAAAAATAACATCTAATTAAAAACGTTGCAAATCATCTAACAGGATTATGATGTCTATAAGGTTTATGTACCTCTTATACACAGATCACTGATCGATTATTTTTAAACGTAGGTGCCAAGTTGTTATTAATTATTTATTTATTTACGGGCTAGCTATCCCAATATACAATAAAAATAAAAAATACCTATATGGAAAATACAGATAACGAATGAAAAAAGAAATTTATGCAGAGTTATAACTGTTAGTAAAAAAAAAAATTAAATCAACACACAAAAGATAAGAATAGTACCTTTGACTAGGTTGGAAATTTAGAACAATAGGAAATGATGTGGTTTTTAACTATTCCCCAAATCATTAATTTTCAAATAGCTAAATTTTTCATTAAAAAACCATTTTTGCTTGATAAACAGGTATCCACACACTATACTAGAACTCCTAACTTATTTGCCATTCCTCAGAAAAATAGTAATAATTACTTTTACTTCAAGCTCCTTACCGTGGTCCTTGTTTGCTAAATCGATTACCTTCACATCTCCTAAACTTGCCCTTTACTACAAATAAGAAAATCGAGCTCAAAATATGGATAATGAAAAATGTACAATGAAATAGTTTCTACCACACTCTCTATTACTTGTAAACTAACGTACTATTAACTATTAGATATTAACGCACTATCTATCATCATGTAACAAAAATAGACAACCGGATATATTAACCTACTTTAGTATTTAGAAATGCCCACGCACAGGTTTTCCTTTGTGGGTTTTGTGGAATAATTCAAATTGTTTTTTATTGATGCATTTCCTGTTGCATGAGAATACTCTTGTCAATGATTCCTTTTAGATCTATTGCTTTTTTTTTTTTGTTCTTTATTTTTGTTTTTCCACAAAATAAAGCATTTTAAAAATTGAATTGAATTGAATTGACTTCTTGTGGGATGGATCGGCCCACGAAAATCAAAATAAGAAAATAACTGGGGGCTGTCAACTTTGGCAATTGTGTAATTTGAACAAAAATAAAATATCACCCACGTCTCGTCTATCTTGGAGTGATAAAAGACCACACTCGGTCATCAGGGAATCACAAACAACATCATCCTGCCGAACACGTTTTTTAAAAGCAATATAACATTATATAGCATTATAGCATTATTATTAGCAATTTATTATTATTTTAATCACCATTTATGTAATTTTTGAAAGTATGGACCGGTGCAGTTCCGTGTGGGTCCCCCTCATCAACTCTCCTAAATTTTTTTGATTTCCTGAAGTAAATTTTATATCTAGTGTTTTGGAAAGTTAGAAGATTCAACTTATTCAAGTTGGAGCATTTTAACGCGAGAGAGAATTTGATCATAGTTCATTAAAAACGTCTGCCATGTTGGGTAAAATCAAACGTTCAATATTCAATAAGTAATAATAATTTACCTAAAAAAAAAAAAAAAAAAAAAAACCATGGAATGACAAGTTTTTAATGAACTCGTGTTATCCCTCTATCTTGACTGAACTGAAGTTCTATCCTGATCATCTAATAATACGAGTAAACTGTTTGAAAAAAAAAAGGTATTCCTCAACGCATTTTGAGCATATTTTTACGAACTAGGTACATATATGGTGAATAATCCTTCTTAAAATTAGAAATATTTTTGTAGCTGCGCAAATTTAAGCTATGGGTATAAACAAAAACACAAAAAAAAAAAATACATCGACTATGAACTAGAACATTTTAATTTATGTACAAAAATACGATGAAAATGTACTAACATTTCATTACTATATGATTCAAAAATCGATAAAAACTGCAAAAAATAGTGCCGATCATTCAGCAAATTTTCGTTAATTGTCGTATTTTATTTATGTTGAATTGTTCTGAAAATTGAGCATTTTGTCTGAAATGAAATTGTAAAAAAAGTTTAATGGTAAAAAACCTGTTCATATTACTATTCTGCTTTTCAAAAATGAGTTTGAATGTTTTTCGGTTTTTGTCGATTTTTTTCAACTCATTTTAGTGAAATTCAAGTATATTTTTCAGCATATTTTTGTCCATACATTGATTAGTGCTCTAGCTCTTAATTGATAAACTTTGGTTGAGTAATATTCCGCCAAAGCAAGTATAAATTTAACGATTTGAAGCCGTTTATTACTATTTTTAGTGATTTTTTAAAGTATACCTAATTCTTGAAATTTGACCAATTTATTGTGTGAAGTTGGGTTCCCCCATCAGTGCTGTGCGGGTTTTGTATGCGTTTGACAGCAAAGGCGTAACAATAATAAAATTAAAATAAATAATTTGCAGATCGTTGACTTTTGTCTCTGGCTATAACTTTTTCACTGAGGAAATGGTTCTATATGGGTCCCCACTTTTTTTAAACTGCGATTTCGCTACCCAATAATCAGCGATGATCATCAATTCTCTCTCCCCCTAAAAAATTTGAGTTTTTCAAGTTGTCTGAACACTAAATTTTTCACAATATAGCTAGAGTTAGATTGGAAAAGATCCAGAATAAATTTCTAAGATTTTTTAGCATTTAGAGTGGGAGTGCCGATCAGTGGTGACTCAATACATGATAGGATGATGGACATAAGTGAGTCTGACTCCTTTAGAGACAAGACAAAGGTGGATGGATGCAGCCAGCGAACCATAGAATAGATAGATAAAATAGAATAGAATAGATAGATAGAAGTTTATTCTATGTTCGTTGTCAAGCTGTTCAATGGTGGAATCGACTGTCCCTCACTCCTATCCTTATTTAATTTAAATGTCCCCAACTACAACACGCGCCACCATTTGATTTTTTTATATTCCTCACCCTCACACTAATCATTTATTAAATAGCCCTATAACTAGAATTCAAAGACGTATAAATTATATATAGCTTCATTGTCCGATGATTTAGATCTGTTCACCTCCGGTCTTAGTTACTTCAGGAAGGAGGGTTTGTCTCTAATTTAATAATTAGTTCGGTTTTGTTTTCTCATGTCAAGTAACCTTCTTTATTGAAATTCGTGTTAATTGTTTATGTATTTTTCCTGTACCTTGTAATTTTGGTTAAGTTTAAGAAATTTCATGAATTTCAGCATCCATGCCATGAACTTTTCTGTTAGCGAATTTTTGAAGAAAATTAAGCTATTGCTCTCGCCTCAAAATTTGTAGAATGTGAATTTTTGAAAAACTTTTATGCAGAAATCCGTTTCAGGCTATTCTGAATCATATTCTGAAGTTTAATGCATTTTTTAATGTATGTATGTATGTATGTATACGTATGTATGTATGTATGTATCATTCCAGACGATAACTGTACGTAGAATTGTGCTAGAAACTTCAAACAAATTTTAAAATGTTAAGGACACAAAACGAAAGTTGAAGTTAGTTGGCCAGCATGATCGGACTGCATCTTCGGGTTGAAATTTTCAAAAATGTAGTCAAAAATTTCGAAATAGCCTGTTTTTTGCGATTTGTTGTGCGAAATAATTTTTTCAGCATACTAACATGTGGTATATTCGGAATCAGCGTATAATTTCCTATAAGAATATGTATCAAGTTTTCAAAACTTTCAAAGTTGAAAAATCAGTCGAAAATCGAAATAATTCCGATCTCTAGTTGTAAAAATTGGTAATACGAGTATTTGCATGAAACATTGTCCAAATTCAGATTGAACTACTCTTATGGAAGTATCCCTGTATAACCAATTCCTAGAACCATGCTGTTTAAGGCTAGAACCATGGTGTAGATAGAATTTGATTCCATGTTTGTCTATCAAAATCATAAACTAAAATTTCTCTACACGATCAATAGCGACTGAAATGTCGAAGATTTCTTCAAAAATTCGGTAATGGGGTCATGCTGCATGACTGAACTTTTTATTTTGTTATCTTTTTTGTCAGGCATATTGTAAACGGGCTACGCCCGTATCTATTCAAATAAACAAATAAACTTTTTAAAATACCAATATTTAAGCGAGTTGTAGCTGAGGACGATTATTGCATCACACCTATTGAATAATGTATGGTTGAAGATGTAATGCAAAACATCTTGTTAATTGGGTTCTCGAGTTTTTATTTGCCATCGCGCCAAGCGGAAATCTGGCAGTCGTGTTATCAGGCACAAAATCTGGGTCACCGCTGGTCTCATGTTTAGACTCAAGAGGAAAAAACATCCGCCAATTGCTGTTGTTTATAATGCGATTTTTACAATGTCCACAACAGTTCTGATTTGCTGCCATGTTGATGATTTTTTTCACTGTCAATGTTCCAGCCCGTAGGAAGCTGTTGAGAATAATTCTTTTCAATATGGTTTAGTTTCTTGACCGCTAGGTGATAATTAGCACAGTTTTAGGATCTTGAGAGTCGGTCAGGATAATAAAATTCACGTCTTCAAAGCCAACATTTCGATGTATTTATACATCACTAGAGGCCTGTTAGGGCTTGGAAAGCCCTACTTTGGTATAACAGTAGTACCTAACAGGAACCCAGCACATTATAGTAACGATATAAGTCCTACCTATTTGCGGCGTTATGTGACCTGGTGTAAAGCTAAGGCGATGTTAATAAATGATTAAAAAAGAGGAAATAACGATCAAAATGTAAGTAATGTAATAAAATAAATACCACCAGTCGAGGTGGTCCTCGCCACTCAGCTGATCAGAAAAGACCCCATCACTTCACTCGTCTCTTAATGTCTCAGAGAGTCTCCCTATCAAATTTCAACTTCCTACAGTGAACAGGAAAGAATTTAGCTCACTCAGCTGATCAGAAAAGACCCCATCACTACGTTTCTTACTTACCGACACTTTCGCAACAGACTTGGGGCCGTGCTGATTCGGAATTATATATACCTAATAGCGTTCGGAATTATATATTTATAAAGTCTCAGAAATAACTCTCCTAGATGTTAGTAACTACACTACGTTTCTTACTGTCCGTGAATTGATGGCAACTGTTGTTACCGCCACAGCCTAATAAACAACTCTCGTTGATAAGGACCGCCTAGAACACGATCAAGGCGGGTATAGAGACGAACGGCGACACTTTTGCAACAAACTTGGGGCCGTGCTGATTCGAATGAGCAGTCTAACACTAAAATCGGACCGCGAAGTTCTTCACAATTTCAAAGACCGTTCGGAATTATATATAAAGATAAAGTCCGCTAAGTTCTTCAGTTTCAATTTCTTCGTTCAGAAATAACTCTCCTAGATGTTAGTAACTACACTACGTTTCTTACTGACCGTGAATTGATGGCAACTGTTGTTACCGCCACAGCCTAATAAACAACTCTCGTTGATAAGGACCGCCTAGAACACGATCAAGGCGGGTATAGAGACGAACGGCGACACTTTTGCAACAAACTTGGGGCCGTGCTGATTCGAATGAGCAGTCTAACACTAAAATCGGACCGCGAAGTTCTTCACAATTTCAAAGACCGTTCGGAATTATATATAAAGATAAAGTCCGCTAAGTTCTTCAGTTTCAATTTCTTCGTTCAGAAATAACTCTCCTAGATGTTAGTAACTACACTACGTTTCTTACTGACCGTGAATTGATGGCAACTGTTGTTACCGCCACAGCCTAATAAACAACTCTCGTTGGTAAGGACCGCCTAGAGCACGATCAAGGCGGGTATAGAGACGAACGACGATACTTTTGCAACAAACTTGGGGCCGTGCTGATTCGAATGAGCAGTCCAACACTAAAATCGGACCGCGAAGTTCTTCACAATTTCAAAGACCTTTCTGAATTATATATAAAGAAGATGATCAGGGCTTGGAGAATTTAGGCAGGTTTCCACAATGTAATTTCGTAGTTTATAACACATGTAGTAAGTACATTCATGTCATGTGCATACATTGACTAGTGAAACACGTGACAAAATCTCTGGCTTTGAAGACCTGCATTTTATTATCCTGACCGACCATCAAGATCCTAAAACCGTGCTAATAATTATTTTCCTTATGACTCGAGGTTGTTGTCACTTGAATAACATTGCCTGTGTCAAATGATATTAGTTTTGCGCATGCGCAATAGTAAATACTTAACAATCGCAATATAATTCATATAGCATTTTTCTGGAACATATGGGTACTCAACTAGGGGTACCCGAGTTTGAACGAAATCGGAGCAATAGATGATGAGAAATCGACGTTATAAGAAATTGACGTCTGCGCATGCGCACAGACTACAATTTATCCAAAGGCAATGCAAATTATAGGAGAACATCTAGGAGCTAACCCGCACAATCCCTGAAAATTTCATCGAAATCGGACGGAACTAGGATTGCCAGATTTTTTCGGATCATATAAAGTAAATCCTGGTTGCAACCAAGGAAAAGTAAAGTATTTCAATGAAATTTAAAGTATACATTAAAGTTAACGTTCTCGACTTACACACTAAGGTATTTTTCATTCAGCATCTGCACAAAAGGGCTTGAATGTGTCAGATTACTGAAAATGAGGAAGTTCGGTTTGAGGAATTAAAAAGTCCAGTCATGCAGCATGACCCCATGAGCGAATTTTTGAAGAAATCTTCGACATTTCAGTCGCTATTGATCGTGTAGAGAAATTTTAGTTTATGATTTTGGGTCTGCGTGCTAGTACGTACATAAATAGAACTTCTTCATAATTTCATGGCTGATATTTTCTAAGCCACAGTCAGTATTAAAGCTACATCAAGTCCTAAAACAGTTGAGCGTAAAACATTAAAGAGAGCGACCGAAAGAATCGGAGGACGGAATATTTCACAGAGTAAACTCATCAGTTGTGATTACTTATTTTTTTTTTAAACAAGCATTTACTACCTACGTTTTAAACAGCATGGTTCTAGGATTGGTTATACAAGGATACTTCCATAAGAGTAGTTCAATCTGAATTTGGACAATGTTTCATGCAAATATTACCGATTTTTACAACTAGCGAACGGCATTATTTCGATTTTTGACTGATTTTTCAACTTTGAAATTTTTGAAAACTTGATAAATATTCTTATAGGAAATTTTACGCTGATTCCGAATATACCACATGTTAGTATGCTGAAAAAATTATTTCGCACAACAAATCGCAAAAAACAGGCTATTTTGAAATTTTTGACTACATTTTTGAAAATTTGAATCCGAAGATGTAATCCGATCATGCTGGCCAACGAACTTGAACTTTCGTTTTGTGTCCTTAACATTTTAAAATTTGTTTGAAGTTTCTAGCACAATTATACGGACAGTTATCGTCTGGAATGACACATACATACATACATATACACATATATACATACATAAAAAAATGCGTTAAACTTCAGAATATGATTCAGAATAGCCTGAAACAGATTTCTGCACAAAATTTTTCCAAAAATTCACATTCTACAAATTTTGAGGCGAGAGCAATAGGTCAATTTTCTTCAAAAATTCGCTAAAAGAACCATGGATAGTAATATTTTTACTGTAGGTAACAAAATTTTTATTCCGAAGAAAACATTACTAGACATTCCAATCCGAGTCCGTATTTCAGTAAGGTTGTACTACATACCTACAGCTAAAGAAGAAGAGGTTCTAAAAAACCGAGTCTCTTTTGGGTGTCATTTTCCACTAGTTTAAGCAAACAAACATCGTATATAGGCACGTCTACTCATTAAAAATAACCAAAATAGCTGAAGGAATCCTCATCGCATAGGTATCATAATATGATACCTAAGAACAGACCCACGGTATCACATTATTATGACAGATGACATCCAAAAAGTAAACAGAATCATTGAACCGTTCGTTGCTGTTGTTGTGTTGTATGGGGTTGAGCGCCTGGCGGGAGATGGTCAGCCTTCTCTACTGCAGGTAGGTAGTTCTGGTTTAGGTAGGTTTAGGAACCTTGTCCTTGACTAGTAAGTAGGTGCTGGGGCTGAACTTTTCATCTCCATTTCAAATATCAAGTATTTTGGTCTACTTTAAATTTTTCATAAAGTATACAGTATTTTGAACAAAAATAAAGTAGGACACTTTAAATTAAAGTAGATCTGGCAATCCTAGCTGTGTCCCTTCAATTTAACCAAACGGTAACGGGAGACTAGCGATTAAGAGCCTTAATTCCCCCTTGGCTGGTTATAGTTTGGTTAGTTAACGACGAAACTTTTCATTTTATTTTTTTAATTTTTTATTTTCTTTCCGAGTCATAGATTACCTAACGTGTAATGTGTTATTTTTCTTTCATAATGGAAGAAGTACCTATTGAATTAGCTACAACTTTATGTACCTATGCGGTTTAATTTTAGCATGGAACATGCTCATACCTTGGAGTAACTAGTGAAAAACGTTAAGCGGATGTGTCACAAAACCTTGGACTATCTAGCGAAAAACGCTGGAAAGCTCTCGATTTAACACGCATTTCTTTCGTACTTGTTCTTTTTTTACTAGAAATAGATGTGTTAGAAGAAGGAAGGGAACTTGGAAGGGTAGTTTGAGGCAACATTGAAATTCGCCTTGGGTGAGGAGAATCTCTTTCGGGAACTTCATCATGATCAACGATCAAGAAGTACCAATATTATAAATATGTACCTACCTGTACTTATTACCTACATGTGGTGTCGGCTTGGCTATTTCACCTCACTACATATGTACGATATTTTACACTTTTTTCCCTTGGACAATCGCAGTCACGATGCCGCGATAATGCTAATTCTTGATTAACTCAAATGGTGAAACTGGCCTTAGTCCTTGAAGGGTGAGGATGCTCGGTGCTTCGTCACGAGTTTGTCAAACCATTCGGGTATTTTCTTTGTCTTTATGTGTCACATTTCATGAAACATGGGGAGTTAGGCACCCAACTAGGCATGCATGAGATGTAAACGCGGGACGTGCGTGTTCGTGACGGACGATCTAAAGAAATCTGTCATTTCGTCGAGAGTTTCAGCATCCGACAGGAAACAGTCGCCATGGCCTCGTCCCCACACAGTATGGAATGAGTATGAATGTTCTTTCTATTCTCTGTGCTCGTCCACCGTATTTTCCACGTCCTACATTTCTCACTTTTGTAGATTCAAAAGGTTCACAAATCATTTCATCCTAGTGCCACAGAAAGACTGCAGTACAAGCTGTATAGCCAGGGCCATGGACATAAATCGGGCTTCGCCTTATTTCTTTACTGAATACTAATATGATTATTTAATAAGGCTGTCCAAAAGTCACATACGAATTATGAACTTACAGAGATAGGGATGAAAACATATGCTCAAAATTATTTTAAAAATCCTGTAATTGATTAAATAAATTTGAAACATGATCGTAAAACTAGGAAAATATTAGAGAGTTTTTGTTCTTCCTGTACGATTTTCCCACGTTAACGCGTAGAGCAGCGTCTAGAGCAAGCAACTGCAGATGCTAGCTCTTCGCGTATTTCTACACGTTTTTTTACACGTATGTACACGACTAACCAAACGCTATCGTCACGCTAAAGTCTCTTTATCATTTCAAAGACAACGATTCTCTTGAATTCGTAAAGAAGTTAGAAGAAGTTGGTTAGAAACTTGGTATAGTTTTGGGCGTCACAAGGATTTACCATATAGACATCAGACAGACGCGGATCCAAAATTGGTCAGCAAGCTCTGAAACACAAAAAGCAATTGGAAATTTCGATTTTGGAGGACAACGATTTTTTCGATTTCAATCACGAACTCAAGGCTTCCCTACTTTCGGTAGTGAGGAAGTAATAAGTAAATAATATAAATGATCAAAGTTATTTAAATTGTACTGCAGCGTATTTGGATACAAATCTGGTGGTTACAAGGTGCCATTTTGCTTCCCTAATCTTCCCATAAGAGGAAAACGAAATGCCAATCAGTTTGGATCGAAAGAACAAGTAGACCAAGGATACAGCAATTTGCCTGGAAAAGGGCGTTGAAAATTGGCAAAAAAGTGTGAAATCTTAGTAAAAGTAATTCAGGTCTGATCATTAGTAATAAATTATCTGCGTAGCAGTGTTGTTTACATCCCTCTATCCCCCATAATTTTCAATGCCGTCGAATCAATAGTAGCTTGTGCGCATGCACATACTTGAATTTCTCATAACGTTGATTTCTCAACGTCTGTTGGACCGAATTCGTTCAAACTCGGTTGGTAATAGGATATATTTCCTAGAAAAATGTCCTATAAATTATATTGCAACTGGTAGAGTAATAACCATTGCGCGTGCGCGAAACTAATATCAATTGACACAGGCATAACTCCGATTCTAATGGGACGATTTCGATGAAATTATCAGAGATTGTGAGGGATAGCTTCTAGACGATCCCCTATAACTTTCATTGCCGTCTCATAAATAGTAGTCTGTGCGCATGCGCGAACCTTAATTTATTGTTACGTCGATTTCTTATGATCTGTTGGTTCAATTTCGTTCAAACTCGGGGAGGAGATGGGTATATGTTCCAGAAAACTTCCTTATGAATTATATCGCGATTGGTGGAGTAATAACTATATCGCGTGCTCATAACTAAAATCAATCGACACATTCAAAACTGCGAGATTAATGGACCGATTTTTATGACATTTCCAAGGATTGTGCGGTTTAGCTTTTAGACTTTCTCCTATAAATTTCATTTTAGTTGGATTAATACGGTAGTATGTGCGCATGCGCAATCATTAATTCATTATAAAGCCGACCTATCAATCATTTTGGTTCGTACTTTTTTCTTCAACTAATTCTATATCCATGTTACAATATATCCATATTGATTCAATTACATCTTGGGCTCTCCGTGCGTTGGGGTTTCTCAAGCGTAATACCCGAGATTTTTCTAACCCCAAAGCTATAGTTCTGTTATACAAAGCCCTTGTTTTACCCATCCTCGAGTATGGCTCAGTTGTGTGGTCTCCTTACTATAGTGTGTACAAAATGCAATTGGAAAGGGTCCAGCGGCGCTTCCTGAGGTATCTGGCGTACAAGCTGTGTAATATACCTCCTGAAAACCTCGATTATTCCAGGTTAGGCTTGGAATACGTGTTTCTCCTCTGGAGGACAGACGAGTTGTGGCTGAAATCGTATTTCCCCAAAACCTTCCAATCAACAGCTTGGACTACCCTTCTTTATTAGCCCTCGTTAATATTGATGTGCATCAATATGCCAGACGCTCCAATTCTCTGTTTTCTGTCCCATTTTCCGCCTTAAATTATTTATACAATCGCCTACCTCGTGAAACCAATGTTAGCGAATTTTCTTAGAAAATATTAGCGAATTTTCTTAGAAAAGAAAGCTATTGCAATGGCTCCAAAAATTTTGAAATAAAAATTTTCAAAAATTTTCTTCATCGAAATCTGTTTTGAGGCATTCTGATATGATTCCTGGATTTTAACGCTTTTTTATATGTATATATATATATATATATACATATATATATATATATATATATATATATATATATATATGTATGTGTCATTCCAGACGATAACTCTCGATAGAATTGAGATAAAAACTTCGTTCTTTCGCCAAAAAATCAAGCATTTCAAAATAAAGGATGAGTTCGTTGGACAACACTTTTTGAGCACATTAAATTGGTCAAATTTCAAAAAATATACTTAAAAAAATCACTAAAAAAAGGCAAAAAAACGCTAAAAATTAACAAATTTATATTTTTTAGCAGAATGCTACTCGAAAAAAATTAATCGAACATGAACTAGGACATTTAAAAATTTAAGCACAAAATTTTACTGAAAAATGTACTTAAATTTCATTAAAATAAGCTAAAAATCGATAGAAGTCCTTGAAAAAATTGTAAAACTGCACAAAATCGTTTGTTCATTGGAATATTACTGACAAAAAGTTAATTTGCTATAAAATGTATAATGAAATTTTTATTTGTCCCCAGAGTGCTCAAATTTCAACAGAATTTAACATAAATGTAATACGACCGTTTATGAAAATTCGCTCATACGATCATGCTGCATGACTGGAACTTTTTTCTGAGCTCTTGTCGACTTTTTCAAAGTTTCCCTGTCTTCTTTGAAATACCATTTATCATCCTTTTTGCTCTAACCTAAACTCATGTGCCACCCATCTATTTACTTTCTGAAATCCATTGTCAAATATTCCAATTCTGTCATTTATAATATTGTATTTATACTAGTTTAATAAAAGTTATCATTTTTGTTAATCTTTCATCGTAAATTACGTCTTATTTCGAATAACTTAATCTCTATTATGTAATATTTTATTGAATTTTTCGTAATTGGCTCTAGCCGTGAATAAATAAATGAACAAATATGTGAGGAAGCTATACTGCCCACCCAACTTGGCAGACGTTTTTTCATGAATCTCAATAATTACGTAACCGTCTTTTTGCTTATACCAGCATAATTGAAACTATCAGTTAGAGTACCTCTCAATCTGTACGAGTAGATCATTAGATTAACACTCTAGGAAATGATAATTATTCAGGAAGAACGGAGCTAATCGCCGACGATTGTGACGATCGTTTAGTGCACTTCGGTCGACCTTGACGCGGGAACAGCAATTTGCCTGACTCAAATTCGCTTGTTGGCATTGATGAGCTCCCGCAAACAAATTGGTCGGGGCCCCGACGGCATCAGCGGGAGAGATAATTGAAGAGAGCGGTGCTCCACGAAGAAAATATACCTTCAACTTGATCTTGAGGTTGGAACTGCGCAAGGTGAACCGCGTTCAGAGCGGAAAAACACCTACACTACAAAAACTGGTTCTGCCAGATATCAATCCGTCGAAAAAAATCTCACGTTTCTTTATACAAGGACATCCGCTAAATGGTTCTTAATCCTCACACACCGAATACTGAGGAACACAAAAAAGTAGTGTCGAGTAACCAAGAAAATAACAGTGGTTTTCGAGGTAGCTGAAACAGAAAATCAAAGCTGTTTTTTTCAGATTGGCTCGAATTTTAAAATTCCAGCCCGTATAGGTAGTACGTTTGTTTTTCTCATGTTCAGTAATCTGAAAAATCATAACTAAAAGTTTTGCATTGTATTTACAGGTTTAACCACCTTACTTTATGTTTTTTGAGGTGGTGAATCCGAGTATGAAACCGGATTTTAATTATCCAGCTGCCTGCTCAGGCGTAAATCTCGTTTAAACCGAGTAAGAATCGGGAAAATCGCCAAAAACTACGTTTTACAATTAAAATTATTTTCCCCTGAAACGAAAATTAGCTCCCCCCCCCCCACCCATTAATGCAATCGTCTTTTATTGTCCCAAAGAGTCTCCATATCAAATTTCAACTTCCTAGGGTGGACAGAAGAGGATTTAGCTGATTCAGCTGATCAGGAAAAAGTACATTATTGCAATCGTCTTTTAATGTTCCAAAGAGTCTCTATATCAAATTTCAACTTCCTGGGGTGAACAGAAGAGAATTTAGCTGATTCAGCTGATCAGGAAAGATCCTATTATTTCAATCGTCTCTTAATGTTCCCACGAGAATTTTCCTATCAAATTTCGAATTCCTAGAGCGAACAGGAGAAATTTAGCTCACTCAGCTCGCGGTTCGTGGTACGCGAAAAAGTACCGAGTCGAAATAATGTGACGCGAAAAAAGTCTGACACCCTTGAAAACATATACATATGTTAAAATCGACCACGACTGGTTGAGAACATTGGAACAAAATTCGACCACGAAGACCTATGAACTGACCTATTAAGGCGCATCCACACCAACCGAGCATCGACGAACAGGGTTCGCGAGCATTCGCGAACGCTCGCGAACACTTGTTCGTCTACCTGTCCACACCGGACGAGCACTCGTGTTCGCCGATGCTCGCCAGTGTTCCCGCAGACGCCCGTCGAACCGATGGCTCCTGTCTTTTCATAAACGGCTGTGGTACAGGTTAACTCGAAAATACAGTACGTAAACAAATCTGGGACGTTGTGTTCTTCAGCACAGATATCGATTCTCAGACCTAGGAACATAGTGGAACTAATCATTTCTTGGTACCAGTTATTTATACCTGTTGCGTTCACGGAAGTTCCATGTGCGTTGTCAGTCTACCTACCTTCCCTGGAACCAGCAAACCTGGAATCATCGGCTACTTTAGTTTATTTATTTATTTATTTATTTATTTATTTTACAAACGGGCGAGCCCAATTACAATGTAAAAAAGAATAAGTATTAAATCGGAAGCAATAATACAAAATAAGAAGAAAACAAAAAAAGAAAGTATATCATCTTAATTTGGCAGGAAGGTAAATTGGCAGGTCACTATTGCAGGAAAGTAAATTAGAAAAGGGAAGCAAAAACTGAACACAAAATTTGGGGGGAAGCTAAATAAGGGGTGAGAGAATACAGGCTTTGAATTCATAAAACGGGCTAGAGAAAATATCGAGGTCTTGAAAAATGCTTACAATGTGATTAACGGATCGTGGTATTCTGTACAAAGGACGATTTTGAAGATAATTATAAGGGGAAAATGAGACGAAAAAAGGGTGAGAGAGGCGAGTGGAGACTTGAGGAACTTTGAGGTTCAACTTGGAGAGCAGGTCCGGTGAAGAAATCTGGTTATGGAGCAACTTATGAAGGAAGGATACATCTGATAATAGTCGGCGCTTTTCCAAGGTTTGAAGGCGGCATCTGCTTAACAGAGAATCGTATTCTATCTCAGGAGACGGGACACCAAGCTTGTAGGCTACGTAGCGGAGAAATCTCCGCTGAACTCTTTCCAGAGTATACTTGTGGGAGGCATAAAAGGGAGACCACACTTGTGGACCGTACTCCAATTTTGGTAGCACCAGGGCCTTGTACAAAAGTATGATTGGCTCAACTTTGGTGAATTCTCTGGTATTTCTTTTAATGAAACCCAAGGTTTTCATTGCACCTGCTGCCGCAACCTCTACATGTTTATTGAAGTTGAGCTGCTCATCGCAGATAATTCCCAGATCCCTAATCTCCTTGACTCTCATAAGAGGAGCACCACAGAGGCTGTAATCATGAGTCAGATGATCATCTGTTCTATGGAACGAAATTACCGAGCACTTGGAAGGGTTCAGAAACAGGTGGTTATTAGTACACCACGCTTCCAGAAGACGGACAGACTCCTGCAAGGCATTGCAATCATCCAACGAATTCACGTGACAGAAAAGTTTCATGTCGTCAGCGAACAACAGGCACCTGACCCCCGGGCGGAGAACCTGGACGACACTATTTATTCCCAAGAGGAAGCACAGAGGGCCGAGGTGACTTCCCTGAGTTTAAAAGTAGGTGCCTATGTTCAATGCACCCATTTTAACGAACTAGAATTCTAAGAAACTATCTCCAGACCACTTCAAAATACTATTATTCTCTTCTACTAAGTACCTGCAGAATTACCTACCGACGGCTACAATAAATTCTGTAAACTGGAAAGAAAAAAAAAAGCTCCATTCATGCAGCATGATCGTATAAGCGAATTTTCATAAATGGTCGTATTACATTTATGTTAAATTCTGTTGAAATTTGAGCACTTTGGGGACAAATAAAAATTTTATTATACATTTTATAGCAAATTAACTTTTTGTCAGTAATATTCCAATGAACAAACTATTGTGTGCTAAAAAATAGAAATTTGTTAATTTTTAGCGGTTTTTTGCCTTTTTTAGTGATTTTTTAAGTACATTTTTTGAGATTTGACCATTTTAATGTGCTCGAAAAGTGTTGTCCAACGAACTCATCCTTTCTTTTGAAATGCTTGATTTTTTGGCGAAAGAATGAAGTTTTTATCTCAATTCTATCGAGAGTTATCGTCTGGCATGACACATACATATATATTTACACACATATATATATTCATGTATATATACACATATAAAAAAGCGTTAAAATCCAGGAATCATTTCAGAATGCCTCAAAACAGATTTCGATGAATACAATTTTTGAAAATTTTTATTTTAAAATTTTTGGAGCCATTGCAATAGCTTTATTTTCTAAGAAAATTCGCTAAAATCCAGAATCCGGATCGGTTGGGTCAATTTAAAGATTGTTCCACATTAGTTTTAGGTAAAAAGTATGCCGAATTAGCGTAAACTAGTACATATCCAAACATTATTATCAGGATCAAATTTCCGGATGTTTGGTATTACAAATTTGGCAACTTTCAAAAAGTGCTTTGACAACTCATTCTTTTTTTGTAGGCATTTACCGGATGTTATACAGAAAATTAAGCTGTTGAATGGGTTTGCAATTTTTAGCAGAGGGGGTTTTCCGGCGTTTCTTTGAGTAAATCCGTTTAGTTAGAGCATGCTGGAGTATTATCTGGAATGTTGGACAACTTTTCCAGATTTTACCTGCCATCAGCTAAAAGAATAGCATGAATAAACTGTCAAAAATTTTAAGAAAAAAAAAATGAAATAATAATAATAATCACAAAACTGTTACAAGGAACGCATCGGGAAACTTCGTACGATTCCGATTTCAATTTCGTTCCTATTTTGACATGGATATGTCTTTGCTCTGGGGGGTCAACCAAAAATTTCCGTGACGCAAAATTGATGTCACAATTTCAGTGTTTTTGACATTTTCATGTCTTTGCTTTGGCACATAAACTAAAAAAACGTCACGGAAAATAATTGCTCACGAAAATTGCTCACGAAAATTGTCCCAAGTGGCCACAACGATGATTATGACCATCAGAAATGACGTTTTTACCTAATGATCCCACGATTCTGAGATTTGGTATGTGGGCCCTTGAGGGACTTCTGAACACAACTGACCGATTACAGATCAGCTGAGTGGCTCTAGAATCCAGTTTTTCCCCTAATGATCCCACGATTCTGAGATTTGGTATGTAGCCCCTTGAGGGACTTCTGAACACAACTGACCGATCCAAGATCAGCTGAGTGGCTCTAGAATCCAGTTTTTTTCCTAATGATCCCACGATTCTGAGATTTGGTATGTGGGCCCTTGAGGGACTTCTGAACACAACTGACCGATTACAGATCAGCTGAGTGGCTCTAGAATCCAGTTTTTCCCCTAATGATCCCACGATTCTGAGATTTGGTATGTAGCCCCTTGAGGGACTTCTGAACACAACTGACCGATCCAAGATCAGCTGAGTGGCTCTAGAATCCAGTTTTTTCCCTAATGATCCCACGATTCTGAGATTTGGTATGTGGGCCCTTGAGGGACTTCTGAACACAACTGACCGATCCCAGATCAGCTGAGTGGCTCTAGAATCCAGTTTTTTCCCTAATGATCCCTCGATTCTGAGATTTGGTATGTGGGCCCTTGAGGAACTTCTGAACACAACTGACCGATCCCAGATCAGCTGAGTGGCTCTAGGATCCAGTTTTTCCCCTAATGATCCCACGATTCTGAGATTTGGTATGTAGCCCCTTGAGGGACTTCTGAACACAACTGACCGATCCCAGATCAGCTGAGTGGCTCTAGAATCCAGTTTTTTCCCTAATGATCCCACGATTCTGAGATTTGGTATGTAGCCCCTTGAGGGACTTCTGAACGCAACTGACCGATCTCAGATCAGCTGAGTGGCTCTAGAATCCAGTTTTTTCCCTAATGATCCCACGATTCTGAGATTTGGTATGTAGCCCCTTGAGGGACTTCTGAACACAACTGACCGATTACAGATCAGCTGAGTGGCTCTAGAATCCAGTTTTTCCCCTAATGATCCCACGATTCTGAGATTTGGTATGTAGCCCCTTGAGGGACTTCTGAACACAACTGACCGATCCAAGATCAGCTGAGTGGCTCTAGAATCCAGTTTTTTTCCTAATGATCCCACGATTCTGAGATTTGGTATGTGGGCCCTTGAGGGACTTCTGAACACAACTGACCGATTACAGATCAGCTGAGTGGCTCTAGAATCCAGTTTTTCCCCTAATGATCCCACGATTCTGAGATTTGGTATGTAGCCCCTTGAGGGACTTCTGAACACAACTGACCGATCCAAGATCAGCTGAGTGGCTCTAGAATCCAGTTTTTTTCCTAATGATCCCACGATTCTGAGATTTGGTATGTGGGCCCTTGAGGGACTTCTGAACACAACTGACCGATCCCAGATCAGCTGAGTGGCTCTAGAATCCAGTTTTTTCCCTAATGATCCCACGATTCTGAGATTTGGTATGTGGGCCCTTGAGGGACTTCTGAACACAACTGACCGATCCCAGATCAGCTGAGTGGCTCTAGGATCCAGTTTTTTCCCTAATGATCCCACGATTCTGAGATTTGGTATGTAGCCCCTTGAGGGACTTCTGAACACAACTGACCGATCCCAGATCAGCTGAGTGGCTCTAGAATCCAGTTTTTTCCCTAATGATCCCACGATTCTGAGATTTGGTATGTAGCCCCTTGAGGGACTTCTGAACGCAACTGACCGATCTCAGATCAGCTGAGTGGCTCTACAATCCAGTTTTTTCCCTAATGATCCCACGATTCTGAGATTTGGTATGTAGCCCCTTGAGGGACTTCTGAACACAACTGACCGATTACAGATCAGCTGAGTGGCTCTAGAATCCAGTTTTTCCCCTAATGATCCCACGATTCTGAGATTTGGTATGTAGCCCCTTGAGGGACTTCTGAACACAACTGACCGATCCAAGATCAGCTGAGTGGCTCTAGAATCCAGTTTTTTTCCTAATGATCCCACGATTCTGAGATTTGGTATGTGGGCCCTTGAGGGACTTCTGAACACAACTGACCGATCCCAGATCAGCTGAGTGGCTCTAGAATCCAGTTTTTTCCCTAATGATCCCACGATTCTGAGATTTGGTATGTGGGCCCTTGAGGGACTTCTGAACACAACTGACCGATCCCAGATCAGCTGAGTGGCTCTAGGATCCAGTTTTTTCCCTAATGATCCCACGATTCTGAGATTTGGTATGTAGCCCCTTGAGGGACTTCTGAACACAACTGACCGATCCCAGATCAGCTGAGTGGCTCTAGAATCCAGTTTTTTCCCTAATGATCCCACGATTCTGAGATTTGGTATGTAGCCCCTTGAGGGACTTCTGAACGCAACTGACCGATCTCAGATCAGCTGAGTGGCTCTACAATCCAGTTTTTTCCCTAATGATCCCACGATTCTGAGATTTGGTATGTAGCCCCTTGAGGGACTTCTGAACACAACTGACCGATTACAGATCAGCTGAGTGGCTCTAGAATCCAGTTTTTTCCCTAATGATAAGAAAATAATAAGAAAACACACATGAAAATGTCCCAATGTGTTGCAGACTCGTATGCAAGCATTTGTTTCACGTACGACCCAGCCGTTGCTAGGGGAATGGAACTTCCGCAGTTTTCATCGCACAAAAATCGTTCGCCACTCGTTGGAAAGCGCTTGATTTATGTGATAAATGTTCACATCTTAAGCTACCAATTTCCCCCTCCTTACGTACCTGGCTACATTCCTAAACTAAGTTGATTGGACTATAAACAATTTTAATAAGCCGGTTACAATATTCTTAACGTAAAAAGCAATAGCATCATTTACTCCACTCCATAGGAAACATTTTCATCCCCTGACAACAGTCGACTGTTAACAACAACTCATTGCGTCTGTATTGGAGAAATAACTTTAATTTATAGTATGCTTTTTGTGCCTCCAAGAATGATAAAATAAATTCTTTATCCTACATTTTGTCGCCTACAGTCCAAAGTTAAAGGATTTGTTTAAAACTCTCAAGGCCGACCGTTATGAAATCCCCAATCAACATGGTATCTGCTTGTAACATGGTATCTGCTGTTAAAGCAGATAGTGGAACTCGTTTATGAGTTTTTTTTTTTGACATGGATATGTCTTTGCTCTGCGGGGTCAACCAAAAATTTTCGTGACGCAAAAAATATGTCACAATTTCTAATGATGTTCACGTACAACCAATCCGTAGCTAGGGGAATGGAACTTCTGTAAGTTTTCATCACACAGAAATCGTTCGCCACTCGTTGGAAAGCGCTTGATTTATGTAATAAATGTTCACATCTCAAGCTACCAATTTCCCCCTATGTAAGTTGATTGGACTATAAACATTTTTAATAAGCCGGTTACAATATTCTTAACGTAAAGCAATAGCATCATTTACTCCACTCCATAGGATACATTATCATCCTCTTGATAACAGTCGACTGTAAACAACAACTCATTGTAGTGGCTTCTCTCCACAGTTATTTTAAACATTTCTATAAGTAAACCGTTGTTATGTTGGAATTATTCGGGATGCGGTCCAGGGAAAATAAATGAAATTATTTCATTTATTGTTTTATTTGATAACGTTTCGTAGTCTTACTGAGACATCTTCAGATCTTGGTGTGTCCAGGAAAAAATTTATAAACATCCGAATATAACGGATTTGTCAAATAAAACAGTGGCTCACCAAGTCAATTCAATGTCAAGAAAGCAAGATCTGAAGATGTCCTCAGTAAGAGAACGAAACGTTATCAAATAAAATAATAAATGATATAATTTCATTTTTTAATGAAAAATCAGGCTATCACGAACATGAAAATGATAGCGCCTGTATTGGAGAAATAACTTTAATAGTATGTATAGTAGGTATGCTTATTGTGTCTCCAAGAATAATAGAATAAATTCTTTATCCTACATTTCGTCGCCTACAGTCCAAAGTTAAAGGATTTTTTTACAACTCTCGAGGACAACCGTTATGAAATCCCCAATCAAAGACATATCCATGTAACATGGTATCTGCTTGTAAAGCAGATAGTGGAACTCGTTAACGAGTTTATAAGTAGGTATTTTTCAATGAAAGTGTTGTCTGTAGTTGAAAAAAGTAATCATTACACTAGAAAAAATTGGAGGGCTAAAAAATTTGGTGAGCCAAAAAATGTTAAAATTTGGCGTTTCATCATAGAGAATCACTAATAATTGTAAACGACAAAACGCTTTAAATTATGTAGAGCTGTGTGCTGTGTTTATGTCATTGTATTTAGCTCATAAGCTATGTGGATGACAGACGCAGTAGGTACCTACCTATTCATACCGATGTCTATATAAGTAAAATTAGTCACCGTGAATGATAAACAGGGTGAAACTATCTTCAAAGCTTCCAAAATCGTGAATTGTTTCATTACAATCTGAGAAAACTGTTCGCAATTGCGTCCACACCGGGCGAGCACCCTTTGATGTAGCGACTCCAAGCGGGAACGGCGCGAGCCGAGCCGAACGTTCGTGAATGCTCGTGAATGCGTCCATACCGGGCAAGCATTCTTGGGTTCGGCTCGGCTCGGCTTGCCCGGTGTGGACGCGCCTTTAAGGGCCCGTTTATCAATTAAGGTGGGTCCAGACGAGTGTAACGTGTAATGTAACGCGAATTCTGCGTGTGGACGGCACTACGAGCATTACATGTAACGCTCGCATCGGTGCTCGGGCTGATCCGAGACGAGTCGGTTTTTCCCGCAAACACAAAGGCGCTCGTAGTGGTCGTTTGGACGTCGTTCGTGAGTTGTATCGTGTGTACGTTCATGATGTGGAGTGACGAACAATCGCTTGAACTTATCTGTCTGTATCAAGAAAAGCCTGTTATTTGGAATCCCAAAAATCCGAATTACTTTAAAAAAAAAAAAAAAAAAAAAAAATCTGAAAAACGATGCTTGGTCGTCACAACTCGCGTCACAAACTTCTGATACAATCGAAGTGATTGTCTGTTTTGACATTCTGAAGGAGTATTGAAGGAGTATATGAATCTCCGGTAGCCAAAAATCTTTGCATTAGGGCCAGTCTATCTTGCGGCGAGATAGCAGATCTCATTATAGTATCTTGTCTTGATATTTTAGGCGCAATGATTGTTAACAAATATTCAAAATCTGTAGGCGACATCCGGGTAAAGTTTTTATATTGGCCACTTATTTCCTGAGATTTTAGTTCCACAAGTAAAGAAGATCTCCTTTTATACAATTTAGTTTTCCACTATCGACGCTCCAAACGTTTCCGGTCTTCAGTTAGTAAACACATAAAATGAAAGCAGCACGAGCTATCACGACCTTCCTGTTCGGCATGTTCATCGCAACTGAGTGGAAACAGCTCTTTGAAATGGATTCGCGTACACATTCGCTTTGAGTTTACACACTTGAGTCCACACTGGTGGCGCGAAATTAGACGTAATCTTACATTACACGTTACACTCGTCTGGACCCGCCTTTACAGGGATAACTTCCAGACAAACCTCAGGCAGATACCTAGAGGTTACCGCAACTTATCGAACACACTTGGTAGGGCATTTATCAATCAACTGTATGCCCTCAGGTAGCTCCCTACAGATAGCTAACAGCTCAGATAACTTCGTCTGTGGGAAAAAGGGGTACCACTACTACAACAATGATTTCCCCACAAAACAGCCTTACAACACTGGTATTTTTAGTTCTTCGTAACGTACATGGGTAAAAAGTAGATGAGCATAGCACAACGAAACAGCAACAACACTCCTCTCCTTTTGGTTTCTGATGTCAAGGGATCTCGATTGTCATTATTTTATGCTACATTATGGTAGATTATTAGGTAGCAACTACTCACCAAGATCTTAAAATCTGAACGTAATGAGAAGTTTTGTTATCGGCGATATGGAGTTGTTTCTGTCACTGTAGGATTCTAATTTCCCTACAATCAACCCCAGCACAAACATCGTTGTTTCATTCGATAGTCAGAAACATGTGTGAAAATCGACATTATCGAGTAAATCAAAACAATAATCCAGACGTGGATGAACCGTATAAGGTCTTCGTTCGTATTTTAGGCATTGAAATATTTCCTCGTCCGAAAAATCGGAATCAATCAAGTCAACTTCGTTGTACATTATGACTTTGTGTAATATTACTTTATATTATTATAATATACTAGAGGCCTGTTAGGGCTTGGAAAGCCCTAATCTAGTACCTAACAGGAACCCAGCACATTATAGTAACGATATAAGTCCTACCTATTTGCGGCGTTATGTGACCTGGTGGAAAGCTAAGGCGATGTTAATAAATGATTAAAAAAGAGTAATCAAAATGTGAGTAATGTAATGAAATAAATGCCACCAGTTGAGGTGGTCCTCGCCACTCAGCTGATCAGAAAAGACCCCATCGCTTCACTCGTCTCTTAATGTTCCAGAGAGTCTCCCTATCAAATTTCAACTTCCTACAGTGAACAGGAAAGAATTTAGCTCACTCAGCTGATCAGAAAAGACCTCATCACTACGTTTCTTACTTACCGATACTTTTGCAAGAAACTTGGGGCCGTGCTGATTCGGAATTATATATAATGACCGTTCGTAATTATATATTTATAAAGTCTCAGAAATAACTCTCCTAGAGTAACTACACTACGTTTCTTACTAACCGTGAATTGATGGCAACTGTTGTTACCGCCACAGCCTAATAAACAACTCTCGTTGATAAGGACCGCCTAGAACACGATCAAGGCGGTTATAGAGACGAACAGCGACACTTTTGCAACAAACTTGGGGCCGTGCTGATTCGAATGAGCAGTCTTACACTAAAATCAGACCGCGAAGTTCTTCACAATTTCAAAGACCGTTCGGAATTATATATAAAGAAGATATTATTATTATTATTACTACTTCACGTTATAACCGCTCTACAAAACGTTATCCACCAAATAAATCGCTAACTGAGGTAGCCGAGTCTCAGGTAAGGATACCAAGCAGATAGCGTTATCTTGCAGGTAAGTATGAGTTGATAAATAGCCAAAGAGAAGTTATCCGAAGTTACCTAGACTTGGCCTGGCCTTTACGGCCCCTTAGTATTTTAACGGCAGGTCTGTTTTAATAGATTTTAAATAAGGGGTGTTTTAAACATAAAATGTCTGTCAGGTCTGCTCTCCAATCTCGTCTCACAGAGATTGGATTTATTCGGATTAAATCCGCTGGTAGTGGAGATTAAGATTTTGCTCTTCACTCTCTTTCCATCGTCTCTCAGCCGATTTTATTAATCCGATTATCCGCGACGATGACGTCAAGACGTCCGGGTGACGATGGGATTTTGACGACCTCGACTCACTACATTAACACCTGAGATATCACTGATCGATGGCTCGAGAAACCGTGAATTTTCTTGTCAACCTTCCTCTATAAGTTTACCGGGAATGGATTTGTTTCCAACGGAAAATATTGATGGAGAAACTACTTAGGGCCGGTTTTTCAATTATCTCTACATTAACTGCAGGATAGCTATACTCCAGATAAAGAATGTGAGTCGTTTATCAATGCCGAATTACCTAGCGGATAAAATTATCCCTCAGATAAATTCTGTCTGGCAGATAGCGCCGTTAGCATCCTCATTGGTGTCTGTAGGCGACAAAATAAGGGCGATTTACACATGGAGCTACCACGGAGTAGAGTTGGAGCTTCATTATCTTCACGGATCGACTATTAATAAAAAACCGGGTCTGAAGACATGTCCACAACAGTATCCATCATGCTATCAAGCTCGGAAAATGAGAAACCACCTCATTTTTGCCATTTGCTATTATCTTCATTTCTAGAGAGAAAAATAAATACACGAATTGCGATATTGCAACCTGAATTATTATGAATGAATTATTGTGATCAGTAAGTTGCGGATTTAATTGCATCTTCTATTTGAGTTAGAATGTAAAGAACGGTATCTTTGTCCAACCGAAACCTCAATAAAAATACGCACTCGTCCCACATTAGTAGGTGATCTACACTGGGTCTTACTAGGTATGTAGGTACAGTCTTCTTTTCCATTCAACGAATTATGCTACGATAGAATCTTCGCCGTTGCTGCTGTTTGAAGACAAATCCACAAATATATCCATTGGAAGGTACGAAAATAAAGACATTCAAACTTGAGATACAAATAAGATTTTTGTAAATAAATTAACTTGTTTGGGGTTAGTTAGCTCTAGATATCTCACTAACCAACAGTTATAATTGTTATCCAGCCGTCCAGCGACCAGATAAATTAATACATCAGATAGGGTTTAACTAGGGATGGATAAACACCCCCTATCGTGTTACCTGGTGGATAACGCTATTCCTCGGATAAATCCTTCTTATTCGTTGGATAAATTGATTGATAAACCGGCCCTTATAGATATACAGCTGAGCTATAAGTCTCTATAGACAATCGATTTGGAATCGAGTAAGAAATAATACGTTTAACCTCTCTCAACATTGTTGGTTCACGTTGTTATGTATGTAGGTTTAAGAACAGAACAAGAAACGTCTGCCAAGCTGGGTGTGGCACATAGCTTCCTCATTTCCGTCACATGAATGTATAGATCATTGAAAAGTTTTAAATGATCTTGAAAATTCCACGATTCTTGAATAATTCCAGAGTAGCATGATGAGTAGCATTCTTGAATTCAAGATGTAGCATGAAACGTCATAATAGAATAAATAGTAGAAAAAAAAACGAATGATCCTGGAACAATTAACGTTTGCGCATGCGCAGAATGAAGTAATGATTTGAGAACAATTTCATGGTACGCATGAAATTGATCATTGAGGCGAACCATGTCCTGAATAGACTGAGGGGACAGCTGTGTGACGAGATAGCAAAGGGAATTTTAGGACACAATGCCGAACTCGAAAATTTGGTCATTTTGGGCATTTTCAACTAAAAATTAATTTTTCTCTCTTACTAGCCGCTCTGGCTCGCTACGCTCGCCTCCACGTCCAGCCGGGGGGCAAGCCCCCCGGACCCCCCATTAAATTGCTCGCTTCGCTCGCAAAGTGTGGTATGTAGGGAATGTTGCTCGCTTCGCTCGCAAAGTGTGGCATGTAGGGAATGTTGCTCGCTTCGCTCGCAAAGTGTGGCGTGTAGGGAATGTTGCTCGCTTCGCTCGCAAAGTGTGGCTGTATACATGCGATGTATTACAATTGAAACGTGTAGGGGATGTTGCTCGCTTCGCTCGCAAACGGTAGATCTCTAAGGGTAGTTTTAACTTCTGTAGGGGATGTTGCTCGCTTGAGGAAGTTATACTGCCCACCCAACTTGGCAGACGTTTTTTTCTGTTGGAAATTCTTACAAACAAATTAAATCTTATAAAACTACGTGGAACCACGAAAATTTTATTAGGGGATGTTGCTCGCTTCGCTCGCAAAGTGTGGCATGTGGGAAATGTTGCTCGCTCCGCTCGCAAAGTATGGCATGTAGGGGATGTTCCTGGCATCGCTCGCAAACGGTAGATCTCTAAGGGTAGGTTTAACTTCTGTAGGGGATGCTGCTCGCTTCGCTTGCTCGAGGAAGTTGTACTGCCCACCCAACTTGGCCGACGTTTTTTTCTGTTGGAAATTCTTACAAACAAAATAAATCCTTATAAAACTACGTGGACCCACAAAAAAGTTTATTTGGGGATGTTATTGAATGGTGCTGCATATTCCGACATGTGAATAGTTAAAAACTACCTACAAATTTGCACCGCTTGGGATTTGGAACCCCAAAGGGTGCATCATCAGCGACCGTTATGAATAGCTCGCAAGAGGCCAAGAGCGAACTTCGAGTCCCTTCCCTCGCAAGGTATACCTGTATATGAGTAGGACACCTAGGTGTACCTGCTCGCCACATTGTCATCGAACCCCAAACGTCTTCCCAGAGCCTTCTCGCGAACACGGCAAAATTAATTTCTGATGTTAAACGCTTCTCCTCGCTTCCGCTCGCGATTTGACCAACTTAACGTCACTTTTTTCGATATCCGATTTCGGATTCAGATTCGGCGGGATCAAACCTTTATTTCGCCCGCGAAAACCGTTCCGAAAAACGTACCTTTACGGGGTATATTTTAATGGGAAAAAACGTAGTTTTTCGTCGGACTTTTCGAGAAAACGGGTCCGTACTCTCGCATTTTTTTTACGCATTTCCCGATACTTTTTTCGCGATCCAATCACGCCGTCGTCTTCCTCGTTCAAAAACCTACGAAATCGGTATTTTTCCGGAATTTTCAACGGCCGTTTGGAGGGGTAGAGGAAGCGGGGAAGTCCAAAAAGCGCACATTAATTCTTACTTCGACCCCCCTCCCGCCCTACGGCCCATGGTTCGGGTGGGATTAGACAATTTTAAATTCGCTTATACACCCTATCGGAAAATCCCAAGAACATCCCCCCACTCGTAGATCCGGCCCACTCAGCCGTTTGGCCGTGCATAGACACGACAAACAGACAAACAGACAGACGGAGTTTCATTCTTATAAATTTTTCTCTATTATTTATGAATCTTGAGGGATCTGGGAGTATAGTTGCAATCGATTTAGCGCTGAAATATTCTTCGACTGTGACACCCCACATGCCTATTGTCAAAAAACCAGATTTTTTACTATTCTTTGAGTTACTAAATTGTAAATTTGAACTTGAAATTATGCAGCATCGGACTGACCAACGAACTCGACCTGTCTTTTGCCAAGGCGGATTTTTTTGCGTTGGAACGAAAATTCTTCCTATTTTAAGGGAGATCGTCTGGAAACACACCTAGTACTGGAAGTCTCATTACTATATGAGACTATATAGACTATATTATTACTATATGATATATATATATATATATATATATATATATATATATATATATATATATATATATATATATATATATATATATATATATATATATATATATATATATATATATATATATATATATATATATATGGAACATTTTTTCTTTGAAAATTCGCTAAAATATAGAAAGATAACTAACCATTGTAGGAGAGAGCGGTTGATGTCTAACTTCTTAGAATGGGATCTTCCCCCAAATAAAAACAATGAATGTACCTTTTGCACACCTATGGGTACTGCTCATTAGTCCCAACTATCTCACTGAGCTCTCGTCAAGTACATCATCGCAGTACCTTCCGACTGCAGCGGCTTGAGGCCTTGAGATCATCACGTGACGTGTGAGAGCAATCGAACCACAATAACAAGGTTGCAACACTCACACGCGGACCTCCTCGCAGATTCGTATTTACGTACGAGCACTCACTCACACTCTGCCTCCACCAGACACTGCGCCTCTTTTGCATTCATTACCAGCTTGGAGCTCGCAACCTGTCAGTTGGGCTTAATGAAGTTGAACGTAATTGCTCAATCAATCGAACTCAATCGGACAAACACGACGTTTGAATTCCTGACTGTTGGATCAGCGAAGCCAAGCCGACAGAACTCAAATGGTGTATTTCACCTTCTGGTTTGTAAGGTTGTGGGTTTTGAGGGAGGGCTCTTGGGTAGGTGTTTATTTGTTAGGTAGCTAAGTACTCGAGTCATATATGAGGCCTCTTCAGAGAGAGTTCGGTGTGTATGTAGCCAGTTTTAGATTTAGAGTTAAAGGGGAGATATAAGTTTAGGTTAGTGGAGCTCATTGTTCTTGGAAAACTACCTAATCTTCACGAGCTCCACCAAGCTAAATTTATATTTGTCTCAATTTAACAGAAAATTGATCCCTCTCAACAACCAAGTACAACTGGTTGCTACTAGAACTATATAATGAAGGTGGGCCTCCCCTTCAACTCTAAATCTTAAACTAGCTACATACACACCACACTAAAGCTCTAATTAGGCCTCATATATGACGAAAGTACTTAGCCACATAACAAATAAACACCTACCCACTAAATCCACCTTATTCAGGATTATGGCGCACCACCGTACAAACTTGTGGTTTATTGTTTTGAATAATGAACTTTTATAGGCTTCGTGCCTAGCCGTAACATAGCTCTACCCTACCAAGGTCGAATCTCCTGTGCTGTCTGTGAACCACCTTCTTCCGAGCTTTACGGATAGTTTTCTTTAAGTTTTTCAGACCCAAAGAGTGCAGAAAAGAAGAATGGCGGTGAAACGGTTAATTCAAGTTGTGATTAAACAGTGCTTGTGTTATTTTCTGTTATAATTAACTAGCCGCTCCGGAAAAACCTACGAAACCGGCATTTTTTCGAAATTTCCAACGGCTGTTAAGAGAGATAGGGGAAGCGGGGAAGTAAAAAAGAACGGCATTAAAACGGGCTCCCACCCCCTCCCGCACTACATCCCATGGTTCGGGTGGGATTAGAAAATTTTAAAATCGCTTATACACTAGTTCGGAAAATCACAAGAAGATTCCCCCACTCGTAGACTCCCGTCATGTCTGTTGATTGCGATAAAGATGTATCTGTGATAATGGGACTGCGAACTAACTACAGTTCGGGGACGAATTAACTAACGATAAAAGGAGTGACAAGAGAGAACGGGTTTCAATAGGTTAATGTCTGTTCAATAAATGAAAAAAATCTAGGAGGACAGATTGCCTTACAGTTGGCGTAGCTACCTAGCTAGCAATATACATTATATTACCCATGCCAAGGGTTTCAAATTTTATCATGGGATTGGGTAAATGGAGGGAGTAATGTTGATAAATTCCATCATGATGTTGCAACTATTCTCGTCCGATTTTCGTGATTCTTTTTTTGGTGAACTATGAAATTTGTCTAGGTTTGGAAAATGTGTCAGGAGTTTCAAATTTCATGATGGAAGGGGTAATAACGATAAATCGTGTTATTCTTACTATATATATTTGATTTCCGTGACTGTTTTGATTGTTTGTTCGATCCAGATTTTAGTCCAGTTATGCAACCTTTAAAGTTTGAAATTTACTGTCAGTGAAGGGGTTAAATTGGTGGGGGAGGAGGGGGGGATTATTTCCAATAAATCATGATATATTTGTTTTTTCTCTTGTTTTAATTCTCACCAAAATTATACCAACTCAATCCATTCAAAGGACGTCCCAGTAATGCATGCATTACTTACCATTATGTTCCATACTTATATTTAAACTCATCAACTCTAATTTACCAGTTGTAGTATCTCGCATGAATACTAATTGAAGAACACCAACTATTGATTACTCAATAGACTAAAACTCTCTCTCTATATTTCTCAGAAAACAAACTTTTACATTGCATCGCGTTGGTTGCATACAAAACCACATGATACAAAACTGTTCATGATATTATTGAAGTAATCCGTTCGTACAACATCCCCCCAGTGCTTCATTTATATGTCACTTAGTCTTTCGTTTTATGGGGTGTAATGACTAATCTTCCACTCCTGGTTCTTTTAGTACTGTTGATTGATATTCTGCTGTTCCGGAACGCATTATGTCTGGGGTTGGAGGGATGAATCTTGTACAACTGAAGCTGGGGTATCTAAGTTGGGCGATGACAGCGATGGAATCTGTTTGAAGGTGGGGATCGAACGGCGATGGCTTTGTCGCAACATCCATTGTAGCGGCTACTTCGAAAGTTATTTGCAAATTTATTATTCAACACGTCGTGGCACTGCCCGACCAGTTGGACCACCGGCCTCCGATAGTTTAGGTTATTAACCGATCTGCGCCAGAAATGTAGTATCTCGCAAGAATACTAATTAAAGAACAATAATTATTGATTACTCAATAGACAATAACTCTCACTCTCTATTATCAAGTTGAGAAACGAGACTCTAGACACTGACTTGATCTTTAGTTTGACTAACACTGCGTGGCATTCCCAGCGCTCCAGTCTCCATGAGATTTTTCACAGATCAGTTTTCTGATTAGATTAGTGGTCTGGATGCTCGCTACGCTCGCATCTCAAAAATATATAACATCAAGTAGTCAATCCCTTAGTAAGAATTTAGATTAGTTGGTCAGGGTGTAGTCTCGAGTCTCAAATTGATTGTTCGCGAACGTCTAGTAACAAACACTTACAGTGCATCTCCCGTTGGTTGGATACAAAACCATATGTTACAAAACAGTTCCTGATTCTATTCTAGTAATCCCTACATACAACATCTATAGCATTTCCCGATCAAAATAAACATTTTCTTCATTAACATTAAGACGATCAAAATGAACACTTTCCCGGTCAAAATAAACATTTTCTTCATTAACATTAAGACGATCAAAATGAACTTGCTTCTTTAACAATGTGTAGACTATAAACATAAATATTTCTTCAACAATATTCAAAAAACGAAAACAACAAACTGTTAGTTTAATGAATTCCTTCACCCGCAGTTGCTGTGATTAATACTGATGATTGTCGGAACTACGTAATGAACACCTCTGTCAACCTAATATCAGCAGCTGCGGGTGAAGGAATTCATTAAACTAACAGTTTGTTGTTTTCGTTCTTTGAATATTGTTAAAGAAACATTTATGTTTATAGTCTACACATTGTTAAAGAAGCAAGTTCATTCTGATTGTCCTAATATTAATGAAGAAAATGTTTATTTTGGTTGGGAAAGTGTTTATTTTGATCGGGAAAATGTTTATTTTGGTCGGGAAAATGTTCATTTTGATCGGGAAAGTGTTTATTTTGATCGGGAAAATGTTTATTTTGGTCGGGAAAATGTTCATTTTGATCGGGAAATGCTATATATTCCCTCGCTATTGATAATTTGAATGCAGAGGGGTACGTTTCTCTCTTCAACGTACGTTCGCGTCTTGCTGGTTAGAACTCATATTATTCTTGGCTGGAAGGAGCTGTAGGCTCACGTGCTCTCCGCTCCGCAAACAAGTTCCTCGGCTCAGTAGATCTGATGAGGTTTGGGGGGCCTTTCATCAAAAGGACGTTGGTGCAACGCCTGGGCCATTAGCCCGCACCGGGGTCTCTCCGAATTGCGCGGTCATATCGCAACCCGCCGTGATTTACTCTCTGAGATCCTCACAGCCATATTCTCTGCATTGCGGTATTTCCTTTCGGTTTTTTATTATCAATAACAAACCACTGTAACCGACCAAGCAGGAAAAAAACCTGCCATGTTGGGTGGACAGTAAAAGTTCTTCAATTATTGCAACATGGATTCATCATAAGACCCTGCCATTATAGCGTTATCAATTGTTTACGACCTCACGTGTCAGTGTAAGCTGAGGAATGAGGAAAAACTACGGCTAATAACACATAATGGTAATATTAATCAACGGTTTATCAATCACATTTATCCAATGGATAAGGGGGATTTATCTTTATTGCCACCACCTCTAGTTAAACCCTATCTGGCGTTTTAATTTATCTGGTCCCTGGACGGCTATTACTGGAGGTTAACGAGGTGTTTGAATCTAAAATTTGATTGCCTTCATTCTTGTACCTTCCAACAGATATATTTGGGGATTTGTCTTCAAATAGCAGCAACGGCGAAGATTCTATCGTAGCATAATTCGTTGAATGGAAAAGAAGACTGTATATACCTAGTAAGACCCCGTGTAGATCACCTACTGATATGGGACGAGAGCATATTTTTATTGAGGTTTCGGTTGGACAAAGATCCCGTTCTTAACATTCTAACGGAGGTCGAAGATTAAATTAAGTCCACAACTTACTGATTATAATAATTCATTCATAGTAATTCAGGTTGCTATATCGCTATTCCTATATGTATTCCTCTCTCCAGAAATGAAGTAAACAAACGGCAAGAATGTGGTGGTTTTTTATTTGCCGAGCTTGATAAAACGGTGAACACAGTTTTGGAAATAACGTCAGACCCGGTTCTTTTAATAGTCGATTCATGAAGAAAATGTAGCCTCCTACTCTACTCTGTGGTAGCTCCATGTGTAAATCGCCCTTATTTTGTCGCCTACGGACACCATTGAAGATGTTAATTAACGGCGCTATCTGCCAGACAGAATTTATCTGAGGGATAATTTTATCCGCTAGGTAATTCGGCATTGATAAACGACTCACATTCTTTATCGGGAATGTAGCACTGTACTCAGAATTATAGCTATCCTGCAGTTAATGTAAGTAATTGATAAACCAGCCCTTAGTGGAGTAAATATACTCCTGCTCAAAATTAGAGCACCACCATCCATTTCTTCATTTGTCCCCTTCTGTTTTCCTTTATCAAATTTTTATTCATTTGCACACATTGTTTGCAAACATTGAAGGAATACGGCAACCTAAAAAGGCACAAATTCTTGAAGAAAAGATGTTATGGATAAAATTGAAGAAAAATGTACCTACCTTGTGGTAAAATTATAAAAATTGTAATTGTGAAAAAAGTACCTATGCCAGTTTTGCTTTTCAATACTTAGTATTACTTCCTATAGCTCAGATGAGGGCTTGGAACCTTCGGTCTATGTCTCTAATCAAGTTTTGGTTGATAGTTGATAATGGAAGAAACAAAGGGACAAACGAAGAAATGGATGGTGGTGCTTTAATTTTGAGCAGGAGTGTACTTGGTTTTTTAAAAATATTTTTTATAATATTGATCTTTAAGTTAGTTGCATCACTTTGTAGCAAAGAATGGAGTTTTCTTTGTTCGGGAAGGCACATCGTCTGTCTTTCCGCTCGTGCGGGCTTTTAGAGCCGGGAGTTGATTGTGTTAGTTAGTTCCTCGTAGGCATCTCATCATCAGTATTCCGCGGCGCGTCGCTTCGCTCGTCTTCGGCATCTCAGGGGTCGCTGGATGTCGCAAGGCGTCACCTGCTCAGGTCAACACTACAGTTTATTATTATTCAAGCCCGCTTCTGGGCGTCCCCATCTGACATTGACCTATCGGGAAGGGCGACGATATCGCCCGGCCCCATCAACTACCTAATGCATATATATATATATGTACTAAAACTCGGCGCTCCGCGCCTCGCCAGGGGGTAAGCCCCCTGGACCCCCGGTTACCTCCATTTACATACTTCGGGCGAAATTATTGAAACACAGAATGTGTTTTAGCTCACGCGTTTCACATGAACCCGTCTTCAATCAGCTCCCTCAACTTCCTCCCACTAAATCAGAATTTCGCTACTTTCCTCCCACTAAATCAGAATCTTATATAATCACCGCGTCATAACAAGAAAACTTCACCGAAGGACGGTCCGCGAACAACTGGAACTCCAACGATTTTCGTATATAAAATGACTCACAAACGGGTCTGTCGTGACTACTATAAATGGATGTAAAAGTAATTTTGATCTTGGAAACGAAAAATTAACTTTAAAAAAGGCTTGCATACGAGTCTGCAACACATTGGGACGTTTTATGTCTTTAGTTGAAGACAAGTATGTGTTGCAGACTCGTATGCAAGCTCAAAGAGCCACTCAGCTGATCCGGACCCTGGGCATCGTCACGTAAATGTGCTAAAGAAACTACATACGAAAAAACAGCTTCCTAGAGTGTAAAACATAGAAATTAGCTCCACTCATCTGATCCGGACCCTGGGCATCGTCAAGTAAATGTCCTAAAGAGGCTACATACGAAATTACAGCTTCCTAGAGTGTAAAGAATAGAAATTACCTATTAAAATTATTTAACCATCGCTTCACAAATCAAACCGTTCTCGCAATATTCGGATCACCTGCTATGAATCAAATCATCGAAACACCAGCTCAATGAAATCATCAGAAATTAACAAGCGGTTGCAATCATGTTCACAATATCAATTATTGAGAATGATCACCTGAGTGTACACAATTATTCAAATAACCATGCTCATAACTCAGCTTGTTGGTAGTTAACATAATATGATTGGATAAATCGTCGCTGGCTTTCGAACGAATGGCCAACGAATTTTGTGGGATGAAAAACGACGAAGTATCATATCCCTAGCAACGACTCGGTTGTAAGCGGAAATCATCAGAAAACCAACCGTAACGCATTTTTTGTAACGCTTTTTGTTAACAATTTTTTCGTTTATGTGCCAAAGTAAAGACATAAAATGTCAAAAACAGTCCAGCCCTAAGTTTGAGCGAATTTGTCCGGCAAATGAACGATTTCGTGGTACAGCATTTATATAGGTAAACAATTCAATGTAAATAATTCCGAAATTTGCTCCAACCCGTGATTTTAGCGAATTTTACTAAGTAGAGAATGAAGCTATTGCGTTGGCTCCAAAATGTTTAAAATTCAAAATTTTCAAAACTTGTTTGCTTCCTTACCTACTACTGAAGGCAAATGAACGATTTCGTGGTACAGCATTTATATAGGTAAACAATTCAATGTAAATAATTCCGAAATTTGCTCCAACCCGTGATTTTAGCGAATTTTACTAAGTAAAGAATGAAGCTATTGCGTTGGCTCCAAAATGTTTAAAATTCAAATTAGCATGAATATGCTTTAGCCGTGACCTAACTACCGAAAAATGTCCCACGAGAGTGCAACGAAAGTAGCGCCAATAATTGTGATGATTTCCGCTTACAACCGAGTCGTTGCTAGGGATATGATACTTCGTCGTTTTTCATCCCACAAAATTCGTTGACCATTCGTTCGAAAGCTCTCGATTTATCCAACCATACTATATTAACTACTGCGAAGTGCGTGGCCAACAAGCTGAGTTATGAGCATGGTTATATGAATAATTGTTTACACACAGGTGATCATTCTCAATTATTGATATTGTGAACATGATTGCAACCGCTTGTTAATTTCTGATGATTTCATTGAGCTGGTGTTTCGATTATGTGATTCATAGCAGGTGATCCGAATATTGCGAGAACGGTTAGATTTGTGAAGCGGTGGTTAAATTATTTTAATAGGTAATTTCTATACTTTACACTATAGGAAGCTGTAATTTCGTATGTAGCCTCTTTAGCCTCTTTCTATAATAAAGTGAATGTTTACTCGCGAGTTTCTATTAGGAGATCATCATCTCACAAGAGCTCAATCGTCGTGATCATTTCTATAATAAAGTGAATGTTTACTCGCGAGTTTCTATTAGGAGATCATCATCTCACAAGAGCTCAATGGTCGTGATCATTTCTATAATAAAGTGAGAGCGAGGAGCTAAAACATTTTTTGTTTTGAATGATAAACAGAGTTCAGAGGCCGATGGGGGGTCGGGTTCAGAGAATCGACGAGGAGTGAGTCGTGTACGGCTAAAGCATATTCATGTTTTTTAATTTTAGCCGTCAGGCTCAAAGGAACTGTGGCTTTTTCCTATTTTTCAAAGCTTGTTTGCTTCCTTACCTACTACTGAAGGCAAATGAACGATTTCGTGGTACAGCATTTATATAGGTAAACAATTCAATGTAAATAATTCCGAAATTTGCTCCAACCCGTGATTTTAGCGAATTTTACTAAGTAAAGAATGAAGCTATTGCGTTGGCTCCAAAATGTTTAAAATTCAAATTTTTCAAAACTTGTTTGCTTCCTTACCTACTACTGAAGGCAAATGAACGATTTCGTGGTACAGCATTTATATAGGTAAACAATTCAATGTAAATAATTCCGAAATTTGCTCCAACCTGTGATTTTAGCGAATTCGACTAAGTAAAGATTGAAGCTATTGCGTTGGCTCCAAAATGTTTAAAATTCAAAATTTTCAAAACCTGTTTGCTTCTTTACCTATTACTGAAGGTAGAGAAGCTTTGTGTTCGTGATTCAAGTCGAAAAAATATGTGTCATCCAAAATCAAAATTTCCACTTGCTTTTTGCGTTTCAGAGCTTGCTGATCAATTTTGGTTCCGTTTCCGTCTGTTTGTCTGTCTGATGTCTGTCTGTGGTAAATCCTTGTCACGCCCAAAACTATACCAAGTTTCAGTCCGATTCCGATGAAATTTTCAGGGATTGTGTGGGTTAGCTCCTAGACAGTCCCCTATAATTTTCAGTAGCCTATGCGCATGCGCAAACGTGAATTTCTCATAACTTCGATTTTTCATCATCTGTTTGTCTGATTTGTTCACTGATTTATAATTCAAGGTAGAACCACCAGAAAACCCCAAGCCTGAAAAATCAATCGAAAATGAATTTTTTTTGTAACTTTTTTCGTTTTTCTCATGAAGTTTTATTGAAAAAATGTTGTTTTGTCAGTTGATTTCAAAATATACCTACCAAGTTTCGTTACGTTTGACGGTAAATAAATTTGATGAACATCTAAATTTTGTTGAAATATATATGCGTACGGTGATGGTACAGTAGGTTTTTGGATTGGTGTACAAGAATGTACGGTAATTTCGAAGAGATTGGTACGGTAATGGATGACCATGAGTTGGCAACCTTGGAAGGATGTTCGGGACGTTCAGACCTAGCCTATGTTATGCGCCGGAACTTGATTATCATTTTACGACCGCTCCTATCAGAATCGGTCCAGCCATTTAGCCATCTATTGGGACCATACAAACTAACTTTGAGTTTCATATATACCTAAGAATATTGATTTGCTCACTAACAAATTTCAAATCAAATTACGAAAATTCGCTCATATGATTATTCCGCGAGACTGTTTGAGCTTTAAAACTTACCTACCTGTAGTGTACCACCACCGTGTTATTTCTTCATCCTTGAATTTCCATAGTGTTTAGCTTCAGCGTGTAAGTTGTCAGGAAGGTGGCGCTGTGGTTGACTGAGTGGACCCGTGAGTTCGACCGCTCTTGGAACCCACAATGAGCCATTTACTTTCCTCGGGTTTTTTCCTTTATCGCTTCCAAAATGATAATTAGTTAATTTTTATTGAACTTATGGTAAATAAGAGGTTAACTCCTTCACTCAAATGTGAGGAATATAAGAGGAGTTTTAGCAATGTTAATCTTATAAAAATACAACAATGGAATAAGTGAGCGCAAGCTCGTTGCTAGAGTCCATTTGAACTTTATTTTGATCAGTGATATGCGACAAAAGATGATGACATCATATCTACATGAATATGTATACTTCCATTTTCACCGATTTACTATCCAAGCTCAAACCACCAGAAAACCCCAAGTCTGAGAAATCATTCGAAGATGAATTTTTCTTGTAACTTTTTTCGTTTTTCTTATGAAGTTTTATTGAAAAAATGTTGTTTTGTCAGTTGATTTCAAAATATACCTACCAAGTTTCGTTATTTTTGACTAAATTCATTTGATGAACATCTAAATTTTGTTGAAATATGCGTACGGTGATGGTTCAGTAGGTTTTTGGATTGGTGTACAATGTACGGTAATTTTGAAGAGATTGGTACGGTAATGGATGACCATGAGTTGGCAACCCTGGAAGGATGTTCTGGACGTTCAGACCTAGCCCATGTTGTGCGCCAGAACTTTATGATCATTTTACGACCGCTCCTATTAGAATCGGTTCAGCCATTTAGCCATCTATTGGGAACATAAAAACAAACTTTGAGTTTCATATATACCTAAGAATATTGATTTGCTCACTAACAAATTTCAAATCAAATTACGAAAATACGCTCATATGATTATTCCGCGAGACTTTTTGAGCTTTTAAACTTACCTGTAGTGTACCACCACCATGTTATTTCTCCCTCCTTGAATTTCCATAGTGTTTAGCTTCAGCATGTAAGTTGTCAGGAAGGTGGCGCTGTGGTTGACTGAGTGGACTCGTGAGTTACGACCGCCCTTGGAACCCACAATGAGCCATTTACTTTCCTCGAGGTTTTTTCTTTATCGCGTCCACAATGAAAGCCGAAAAGCCCGCGTCATTTTTCTCCACTAAATCACCTCGTTTAACCTCTTCTCTGATTTCGCTTCGTTTCCACTTCTCTTACATTATGATAACGACTCATCACTTGGTATCATTGCTGGTATCGCTGGCTACACAAAAGACTCCTGACTAAAGCCAAGAGTACTTAAATGAAAGTTAGTGTAAATGAATACCTTCTTGAATGGAATATAAATATGGGGGATATATATAATGTTACAGCAAAATAGAATGAGCGCACGGAATATTTTTTTGAAAATACGGCTTGAAAAAAACATTCACCGTTAGAAAATACATTGCATGGTGAAGAAAACATTGACGTTGGATAAATATATTTAACATCAAATAACATTCTACAGCTAAAAAATAGTTTCTAAGTTAGTAATTTAAAACCTTGGCCTGGAGAACAGTGCGTAACAAAATGGGTTGTTCCCACTGTAAAATTAGGTACTGAACCAAGAGGGCTTTTTTGCCTCTAGATCGGACATGAACACTTAGATTTTTGTTTAGTTGCTAGATAGAAAGAAATGAGCGAGAGCTTTCCAAAAAGGTGCTATACGGTGGGTATCTGACCAGTAAAACGGCTCTTGAAATTCATTTGCACGATGACATTATGGCCTCCGCTCACCTGGGGGGGGGGGGGGGGGGGGGGGGGGGGGGGCTCAGTTCCATTGCTCTACTACGTCACGACAAGACGTTCGCGAACAATCAAGTTGAATCACGAGACTTTAGACACTGTCCAACTAATCTAAAATTTTACTAAGGCATTGACTTCTTGACAGGGACGGATTAAAGGGGGGGGGGCGGTCGCCCCCCCCCCCCCGAGAGGCTGAAGAAAAAAATTCTTACCAGGGAATGCACAGAAAAGAATCACGCTACACAGTGTTTCGACTAATGTGTTTCAGGTTAAAAAAGTCAGGTCTCAAAAAAAAAAAAAAAAAAAAGTCAATTACATATGTCGTCTTGAAACTAGAAGCATTCTTTACAAAATTTAATGCAGATTAAGAATTTTCAACCCGTTTATTCTGCAAACCTCTGCAAATATTGATTTTTTTCAATTTTCGGGAGCAATTTGCATAATTTGAAACAGTTTTTATTTTAAAATGGCCGTGAAACTTGAAAGCCGACTAACATGCCGTCATTTATACCTTCCTAGTTTCTAAATATAATATAAAATTTAATATTACTTGGGTTTCGATAAAATTATTTCATAATTTCCATCCATTAGACCAAAATAACCTTATTATTAATTTTTAGCTAACTTCATCAATGAAACGATTAGGCCTCAAAATGATTTTTTTCTTCTCCATTTATCTTATTTCTAGCAGCTTCCGCTATTAGTTAGGGTCATAGAACCGCAATATTCATTACTATCGATTTTTGTGGTTTCGGATTTTTTTCAACCAAAACTCCCAGGATTGAAAACTGCGCCATACCGTATGTGCGAACTAAATCACTCGTGACGAAGTTGTAGAAACCCATTTCAAAACGGAAGTTAGTGAAAAACGTTGTCTATTCCCACGAAAAATAAAGAGTTACAATGTTAAATCGATTTCGACGGTTAGGCCATCATCAGTAACAAACAATAACCAATTATTGTTATTGTTTGTTACTGATGATGCCCTAACCGTTGAAATCGATTTAACATAGTAACTCATTATTTTTTGTGGAAATAGTCAACGTTTTTCGCTAACTTTCGTTTTTTATCACGTATGTTTTCGTAGATTAAGGAACTGTGAGGAAACTGGGATGGTAGGTACTTTTTTTACTAATCTGTCACGGCTAATTTACAAATCTGTTCGTTTGAATTTTAGTAGGCCTACAAACTGTGTGCGGTGTTCGTGGGGTATCAATCGGGGATTTACGCGGGTAGTGTCAGTGTATTATTATTTAATCCTGTGTTTACAATATAAATATACATAATCTATAAATAATATTACATCACGAGGACTGAAGTTTATATGTAGTATTGATTTATATCTCCAGCGTTTTATGTTTCATTCCCTGCATTTTGCAATATAATTTTGCCAAAAAAATTACTTACCTATAATCATTTTATTTTTTATTTATTAATTTTTGTGTGTGTGTACATGGACATTCGGTAACCAAGCTAATATTTGTGCAAATAAAAATCGTGTTTTTCATGTTAATTTTACATAATATAAAGTGTAGGTCTAAATCCTCTAAAACTGCTAGTGTGTCAAGGTCTTTTTCAAAAAAACTTCCGTTGTGGAGGGGGGGGGGGGGGGGATCCTCCCGGCAGAGGACCGCCCCCACCCACGAAATTCTATTAATCCGTCACTGCTTCTTGATGCTATGAATTTTTGAGATGCGAGCGTAGCAAGCATCCAGACCACTAATCTAAGCAGAGAACTGATTTGTTTAATGTCTCATGGCGACTGGAGCGCTGGGAATGCCACGCAGTGGGTAGTCGAACTAAAGAGCAACTCAGGGTCTAGCGACTCGACTCGATTGTTCGATCTTCCTACCCGTTTATTTGCCAAACTAAACAACTGTCTTTTGAGCTGAAAATCGCAAATAGGGCGTTTTCAAGCGCACTGAATCTGATTCTGAGGTCGTCAAAAATGTGAAATTGCAACACATGAAAGTTCCCCATTGTGTTTTTTTGAAATCATCGAACTTTCGAATGTTTCAAATCTACAAAAAATGCCCAAATGATACTACCATTCGATGGTTTGTTTCCGAATAAAGAACCATCAACGTGTTGCCTCGGTTATGCCGTAACTCCCAAGTAAGTTGGAACTACAAATCGTGCCTCATTAGTAGGTAATAAGAAAATATAAGGATAACTTATTGCTCTAGTTAACCTGCAATCCCCGCAATGTCACAGACAAATACTGGACCTGACAGCGAGCCAAATGATCGTGAAGGACGGACGTCACTTCCTTCATCAAGGAACCAGCGCGCAACGACAGTCTGATTGCGGCTGTAGACTGCTTGTGGTTTCCCTGTGAAACTGTCGGTCCCGAATTATTTAAGAATTAAATAAGTAAACGTTGGTGCCATAACATAGTCTAAAGGTACCTTTTCTGTAATTAAAAAAAAGTCTGCCAAGTTGGGTGGGCAGTATAGCTTCTTCACATAGGTATGGACTTAGTTGAAGGACGAAGTACGTGTCGAAATGATTGACTGATTATTTCGTTTATTTGCCGTCACATTTGTTTGACAATCTTCAGCACTTTAACAATAAAATTAAAATAATGATTATAATAATAAAAATACAACAATAAAAACATTAAATCTAGTTATACTTCAGCCAAAGAAGAAGAAGAAGGAGAGAGAGTGAGAGGGTGGAGGGAGGGGGGAGGAAGAGAGAGAGAGAGAGAGAGAGAGAGAGAGAGAAACAACTGGTGTATCTACGCAAATAAATAATCAAAGATGCAGGCCGCATGCATCCATCCGTCCAAAAAAGCGGCCTAGTCCGGACCCGAACACCATGGCAGCCTCCCAAAGGTTAGTCTTTTAGCGAATTTTTGAAGAAAATTAAGCTATTGCTCTCGCCTCAAATTTGTAGAATGTGAATTTTTGAAAAATTTTTATGCAGAAATCCGTTTCAGGCTATTCTGAATCATATTCTGAAGTTTAACGCATTTTTTTATGTATGAATGTGTGTATGTATGAATGTGTGTATGTATGTATGTATGTATGTATATATGTATGTATGTATGTATGTATATATGTATGTACAATACATAATATAATAATAATAACATAACACAACATATAATACATACATATAACACACACATATATGAGAGGACCACGCATTGTTATATGTATGTATTACATACATATAATATGTATGTAATATTTTTTATTTTATTTGTTTATTTTCAATTTAATGGCGTGCCCCCTCCGTCTTTGAGGGGAGGTTAATTAAAAAAAAAAAAAAAAAAAAAAAGTGTCATTCCAGACGATAACTGTCCGTAGAATTGTGCTAGAAACTTCAAACAAATTTTAAAATGTTAAGGACACAAAACGAAAGTTCAAGTTCGTTGGCCAGCATGATCGGATTACATCTTCGGGTTGAAATTTTCAAAAATGCAGTCAACAATTTCAAAATAGCCGGTTTTTTGCGATTTGTTGTGCGAAATAACTTTTTCAGCATACTAACATGTGGTATATTCGGAATCAGCGTAAAATTTCCTATAAGAATGTATGTATAATGTTTTTAAAAATTTCAAAGTTGAAAAATCAGTCAAAAATCGAAATAATGCCGTTCGCTAGTTGTAAATTTCTCTACACGATCAATAGCGGCTGAAATGTCGAAGATTTCTTCAAAAATTCGCTCATGGGGTCATGCTGCATGACTGGACTTTTTGATTAGATTTTCTTTATTTCTTGCTTTTCTAAAAAATTGTACATCGCAATCGTTATAAATAGTGGCCATATGATAAATTATTTATAGAATTGGATGAACAGGAATAAGCGAACGGAAATTATTGTGGGGCGTGAAGACATGAAAGAAAACCCTCACGCCCAGCCGGCCGGGTGCCATCCCGAATGACCCCACCAACCATGGCGGCTTCCGTCTGATTGGCGAATCGACGTTATAAGAAATTAATCTTTGCGCATGCGCATAGACTATTATTAATCCAACGGCAATCAAATTGCTAGAGGAACGTCTAGAGCTAAACCGCACAATCCTTGAAAATGTCATAAAATCGGTTTTCTACGAAAATCTGCTAAAACGTACGTGGAATTGAAGTAATAATGATTTATCAATATTAAGGTAGCTATTCATTACAATAATATTCATAAACTATTACTTTCCATTTACTCATGTTTTGAATCAATTCCCCGCTATCTTGTGCAAATATTCGAAATGTCAGTGAACTGAGGGAAGTAGCGAGCCGACCCAGTTTGTTGGTCCTCTCAAACTCTCAATTGGCGTCGATTTAGTTGATTCAGAAGAGCCCTTCAGCGTGGAGCTACTCAGTGGCGCTCCTCCAAACTAACAAACAACTGATATCAAGAGTGCCTTCCATAAACCTTTCGCTGCGTACCCACTTGATAAGTGTGCACGGCACACCTTGTCATTCCTAATCTAAAAACCTCTATATATTTAAACTGCAGACATTATATCTTTCTAATTCACTTTTTTTTTAGCATGGAACATGCTTTAGCTATCACCTAACTGGGAAAAAACGTGACGAAACTGTGCAACGAAAGTAGAGCGGGATTTTTTACTTTCCCAACATCCCAACAGAGTGGAAAGTAATGTCCATTTTGACTTTCCCAACATCCCAACAGAGTGGAAAGTAATGTCCACTTCTACTTTCCCAGCATCCCAACAGAGTGGAAAGTAATGTCCATTTTTACTTTCCCAACATCCCAACAGAGTGGAAAGTAATGTGAAAAGCAGGCCCATAAAGAGCTAAATTGAAACAACAGACAACAAATTCATAGTGAAAGGAAACAGCAAACAAATAAAACACGGCTAAAGCATGTTCCATGTTTCTTGAGTTTTAGCCGAAGGATCTAAGCAGTAACCGAAGGGCCGAGTTTTTAATTAGTTTATTTCATAATTTTACAAATTCAAAACACATAGAAATGAGAACAGTCAGTTACAAAATTTAAATAAAAACTCGGCGCTCCGCGCCTCGCCAGGGGGCAAGCCCCCTGGACCCCCGATTACCTCTATTTACATACTTCGGACGAAATTATTGAAACACAGAATGTGTTTGCGTTGTCGCGCAACCAAGTGACAACCAAACAAGCGTCATTGTTTACTATTCATTTATAACATCAATTTATATAGTTACTAGAGGCCTGTTAGGGCTTGGAAAACCCCTAATCTAGTCCGGATAACAGTAGTACCTAACAGGAACTCAGCACATTATAGTAACGATATATTCGGTCCGCGAAGTTCTTCACATTTCAAAGATCGTTCAGAAATAACTCTCCTAGATGTTAGTAACTACACTACGTTTCTTACTTACCGTGGCAACTGTTGTTACTGCCACAGCCTAATAAACAGAGAGTATACCTATCAAATTTCAACTTCCTACAGTGAACAGGAAAGGATTTAGCTCACTCAGCTGATCAGAAAAGACCCCATCACTACGTTTCTTACTTACCGACATTTTTGCAACAAACTTGGGGCCGATTAGGAATTATATATAAAGACCGTTCGGAATTATATATAAAGTCCGCTAAGTTCTTCAGTTTCAATTTCTTCGTTCAGAAATAACTCTCCTAGATGTTAGTAACTACACTACGTTTCTTACTTACCGTGAATTGATGGCAACTGTTGTTACCGCCACAGCCTAATAAACAACTGTCGTTGATAAGGACCGCCTAGAACACGATCAAGGCGGGTATAGAGACGAACGGCGACACTTTTGCAACAAACTTGGGGCCGTGTTGATTCGAATGAGCAGTCTAACACTAAAATCGGACCACGAAGTTCTTCACAATTTCAAAGACCGTTCGGAATTACATATAAAGATAGTATGAAACTACGAAAATTGTGTTGTCGCGCAACCAAGTGACAACCAAACAAGCGTCATTGTTTACTATTCATTTATAACATCAATTTATATAGTTATAGTATGAAACTACGAAAAAAAATACGAAATAAATTCGTGATAAATCAAGAGCTTTCCAACGAATGGTGAACGATTTCTGTGCCATTAAAATGGCGGAAATTCCATTTCCCTACCAACGGCTCGGTTGTACGTGAAAATCATCCGTCACACATTTCGTTCCCATCCCGCGTTCCATTTTCGGCTAGTTAGTCCATGGCTAAAACACATTCTGTGTTAAAATAAAAACACTTCTATATAGAAACGAAGAAACATGAGTTATACCTCGTGGTGGAAGATGAGTTGAAAGTTCCTTTCTATTTTCAACAATTATTTTCGCAATTTCGCCATAATTTGAAGTAAATATTCAATTATTATTCCATTTTTATTCTAAATATTGTAGATATTTATGTCACTACATTTGTCAAAAAGTAATTTTTTAAATCAAAAAGTAGAGTTCTTGTAAACTTTTTAAACAGAAGGTTCTTTCGTAGACTTAAGGGTAGGTTATTAATAATTTTAATAGCATTATAACGATAAGGTTTTTGAGCATACGTAGTTCGGAGTAGGGGAAGGCTTAATTTAAAATCATTTTTAAATCTAGTGGAAGCAATGTGCGGGGGAAAGTTGAAGGTTTTGGATTTTAGAATTTGTTTTACGCCGTTGAAAGTAATTAATTGTTCCTGCTCAATTTTGCGGATAATGGCCTTTTGGCTGACAATAATTGGATATACAGAACAGATTGTATAGATAGAACAGATTGCACCAATGCAAAATAAACTCTCTTCATTAGATCTTTATGAAGAATTCTAGAAAGTTTTGAAAATATAAACAGTAATTTTCTTAATTTATTATTTATTTGAAATTGAAATTTGAGGTGTGTATCAAAGTACACACCCAAATACTTTTAACTGAACATGGTGTGTTACGATTGTCTATGGGTTCATGCAGCCTTAGTTCCTTCCCTTCCGCTGTCCGCGCTGTCATCGGCGTCGTTCGTCCTAAATCAACCGTTCGGCCCTTCTGGGAACTAGGAAACTCATCAACAGGAAACTCCTCAAAAAAAATCTTAGAACCCCATTTTTGATCAGTTTTCTACGTGGGGTGGAAACTCGTCAAATCTTCATGAACGAGCGACTCATCAAAAAATAGAATTCAATAAATCTCTTTATCCGTTTAATTCAGTTGTGAATCAGTATAAATTTTTCTCGACTAGAATCCAGCACTGTCGAGACACTCATCAAAAACTACCTTGAAGGAAACTCATCGAAAAGTAGCTGACGGGAAACTCGTCAAAAATGGTGGTAGTAGTAGACGGATATTGGTCTACTTTGGGTCAACTACCTGCAATTGTTACAGCTCATCGCCACCATGAATAACTACCTGGCCAAAAACCTTATAACGGTTGGATCTGGCACACGGTGAAGCCTTCCGAAGGTTTGGTTTGATGACTTTCCTTTTGATGAGTTTCCACTTAGGAGCGTTTGACCAGTTTCCACAGGGGACAGGAAAGTCATCGAAAATAATCGTCAACTACTTTTCATCTTCCAAATTTATATCCGATTTCTATTTGAAATTGTTTTTGACGACCTTCCCTTCAGTTTTGACCAGTGTCCCACCCAAAGGGGAAACTCCTCAAAAAGATGAGTTTCCGTTTGATGAGTTTTTAGGAACCCGGCCCTTCTCAATTCCCTTTGTATTTCGAAAATTCACCGTTCCCATTTGGCCGATTAGTTGAAACATAGATACTATCTATTCTGTAAACTTGCCTACGCCTCCAGATTTGCAAGAAACCTCGGGAATGTCGATTTCACCGCCAAAACAGAGCAATTCCCATCAATCATATTTTTCCCGTTTTTTCCTCCCTCTCTAATTTCTTTTAAATAATATTTTGGCCTGGATGTGCGAAAGTCTTTTTTTTTTTAAATGAATGATTAATGAAGGAGGAAATGAATTGTTCTATGCTCGTAATATTTTCAACCAATTTTCACGTTTAACCATCCCGATTGCTTTACTCGCATAGATGCTATGGGCCAAAAACGGGCGAAAAAGTGTCTTTTTCGAGGCTTTGAGTGTTAGACTTACGCACGCACGCACGCCTGGCACGGTTGATGGTGAGGGGGGGGGGGGGGGGTGGGTGAGCGGGGGGTGGAGTGAGAGGAGGCGCCGCGGCACCTTGTGGTTTTCTGGAGTGACCAAGGGCGTAGCAGAGGGGTGTAGGAGAATGGATATTTATTACTTTTACGTGTTATACCCACATAATACACCGCGGCACCATGAGGTGGGTACAGCGTTCCTTCGAGGCATGAATATATGGTTTTTCTAGGTCATATTTATGTGTTAAAACCAATGCTTTTCCTACGCATATTTAATAACATATCCACTCGACTTTTCGTACGTACTTAGATAATGATATTATTAAGGCAATAACTATTTGAATATATAGGAGCTCAAAGCGAGAAATATAAACATGCGTATATAATAAATTATAGAAGTATAGGTTGTGGCAACTCGAAATAAGACACGCCGAGGAGTCTGGACGGGCCTTATGACGTACGCAAGCCAACTAAAACTACGATCATACTCAATTGAAAAAATAATAAACCTTTGTGAAATAATTTGCAGCGTTTTTATGATTCTTCTTCTGTTAGATCATTTCACTGTTTTGCCTGAAGTGTTTGGTCTCTCTGTAAAACCACTCATTCTAAGTGAATAAATTCACATTTAAAAAGTTCCAGTCATGCAGATGACAACTAACTAACAAAACGTTCAAACTAATTTAATAAATAAAACTTTTCATAGCTAGGTAAAAAAACGTTCTTTCAAACCTTGGACTCGCGAAAAACAAAGCAAAGCAGTACCTACCTATAATATAATAGGGCTGAACAACAAACTGATAAAGACTGAAACTCTGATGAGAGCGAACAAGCGGTAGTGATGGAACTGAAGCTGCATGAACCCCTAGATAATCTTTTGTATGTTAGACGTAGGTACCTACAAATCAAACACGGAACACGTGTATCCCAGACAAGGTCTCCTAATAAACTGCTGTGACAAATTGAGGGATCACAGTAAAAAAAACTCAGTTTCGGATTCGTGGTGGCGGAATCGTGAAATACCTATCCACTGAGACAAATTCTCACTTCTTATCGGTAAATATAGACATCGAGGAAAAGAGTTTACGACAAATCCCAGCTCTATAGAATGGTCCAGTGTGAAGTAAACCAAGAACACATTTCGTAAAAAAATCGATTTTTGCGTCTTCCAACAAATGACTGAACTGACACACTTTCATGGGTGTACTAAAATCTTCAAAAATAGTTCATTATTTAAGAATTTACAGCCAAAAACTCGCTCAAAAAAGTAAGCGATTTAAAAAAAATTGTGTTCAAAATTAAGGGATCACTGTTGTTTTTTATTGGGGTTTTAAGGGTTGAGCAGAGGTGGAGGCGTGACAGTTGATTGCTAGGAGTACAACTGCTATTTATATCTTGTTTAGGGATGGGCATCGGCTAACAATTAATCGATTATTGGAATCGACGATTATTTCAACCAGATTAATCGATTAATCGGAACCTAAATAATCGATTAATCGATTAATTTGGAAAAGGTTGAGAAAAGAGAGGGTACATTAAAAACATCGAATTTTTAATATAATAATGTCATTGTGTACAAGAAAAAATTAATTCACAATTTAGAACAGTTGAAAACAAGTTAAAAGAAAAAAAACTTTAATGTAAAAAAAAGTTAGTTCCAGAATGAATCATCTACATATATCTTTTAGGAATATAAGTTTATTGGCCATGTCTGGTGTCAGCCGGCTTCTCTGTTCCCTCAGAATTTTGCCAGCTTCAGAAAAAAGCCTTTCTGAGGGAACGGAAGTTGCTACCACTGGCACATATCTCAAGGCGATTTTTGAAACTGCTGGGAACATCTCGGCCATTTGCTTCCAATATATGATAGGGTTTTGTTGGATTCTTTCTTGTGGAGATCTCAAATATAGGCTGAACTCTTCATTCATGCCTAGAGCGTCTCGGCCACGGGGTCCCTCACGACTTTTGGACCAGATCTGGTCCAATACTCTTGTTGTGTTTTTTAAACAAAGACGAAGATGGTACACCTGAAAGGAAGAAAATAACACCCCACATTTTTTAATTCTCACTCCAAAAGCACTTTGCATGACTTTCCACTTTCTCAAAATGTTCCCAATCCGCACTTTTGACATTTCATGTCTTTGCTATGGCACACAACCAAATTTTCGTTATGTCACGTTACGTTACGTAACGAAATATGCTCAATTTCTGATAATTTCCGCTTACAACCGAGTCGTTGCTAGGGAAATGGTACTTCGTCGTTTTTCATCCCACCAAATTCGTTGACCATTCGTTCGAAAGCTCTCGATTTATCCAACCATATTATGTTAACTACTGCAAAGTGCGTGGCCAACAAGCTGAGTTATGAGCATGGTTATTTGAATAATTGTTTACACACAGGTGATCATTCTCAATAATTGATATTGTGAACATGATTGCAACCGCTTGCTAATTTCTGATGATTTCATTGAGCTGTAATTTTGTTTGAAGCTGTAATTTTGTATGTAGCCTCTTTAGGAAATTTACTAGACGATGCCCAATCCGGATCAGCTGAGTGGCTCTTAGAGCTTGCATACGAGTCTGCAACACATACGAGTCTGCAACTAAAGACATGAAATGTCCCAATGTGTTGCAGACTCGTATGCAAGCGTTTTATGTCTTTACTTTGGCACATAGAATCGTTTGGTGGCATCTTGATCGAAGCTCAAGTTCCGCGTCAACAAACGAACGATAACTGAAAAAAGGTGTTTCTGATAATGATAGCCGTAGATATGTGATAAGACCGATAAGTGATTGGTAACAATATCGTTAGGCGAGGTGTTATCCACTTTCTTGCCCTGGGTATTGTTCCGCGATAGACTTGATTCTGAAATCTCAATTGAATAATCGTTACAAACTAATCGATTATCCCATTAATTATTCTACAAGTAATCGATTAAACAATAATCAATTATTTGGACAGTTAATCGATGCCCATCCCTAATCCCGTTCTTAGACGATCAGAGTTTGAGAGGTTGGATTGAAATAAGATACATGACCATTTTTTTGCTTTAAAAACTATCCGCACCATCCTGTCATTGGCTCCAATCTCATCGACAGGATAGTGCGGATAATTTTGTAAGCAAGAAATGGTATATATCATTTCAAACCGTCCTCTCAATCGTTTGAGAACAGTCCGTTTTTTATATTTTTTAATAATTTTTGTGTCAGTTGTACTTACTCCCAGCAACCAAATCTCACGCCTCCAGCTCAGCTCAAGCTTCAAACCCCCAATAAAACCCAAAAAACAATTTTGAACACAATTTTTCTAAAATCACTTACTTTTTTCAGAGACTTTGTGGCTAAACCGTTGAATAATGAACGATTTTTTGTAGATTTGTTTTTTTAATTGCTCAGCATGAACTCAGCCTTTCAATGACCTATGCAGTTTTTGTAAACCTTTAAAAGCGACCGATTGGGCGACCATTTGTTTGAAGACACTAAAATCGATTTTATTGCAAACTGTGTTCTTGGTTGAGATGGGATTTGTCGTAAACTTTTTTTTCTGGATATCCATTTACCGAACGGTGAGAATTTGTCTCAGTTGATAGGTATTTTACGATTCGGCCACCACGAATCCGAAACTTGGTTTTTTCTACTGTTATCCCTTGATTTTTCACACAGAAGGGTCATTCTCATTTCATTTACCGCTTTCATGTCCCCGACGACGAATTCTCACAATTCTTGACCAAAACTAGTGATTTTGGGGAAAAAAGGGTAGTATAAGTTGGGAGATCAACGAAGTAATAATTTGACTGCCCGAAATCCCCTTTAAACAATACACAGTGATGACGAATGAAACCTGAAATCCTGGAAACTCATGGGTGTTACTGTCCCCTCCTACCTAACACCTAAGTAGAAGTTAGGTAGTTACGAAACAATGACAATCTAGAACTGGCCAGGGTTACTAGCTGCAGTAAGTTGGTCCCTCTTTATTTAGAGTAAGGATTTACATTTTTAAAAATTTTCCCAACCCGTGAAAAACTAGTTTTTTAGTCAGTCCCCCATATCTCTTCTCAATGGGACCTCAGGAGTGTTATCATTTTTGCGATCAAGAAAGCCGATGGAAAATGGCAGAAAACAGTCAGGTGTGAAGGTTATATTGTCCAGTTGAAGATGTGAGACTGTAGTGGAGTGCTTGGAGTTGCAGCAGTTTTTACAGCGAAATAAGCCTAAAAACATGTTGAGTATTTTAATTTTCAATCATGAGTGTTACACAAATTACGAGTGTTGTTGGTGCTTAAACAAAATAATCCGATATCAAAAACCATACTGCTTGGTGACAGGTTTCAAACAGTAGTCATCCCCGAGTTTTGTCACTTCATCATCCTGTGTGACGCCATTTTTATCGGAAATTCTCATGAGTGTTACCTCTCAGGAGTGTGACCAAGGATGGGTAACACTCCTGATATTACGGTAACTCTAATAGGGTAACACTCCTGAGATTTAAGTTCAATTACACTGCCTTCAACATGAATTTCGTGAACTCTGAATATTACGTTTGAACGTGATTCTTTTGTACTTACTTGAGCCCCGACAACAATTTTGCCAAATCATCCATTTTACAGAAACCAATTTTTGAAATCTGGTAACACTCATGAGTTAGATATCCTGTTAAAAAAAAAAAAAAAAAAAAAAAAAAATAATAATAATAATAATAAAATACATCAATGAAAAACTCTCTGTTCATCTATGGAACACAAATCTGCAATGTACAATGAGTAGTATTTGCCGATCTAACCTCATTTTCGAGCACTTTCATATTTCACGTCACTGAGGTTCTCAAACGCCCCAAAGCGGCAAATGAAATGAGAATGACCCAGAAATTAATAGGGGACCGTCTACGAGGTAACTTGCACAATCCCTGAACATTTAATAAAAATCGGACGACTGCTTAGTATAGTTTTGGGAGTGACAAGGATTTACCGCAGACAGACATTAGACAGACAAACAGACGGACGCGGAACCAAAATTGATCAGAAAGCTTTGAACCGCGAAAAGCAAGTAGGAATTTTGATTTTGAAGGTCAAAAATTTTGTTGACTTCTATCACGAACACAAAACTTCCCTACCTTCGATAGTTAGGAAAACAAAATGTGAACACCCTGGATGATTGTGTCATCCTTGCTCATCCTCAACGTCACTTCAATCAGGTTATTTCGTTGTTTTGTCCTTGAATTCCTGTTGTTTGATGAAATATTTTTGTTTGTTGCAGTGCCTGCAAGCGATGTACATGAGCTACGCCTTCGGCATCGACGTCCTGACGTTATTCAACAAAAACAAGAAGGACGAGACGACGCAAAAACTCGTCCGGTTCAAGGACACCGTGGAGGCTTCGGTCGCGCTCCCCATCGCTATGGTGCGTCTTTAAAAATTAAACTAGAGAGTTTTTGGTGACCACAAACCCAAGAGTACGTGACCTTAAAGGGACGTTAGCACCTTCCTACGATAGAATGGTTCATTTAACGTCACTCGCTTGGGGATGTATCTTTGAGTATTAATAAGATGGAGGGCTATTAGTGATGTTTCAGGCATTCAAACCATACGTACCACTACTGTCGTTTGTCTTTTGAATTGACCAGGGGCAAAATGGCCGAACACGGATCAGCTGATGTAAGATGTGATGTTGAGTTTGGTGAATGAATGGGGATTGTATACCTAGGACATATTTCATATTTAAGATTTACACCCTAATTGCGCACCGTACATGTACAGATGTACACCGCTATTTTACACCGTTAATATTTCATATGTTTTACACCGTGGGAATGAGTTTTGAAATGACGCCAGTACACTCTAGTGGATGTTTGATGCAGGTAGATCAGCTGTTCTGTGGGTGTTTAAAAAAAAAAAAAAAAGATGTAGGAGGCACCAAAATTTGGGCATGGGAATACATGTTCATACTAACATCTAGACAGTTATGTCTACAGACATAAATTAATACTAAAATGTAACAATAATAAGTAATATCAAACAAAACTTAAATTACAATAAACTGCTTTGTCATTTGAATTTGAAAAAAGCGTAGCGGGAGCGAGTTGATTGCAAAGCAAACTCGACTGTAGCGGCACCTATGCCTTGACAGGGAAACAGCGTTGAATTCAGAGCAATAGTCCTCCATCTTATTAATACTCAAAGGGATCTACAGACACACTTCACATGCCTAACCTTCGTGTAATGTAACACTAATCACTACTGGTCACTTCGAAATTACACGAATACTAGGTGAAGTAAATGATATTAGTTTTTTCTAATGCCCCATCAATTATGTTGTTATAGGTGGTAGGTTTTTTGAACACCCCTCAAACTTGGTTATTTTACGTTTCGAGTTGCTTAGAAATTAGTTTTAAGTTGCTTAGAAACCGAATCTGCTATCTAAAGTCAGCCTCCGCCGTCCAGGCTTTACTAGCCTTCAACTCGATCGAAAAAAATCCGTTATTTTGCACACAGGCTCTATTTGGTCGATTAGAGCCTTGCTTTTATTATTATTTCACATGTTTTAAATGGGAAACCTGCGTTTAAGGACACTAGCTAATTAATTCTTCGCAGCATTGTTCTTAGTTTGCCTGATCTCTCAGTTGTTTTCTCGTGAACAATGCGTGAAGTGCTGCCTCCAGTGATAATTATCTTATCAGGTCCCTAATTTCCAAGTTCATTGTTATAGGCACAGGTACTTGTTGATGATTTACCCAACGGGAAACTCAAAAACATGAAGTTTGTAACGACGATAATAAATTACCTATAAGTAGCATCTAAACCGCGGCGTTCCCCACTTGAGGCTTACTATATTTGCGTTAAATCCGTGCCCTGTTTACGAATTGAAAACTAAAAATGAGAAATTAGGCCATATTTGTTCTTAGTTAGGATTGAAAATCGGCGTTTCATATCGAAATAAAGTAGTTGGTCAGACAACCAGTAGACAACAGGACAGCTGGGGAAAAATATCGCGTTTCCCAACATCAAAATTTAGGCAACCGTTTCCCCAGGTCCCATTTGGGTTAGCCTCTTCATTTGCTCCCTCAAGGATATGGTGACAGGTGACGTTTTGAACTCGTAATAAACTCTCTATTATTTTGGCATTTTTCATAGACATGAAATATTCGAAAGTTCGATGACGCATTCAGTTCCGAACTCATAAAACAAACTTCTATCCTCCAAGCTTAAACAAAAATAAATGAAATTTAAAAACATGATTATGATAGTAATACATTGACTAAAAACGCTGCGAGTTATTACAGAAAGGCTTATTATTTTTTTGGTCTTGGATCGGACATGAACACTTCGAATTAGCCAAGCAGGTTTTGTCGATATCGATGATTCAGACGCTGTAATGAGGAATCCACAGGGTTATATTTTTATTTGCTAGATAGAAAGAGCTGAGCGAGAGCTTTCCAAAAGGGTGCTATATGTATCATTTGCGCGATGACGTCATGGTCCCCGCCCACCTGGCCAGCCCGTCGACCTGGGTTGAAGCGAAGACTTTTTCGACTCAATAAAACAATGATGTTCACCTTCTTTGAATGTGAATAGTTTACGTTCCCAACAGCTCGTAGAAGCAAGGCTATTTTTACCAACTACACGATCGATTTCTGGTTGAAATTCAATCAACCTGAAACATTTGTTCTAAAATTCCCGAAATGACATGAGTTTGGACCCGAATTGACCATACGAATAAAAGCTACAATGTATCCGATATAAACAATGTATTCAATAATTGTAGCTTTTATTCTTATGGTGAATTCGGGTCCAAAGTCATGTCATTTCGGGAATTTTAGAACAAATGTTTCAGGTTGATTGAATTTCAACCAGATATCGATCGGGTAGTTGGTACTAATAGCCTTGCTTCTACGAGCTGTTGGGAAAGTAAACTCTTCACATTCATAGAAGGTGAACATCATTGTTTTATTGAGTCGAAAAAGTCTTCGCTTCAATCCAAGTCGAAAGAATTTAAATATTGATGTTTAGTTAGCTATTTTTGATGGGTTGAGTCTATATGCGTCTGTGTTCCGAGATACCTCTTATTTCAACCTTGGAGTAGAATTTCTAGCCCCCACACGAGGAACAAAAACAAGAAAGCGCTAATGGGCGATGTACACAAGCTTCGAATGAATAGAGCGCGTATGATGCTCTTGAAAACGTCCTCAAGGCAAAGGTCGCGTCTTACAATAAGAGAACTTGAAACTTTGTCATGGATGGTAAAGAAGAAGTTTACTTAGGAAAGATAAATAACCAGGGTTTGTCAAGGTTGTCAGAGAAGGTGAACTGCCTCTAGCGTCAGTAGAATTTTTGAAGCCTCGTCAACTTTAACAGAAACATCTGCCAAGTAGTTATGATACATCAGCTTCAATATTGCTTCCGAGTCTACATATAGTCCATATTCTCGTGACGTCACGCCTCAGCCAGCATGGAGTTCACTTGAGTGCCCGCCATGAAGTGTCTCACAGATTGTGGCAACCATGTCATTTTAGCGAATTTTTGAAGAAAATTAAGCTATTGCTCTCGCCTCAAAATTTGTAGAATATGAATTTTTGAAAAAAATTTATGTAGAAATCCGTTTCAGGCTATTCTGAATCATATTCTGAAGTTTAACGCATTTTTTTATGTATGTATGTATATATGTATGTATGTATAGTATATGTATGTATTTATATATGTATGGGTCATTCCAGACGATAACTGTCCGTAGAATTGTGCTAGAAACTTCAAACAAATTTTAAAATGTTAAGGACACAAAACGAAAGTTCAAGTTCGTTGGCCAGCATGATCGGATTACATCTTCGGGTTGAAATTTTCAAAAATGTAGTCAAACATTTCAAAATAGCCTGTTTTTTGCGATTTGTTGTGCGAAATAATTTTTTCAGCATACTAGCATGTGGTATGTTTGGAATCAGCGTAAAATTTCGTATAAGAATATGTATCAAGTTTTCAAAAATTTCAAAGTTGAAAAATCAGTCAAAAATCGAAATAATGCCTTCGCTAGTTGTAAAAATCGGTAATATTTCCATGAAACAGAGACTACAGTTTGTCTGTCAATTTCTTGCTGTGGGATACTAGATTCGAATGCAACTGACTTTATATCACTCGTAATATAAAGCCTCATCATCGATTGGCTGTGGAAATACGTTTCTTTCATATGACGTCGGTATGTTATTTTATTTTATGTCAAGATTTGATGATGTTATGATAGTATACTGTTAAGATTTCAACTGCCTTCAATACTGACCACATTGGACATCGAAATCTATGAATATTTACCTACATTTGTCTTTAAATCTTCAAGATTAGTTTAATAATAATAAAGTATGAGTACCTCCTAATTATTTTTAATAATTTGATTCCATGTTTGTCTATCAAAATCATAAACTAAAATTTCTCTACCCGATCAATAGCGACTGAAATGTCGAAGATTTCTTCAAAAATTCGCTCATGGGGTCATGCTGCATGACTGGACTTTTTTTAACAGTTTTGCTTTCCGAAAGTTCCTGATACTGTACTTAGTGTATGTACGTTTCTTATGATATCATAGTAATACAATAATGGTTGTATAGGTATATAACTAAATATAAATGCAATATTCATGCCAGCCTGAAAAATCAACATTTTAGGAAACCCAGGAAAATTTCAAGTTTTACATTTCTAAAATTTTTTTGAAGATTGTCAAATCTCATAAAAATTGCCTCAAATAAAAAGCTATAGATTTTTGAACTATGGAGTGTTCTACACCTTTTTTGAAATAGTTCAACTCAAAATTGAGGCTGGCTAGATGGTTGCTCTGTCGTCTTTATTCTTGAATAACGGTTTACTGGTCCTTTCTTTTTTTTAAATTCATGTAGAACCACCCATTTTCAATAAATAATAAAAAAAAAAAAGTAAACACGAAATTGGGCTACTAAAAATCACAAAGAAACCATAAGATGTAAGATGTATGATAAGAGTCGAATGATAAGGGTCTCTTCTTCAATTTCTTCTTTGTCTTTATTTGACTAGGCTACAACCATGGGTATTATGTTTATATTATCCATGGATGATACAACATATTATACTATCATGATACAAGAATTCATTCCAGATAGGTCTAGGGAAAGCAAAAACAGCTTCTATTTGCATAATGCGTTGCGACGTCATGAAAACATGGATGCTGTTGGTTTTTCTGCTCTCCTGTAAAGTAATGTTTTTTCATGTTCACGGGCTTGATTGATTTATTGGCTTCATTTATTGATTTTTTCGTGAAAAGAATTTAGTTGTCTTTCTGTGCCCTTCCATAGAATGATAATATCATCGACATATCTATACGAACAGAGAAGATTATTCGTGTTACAAATACCTGGACGGGTGCCCTCGAGGCAGTTCGATTTCCTGGATTTCTGGTCTCGAACGAGTTTTTCGGGGGGGTTGCGTCGCCCGTTGAAATGAACCGGTCGTCCGTCACCGGGTCAAGTTCACCGCCCATCCACAGGCGCGTCAGCTGAGTTGAGTGTAGGCGGGACTGAGTGTGTGTGTGTGTGTGTGTGTGTGTGTGTGTGTGTGTGCTCTGCTTCACTTACGTCAAGTGATCGGCTCGGTTGCGAAAGGCTGCACTCCCTCAAGTTCACAATGCACCTGCTGGCTGGCTGCCTCTTTTGTTCGGCCACCTACTGCCCTTGTCTCCTTCACTTCGACCGCGTCTGTCACTCCATCAATGGTCCACAATTTGTCATACTATTTGTTCATTCTATATTCAATAAAGAAAATTTTCCAGATCACAGGTCAGTTCGGGGTAGGGTTGCCATACTTGTCACGAGTGAAACCAGGACACTGTTGGAATAGGCAATAACCGGGGGGTCTGGGGGGTATGGAATACCCCTAGGACAAGGGGAGTCCAGGAAATTCTTGTGCGAAATACAATTTTCAAACGAAATTTTTGTAGCTTTATACGTGTGGCTTCCTAAAAATTGTTGATCTCCAAAATCAAAATTTACACTTGCATTCTACGTTTTAGACCATTTGAACAACTTTGGTTCCGTGTGTGTGTGTGTGTGTGTGTGTGTGTGCGTGCGTGCGTGCGTGCGTGCGTGTGTGTGTGTGTGTGTGTGTGTGTGTGTGTGTGTGTGTGTGTGTGTGTGTGTGTGTTTGTCGTGTGCCCAAAAATCCTTGTAACAAGCTTATTTTCCACAGTTTTCATCTGATCTGGATGAAACTCTCAGAGAATGTACGGGTTATGGTTACCTCGTTTTTCCTAACTCAATAATTCACTCTACACTTGGTAAACGTGAATTCTACTGAACATCATTTTCTCACGCCCTAGTCGTACGATCTCATTCAAATTTGGATGGTAGTTGGGGGATGACGGTTTTATCATCCCGTACCAATTCCAACATGATTGTTACATTAATAGCTACTGCGCATGCGCCAATGTGAAAATCCTTCTAACGACCTTAATTTTAACATTTTTCATAAGATTTCGATGAAATTGTCAAGAAATGCGCGGGTTAGGTTGCAGATGGTCCCATATCAGTTTCATTGTTGCCAAATCAATACTTCACTCCGTAAATTACATTGATTTTTTAGAATACTTTACGTCTTTCATTTCAATATTTTAAACACTTTTGATCAAAATTAATTAGAGTTATTTGGTTATAGGAAACCATTTTCAAGCTCACTTTGTTTTGATCCTGATTTTTTTTTTTTTTTTTTTTGCGTCTTTGAAAGTTGTAGAGAACTGATCTCTTCTGAACAATAATCCGGGAGACGGTAGAGGGGTGTTAGTCGTGTTGCAAAAAACATAATAAACAAACAAACATAATAAATTTTGTAAAAGTTGTATTTTACACAAAAAATAATAAATGTCAAATAAATTCACATTTTTACAATTTTTGTAAAAAAAGTAAATGAAATTATGGGAAAAAAATTTGCGTGTAACAATTTGCAGTTTTTTTCTGTTTCGTTGTTTTTTCTCTCTGTTTCAAAATCACCTTGGTCATCTTACATTGATGTTATCCTTGAAACTCACTTGAATACGAAATTTTATCGACTGCGAAATAATATTGAAACCAACGCTGAACCAGTATTCACACGGTGTATATTCCCTTACGGAAGTAATTCGAATAGCCCATCAATCATTGAAACCATATTAAATGGTTTATTCATAAGTAGCGGCGGTGAGCAGGTTTTAAATGAGTGTTCTATTATTGTAATGTTGCTCTTCGTCCGTTTGGAGGCATGTTTCATTAATTCTATTTTGTCTCTCTAAAACGGGAGAAATGTTATCGAAGCTAGTAAATATGCGAGTGGTGAGTTACTGCTGGGTACTGAGTGACAGAGGAAATCGTTGAAGCGGACCCAAATGGAACTCGGTCCTCCGCGAAGTTTATTTATAGCTAGGCTTCCGATGAATAAAACATAACAGTGAACTGCGATATGAATAGACCGTTGGCCAACTCCACGGCGAGTTCCATTATCTGGCTCTCGCAGTTATATTTAACGGTTTGGTTTACAATGTCGATCGAGTGTCCAGCTTATCAGAATGGTGTAGGATCCGCTGTTAAATTTATATTGGAACCAGTGCTGGCTAATTCTAGCATTAGTTGCGAGATCTCTCGATCCCGACCACTTTAATCTACGAGTATATTAACTTGTCTGTTGTTATCCAGGCTGTCAGTGGCAGAGTGGACGTGGAGCAGACCTGGCGGGCTGAGATAAATGAATATGACAGAAATTATCTGCGGCAAGCGATGTCTGAGTTGGAAGGAATGACCACAAATAACATCAAGATCATGGCCGCGATTTGTTTTGGCGCGGGGTGATGGGAAAACGGCGAGGAAACGCCGAGAGCGGGGCGTCTCGGCAGGAGTGCTTCGTTGTGTCACTACCCGTGTTGGTGAGGCTCGTATCTTAACTGGTGATAATTTTATCGGGGCACTTACTTCCACCCCTCTCTCTCCTCCGCCTTTCTCAACTTCCCTTGTGCCGGCTTCGCTTAAACCTGAGCTTCCTCCTCAGTTCAAACGGCTGGACCGATAAATGCGGGTTTTTACAAAATGACCGTAAAACAAATTTCTGGGATAGTTTTATTAAAATTCACTAAACATCACAAATACCCTAATCAAGAAATGCCTAACAACGTTGTTGGAGTACCTAACTAACAGTATAATTGAAGAAGTTGTTGTACTGCTCCAAAACCGTAATCTATACACCCCGATACTGGTAATAGTTGCTTCCTGAAATAGTAGAAAACTATCTAGCTAAGTGAGCTAAATTCTCTCATGTTAACCCTACGAAGTTTAAATTTGATAGACTGACTCTTTAGGACATTAAGAAACGATTGAAATGATGGGCTCTTTCCTGAGCAGAATCGAGAGCCAAATGCCAAAGGAAGTGTCAATATTTTTTAGCGATTTTTTGAAGAAAATTAAGCTATTGCTCTCGCCTCAAAATTTGTAGAATGTGATTTTTTGAAAAAATTTTATGCAGAAATCCGTTTGAGGCTATTCTGAATCATATTCTGAAGTTTAACGCATTTTTTTATGTATGTATGTATGTATGTATATATGTATGTATGTATGTATGTGTCATTCCAGACGATAACTGTCCGTAGAATTGTGCTAGAAACTTCAAACAAATTTTAAAATGTTAAGGACACAAACCGAAAGTTCAAGTTCGTTGGCTAGCATCATCGGATTACATCTTCGGGTTGACATTTTCAAAAATGTAGTCAAAAATTTCAAAATAGCCTGTTTTTTGCGATTTGTTGTGCGAAATAATTTTTTCAGCATACTAACATGTGGTATATTCGGAATCAGCGTAAAATTTCCTATAAGAATATGTATCAAGTTTTCAAAAATTTCAAAGTTGAAAAATCAGTCAAAAATCGAAATAATCGAAGATTTCTTCAAAAATTCGCTCATGGGGTCATGCTGCATGACTGGACTTTTTCAATTTTTGCCGTTAGACACCAAAGATGGGTCCCGTGGAAACTTGCGGAGAATTAGTGTAGCAAACATTATAAATTGAAGTTAACCTCGAGTATGTTAAGTAATTGATATAAATATATACCCTACTTATAGACCATCTTGTCAGTAAACTCGAACATTGCGTTATACAAGTAGTCCAAGATTTTATTTTCCCTGCAGAACCTTGTAACTCAAATGGCATATCATCAGGCGCACGTTCAAAATGTTCGAATAAGCTTTCGACTAAAAATGATAATAAATTATGGTTTACTATTCTTTCAAAAAAGTGTGTAGTCACAGTACGTGCCATCAAATCTATCTTACTGTTGTAGAATTTTCCTTCCACTAGACGGTACCACAGCCAGAAAACCACCGTTCGTTGTAAGGGGTAAAACCGTTTCAAATAGCCTCCCTGAGCCAGAAAACCACCGTTCGTTGTAAGGGGTAAGACCGTTCAAATAGCCTCCCTCACCTACATAAGAAGTTTACAAACTGAAAGATCTGCAACGAGGTGCGTAATGTTGCAAGTGTGACGTTGCGTGAACGCTGAACGCGCTCAATCATATCGAGGTTCCCACGGGTCGGAGATGAAATCCGAATGTCGCGTTAATATCAGCACAGAATAGAAATTCGTGAAATTGGTTCGGTCCAGGTTTTGGTACAGTGTGTCGCAAAACGGTTCTCGTAGTTTGATAATACGACGATTCACAGGAGAGGATCGGGACAGCACGATGCTCAGCAAGGGTGCCTAAAAATTACGCTGATATTCCAATGTACCTGTTCCACCTGTTGTTCTTGCACCTGCACTTGCTCTATGTAACAGCTCTTTTCCATTGATATGGTGACTTGTTCGGGTTTGCTAGTCGAATCCCAAAATGGTAATATACAGGTCCTACAGAGCCGAATACTCCGGCTAATATGTAACGCCCGTTGGTACGTACGGAACGAGGAATTGCACAATGACTTGGACATTTCCACTGTACATAACAATCTTATCGCTAGCTATCACCAAATGTATTCAAAAGCATCAGCCCATACGAACCATCTAATAAATTCAATTCCCCTTGCGCCACCCTTCACCTCGACTTGCACGTCGCCTCAAAAGAAAGCATCATTGTAAAACGCCGATGGCTTCAATTAACTACCTGTGATACATATGAATTCACAGCCAAGGCTAAAACACATTCTGTGTTAATAAAGACTTTACAAAAATCTAGACGTTTGTAGAGGTTACTGTGAACAGCAATATGGAAAAATGTGAGAAATGTGACGGCCGTATCCTCTACCGTATTTTTACCAGTTACAAAGTAATTTCCAACGAGTGGTAGGTAGTAGACGCAATCTGTCTTCTCCATTGAAGCGTCGTTTGTTCGAAACCGGGGAGGAAATCGATCCGATTTGAATAGCTAAAAAGAGTCTGTACAATGGATGGGGTCCCTCGTCGGGTCAGTGATGCATGAGGAAGGCGATAAGGCTCCGCCCGGACCTAATGGGTTTAATCAGAAGTGGGACTACGGTTCAGCGCCTCAGTTCCTTGTTGTCTCCAATAGTTGGTTTTGTACTTGGAATTACATAACACTCCTCCCCATTTAGTCCATCCCCTTCCTATAGAACGCTATTGTTTTGAGTTTTCCCGAACTCGGAACAATTCTCTCATTGTTTATTCATATTATTCAAGGACGAGTGGGGTTGCCGGGTAAGCGTGGTCGAATTTCGAAAAAGGTTGAGGTAACAGAAAATATCTTCGTAATAAAACAAGGAATGTTTGGAACAGACGAGGTAGCGGAGTACAATTTAAAGATAATGAAATTATACCCATGGGTGTGCAGGGTATTGTATTCCAAAAACTCTGCAAATTGTTACTCAAAGATTATTATTTCCGTATTTGATATATAGGTATTCCTGTTGGTAGTCATAGTTTCTCATGGGAGTACTGGTATGAGGGTGGAAGTTAGGCGGCTTCTTCCTTTATATATTTTTATTTCTTCACAACTAGTTTCGTCTACAAGAGGCCTCTTTAGGTGCTACAAGGTTAAACAATATGGTTTTTTGTGGTAGATATACAGAGGGTTGTTTATATTATACTAATTTAGTAAGATGGTGGAAGCATACTTACAATTAGGGTAGAACATGGTCCATACAACGCTGTATTTCGTCAAATTTGCAGAAGATTTAATTTAGTTGGCTAGAGTACTTCTACATGGGGCCTGAGAGAAGTCTGGAATGATGAATATCAAGTTTAAATAGAAAGTTATGTGATGAAATCTAGTGATTTGCATATATATATATATATATATATATATATATATATATATATATATATATATATATATATATATATATATATATATATATATATGTGACAGAGGTGGAGAGTCTTACCAATCTTCGGGAGATTCGTGAAATCCTGCATAGCAAATAATTTCCCTATAATGTGTAGGTATTTTTACACATTTGTGAGTGATTTGTGTGGATTATGGCTTTTAAAATAGAAGATAAAGTTAATTTACAATATATAAAGGAAGAAGCCACTTACTTCCACCCTCATACCAGTACTCCCGTGTTGGATATAGATCTTCTTCCCCGGTCTGACGTTAGTCAGACATAACACGTTCGTGTACAGACAGTTTTAACTTAATTGAAAGCCGAATGTGATCGAGCCGAATTAGTTGAAGTTCAATCTACTTCTGATTGCCAAAGTCGCTGTGCAATTCACATGTGTTGATGATTTTTCCCCTTCCAACACTTAATACCCTTCTAGAGCGCGAAATTCTGGTCGTACAATGCTCGGAATGGTCTCATTCGATTAAGCGAACTGAGTTACATATTAACCGACGAAAAAAACTACCCTTTTATTTCTAAAGTTTTTAAAGGTTTCGATTATTTAATAATTCATCCCTTAAATCTCACCCTTTAAGGCTAATTGTAAGTAATGCCAAGTTTCAGCAGAATTTCATGAACTTTGGGCCAGTTTCAGAGAAAAGCGGAATCTACGAATCTCGAGACGTAAACCAACAAATATTGGTGGGGGGGGGGGGGGGGGGTTCTTGGTAAATTAGAATGGTTCAATACCTGGACCCTATAGTGTCAATCCAGTTGCCACTGGCCATACCTGTCTTACACTTCAGAAGCTCGTGGAGTTGGGTGTGGAGGTGACATGCCCATCCGCCACTTTCTGGAGGACCGCCCAGCCCTTGTGGTTCTCCGAGTCCAGGGATCTAGGTAGCCCCCCCTGAGGTGCAATGGGGTCCTAAATCCTCGAGAAAGAGGTAGAGGAGGATGAAAGTATCCCGTCAGAGAGATACCACTCCTACTAATAGCATTAATGAGCTATGTTCGGAGTAGATTGGTTTTCCAGGGACCTGGATCACCCATCCAACGCCAAACTCAGCTTCTCAAAAACACGAGAACGACGCCCGACGTGCGACGCCCGTTGTTCACCAACGGAGCGACGACAGCGCATACTCTGAGATCCCGACGGGAACTACATGACGGGAACTCTGTCACAAGCTTAGGCCTCGTCAGTGGGTTGACGTTCTGTCTGGGGGATTCGTGAACGCCTCCGGTAGTCGACTCCCCCGGCTCAAATGACCGTTTCAACTCCCCCGGAAGGGAAGACTAGAAAATTTTATAACTAATTGTTGAAATTCACGAGATTAATTTAGTCTTCACCATGAACATAGGTACTTGGCGTCATCATAAAAAACAAATTTAGCCACAACCTTTGATGGTATATTGCTCAAATCGTCACACGCCTTCCTTTTTACAGGGTTGGACACTGTTTCGTGGACTACAGTAGGTCTACGTGTTTGTATACTACCAAGCCTCATTTTCTCACGCCCTGGTCGTCCGACCTCGCTCAAATTTGGATGATAGTTGGGGAATGACGATTTTAGTATCTCATATCAATTTCCACATGATTGTATCATTAATAGCTACTGCGCATGCGCCAATGTGACATCCTTGTAACAACTTATTTTTCACAGTTTTTATCCGATTTGAATGAAATTTTCAGGGAATGGGCGTGCTAGGGTGTAGATGGCCCCCTATCAGTTTCATTGCTGCCGAATCAATACTCCACTCTGCGCATGCGCAAACGTAAATTTCATCATGTTCCATATTTTCACTCTCTAGTCGTTCAACATCGCTCCAATTTGGATGATAGTGGGGGGATGACAATTTGATCATCTCTTATCAATATCAACATGATTGTGTCATTAATAGTTACTGCGCTTGCGCCAATGAGAAATCCTTGTACCAAGCTTATTTTCCACAGTTTTTGTCCGGTTTGGATGAAATTTTCAGGGAATGGGCGTGCTAGGGTGTAGGTGGCTCCCTATCAGTATCATTGCTGCCGAATCAATACTTCACTCTACGCATGCGCAAAAGTATATTCCAGTATACTCCTTTTTTACACCCTAGTCGTTCGATTTCGTTTAAATTTGGATGATATTGGGAGAAGAAGATTTGATTACCCCATATCATCATGATTGTATCATTAATAGCTACTGCGCATCCGCCAATGTGATATATTGGTAACGACCTTAATAGAATAGAAATTTCATAAGTAAAAGATGGAAAGTAAGTAAATCTGACATTTCGAATAGATATTCTTGATCACAGAGAAAGGTACAGAAAGAAATAATTCAACTGGTGTTCTTCGGGACAATCCTATCCATGGCCGAGATAATAATAATTATTTTGATTCATTTACAGTTAATCATTTAAGTTGAGGCCAGGTGGTCGATTAGCTCCGAGTACCCATCTATGCGCTCTCTCTGATTGCTGCAGCATTCTGTCATTGGCAGTATCTGGTAGCTTCTTCAAGACTTTCACGCCAAAACACTGGTCAAATGTTGCGTCATGGGATGATGCGTGAACCTTCACTGGGAGTGGCCGAGATTGGTTTACAGACGCCCTATGATTATTTATTCTTAAATTTAGGGTCGTTGCTTTGCCAACATAAAACGCAGTGAAGGTTCACGCATCATCCCATGACGCAACATTTGACCAGTGTTTTGGGCTTGAAAGTCTTGAAGAAGCTACCAGATACTGCCAATGACAGAATGCTGCAGCAATGAGAGAGAGCGCATATAGATGGGTACTCGGAGCTAATCGACCACCTGGCCTCAACTTTAATGATTAACAGTAAATGAATCAAAATAATTATTATTATTATTATCTCGGCCATGGATACGATTGTCCCGAAGAACACCAGTTGAATTATTTCTTTCTGTACCTTTATCTGTGATCAATCTATCTATTCGAAATGTCAGATTTACTTACTTTCCATCTTTTATTTGTGAAATTTCTATTCTAAATTTATTAATCTATCATATAGTTCATTAGATCCGAACAATCAATAAGTGCATTTATATATATATATATATATATATATATATATATATATATATATATATATATATATATATATATAATGTATGTGTTCGCTGTTCTCAAAAATATCATATACAAAACAGACATCGGGACGTCCCTGTAGTGCATGCATTACTTACTACATTATGTGTTTTCTCCAATTCTAGTTCCAGTGAATATAAAGGTTCCACAAAATGGATCGATTAAGAAATAGGAACTACTACTGAAAATCGAGACTTCCTTTTCCCAAGGACATCAAGTTGCTCCTCTACCAAGAATGTGAAGAACAGAATGACGTGAAGGCTGAGTGAACCTTCTGCAGAACGACACGTTTCTGGTTTGGTCGGTGTTGGGCGATCGGACCACCTTCATTGCCCGTTTGCGGTTCGTGAATGTCAACATCACCAGGTCAGAATGAGAATGTGATCACCGACCTGATCCGAAGACGGGTCCGTAAACGAAACCTGTTGCAGGTTCCTGTTTGAGTTGCACACATTGATTAATTTGGAGTAGGAATATCACGGATGATTCCATAAATGTTTTAATTGGGAAGGAAGGTGGTCCAATTTACGTGATTCTGAAAATGAATATATCTGTGGCAATGTACATTAGGAAATATATTGGCTACACCCTCTATAATGTTGGATTGCAACCTGACTGGTCTACCTTAGTTGGTACATGTTGTGATGATGCATTGAGAGAGATTGCTGAGATTGTTTGTGGTGGTACACGATGACCTGATTTGGTTTTAGCGCGTGCGAAGTTGGCGATTAAATCTTAGATAATTTAATCATAATTCTCTGTTTTCCTCCGTAAGTTTCATTAAACATCGTTCGTAATCTATAAAGATTTATCGAATTTAACAAACCATCAAAATGTTTTGTTCTGGTAATAAAATAAACGGACGGTAGACTTACGGTTCTACAGCCAGATAATTTAATAATGATTAATTTTACACATTATCCGTTTTGCTCTTTTAATTTGTGTGTGTGTGTGTGCGCACTGCATGAGTCAGTAGATGGTAAATAATATATATAAATATTTACATATGAAAACGTCTACCAAGTTGGGTGAGGCACATAGATTCCTCGTTCATGTATCACGATTGTATAGATCATTGAAAAGTTTTAAATGACGTTGACGGAGTTTAAATTGACTCTGACCAGGAATACATAAGTGGGATGCCTAAAAAAGAATCAGATTAAAATTGTTTGCCGCTTTTCGCCTTTAGTAAGGTCGTGTGTTTTTTCGTAGGAGAAGAAAACACGATTTCGTAGTTTGTTTACAACTCATCTCCGCAAACAAGTCAGATGCGTGTTTTCCAATACCTACAAAACAAAGTACTGAGCTGTGCTATATGTCTCATTTAACGCATCATTGCATTTAGTATCAATATTTGTTCTAATTCTCGCCTGACTTAGTTATCTCAACATTTAAAAAAATCTGTCCTCCATTTTGACAGCTGGGCAAAAAACAAGTTTTTTCTCTAAATTGTTACGTATGAAGGCTTCATTTTTGATCCATCTTGTGACATATATTTGTTCAGCGTTAAATATTATTCATCATGATTAACTTTTTTGTTTTTTATTTCAATCGAAAAGTTGAAGATTGAGCGATTTTTCCATATTTCAAAAGTGTATATCTCAAAAACTACAGCTGATCCTGGAAAAAGAGCTTTACAATCGAATTCGTACATGTTTCTCATGTCGTTAAAAAGGTTTATGGATCCTTATGTGCAATGAAAAAATTGAGAAATTTCACGCCCTGTAATCTAAAACTAATTTATAAAATAAAATAAACAAAATAAAATAAAACATAAAATTTTATGCAACCTCAATTCTGAGTAGCTTCATCGCCTTCAAGTGTGTTGGAATTCCATAGCTCGGTATGTGTTTTGTATTAGAAGATACGGTCATATCACCTCCTATTCACGATCTTTAGTGGGATGCTCGATGACAGACCATTTTACCATGCGTGTGTTTTTTTCATTTTTAGATTACTACATTTTCCCCTTGCCCGGAGTACCTTGAGAGCATGTTTGCTTTCGGGCGCTCCGCCAGGCTCCATGCCTTACATGTGCGCCTCACCGTACTCTTTCGATGGGTCATTAATAATAATAATAATAATATTTTTATTACCATAAAACATCATCAATAACAAATGATAGAGCAAACGTCATTTTAAAAATAAATAAATACATGTCTGTGGGGAGTAGGACTAATGGGTGAGGAGGGAGGAAGAAAAGTCCAGTCATGCAGCATGACCCCATGAGCGAATTTTTGAAGAGTAAACTCATCAGTTGTGATTACATTTTTTTTTTTTTTTTTTTTTTAACAAGCACCATCTACCTACGTTTTAAACAGCATGGTTCTAGGATTGGTTATACAGGGATACTTCCATAAGAGTAGTTCAATCTGAATTTGGACAATGTTTCATGTAAATATTACCGATTTTTACAACTAGCGAACGGCATTATTTCGATCTTGACTGATTTTTCAACTTTGAAATTTTTGAAAACTTGATACATATTCTTATAGGAAATTTTACGCTGATTCCGAATATACCACATGTTAGTATGCTGAAAAAATTATTTCGCACAACAAATCGCAAAAAACAGGCTATTTTGAAATTTTTGACTACATTTTTGAAAATTTCAACCTGAAGATATAATCCGATCATGCTGGCCAACGAACTTGAACTTTCGTTCTGTGTCCTTAACATTTTAAAATTTGTTTGAAGTTTCCAGCACAATTCTACGGACAGTTATCGTCTGGAATGACACATACATATATATATACATACATCTGTACATACATATATACATACATACATACATCAAAAAAATGCGTTAAACTTCAGAATATGATTCAGAATAGCCTGAAACGGATTTCTGCATAAAATTTTTTCAAAAATTCACATTCTACACATTTTGAGGAGAGAGCAATAGCTTAATTTTCTTCAAAAATTCGCTAAAAGGGGGAGGCACCAAGCTCTCGAGTGTAGCTGGCCGGGGCCAGAGCGCCCCGACCAGCCCGGACCCACCCACCATGGCGGCTCCCGGGGCCGCCTGCCCATTTCTGAACAGGCAGCCCTAAAAAGTGACAAAACGCCAAAAAAACGCCAAGGGGGCCGCCCCCAGGCTGGCCGGAACACCCAGGCCACGCACCAGCAACAACGCATTCATCCCACAATCACACAAATAAATTACATTCACTCCAATACAACATACTTGAGGGTAGCTGATGCGAGGGCGTGGAATCCATTGCCACTTGGTTGTCGTTCGGTTTCTGAACTGCCTATCTTCCGTGGCCTTATTGAGCATCACTTTGGTGTTGCATCACACCTCCTTCATGATGCCTAACTTGTCGACCTATCAACCAATTCCACCATTTCGTTTCATTCATTTCTTCCTTTCAATTTTGTATTTTCACTTTCCTCATTTTTTATGTATAATTTTTCAACTTTTTCGAGTTATTGCTTACAATAAGTTAATTAGTGTATCTTTTAGCGAATTTTTGAAGAAAATTAAGCTATTGCTCTCGCCTCAAAATTTGTAGAATGTGAATTTTTGAAAACAATTTATGCAGAAATCCGTTTCAGACTATTCTGAATCATATTCTGAAGTTTAACGCATTTTTTTATGTATGTATGTATGTATGTATGTATGTATGTATGTATGTATATATGTATGTATGTATGTATGTATATATGTATGTGTCATTCCAGACGATAACTGCCCGTAGAATTGTGCTAGAAACTTCAAACAAATTTTAAAATGTTAAGGACACTAAACGAAAGTTCAAGTTCGTTGGCCAGCATGATCGGATTACATCTTCGGGTTGAAATTTGGAAAAAAGTAGTCAAAAATTTCAAAATAGCCTGTTTTTTGCGATTTGTTGTGCGAAATAATTTTTTCAGCATACTAATATGTGGTATATTCGGAATCAGCGTAAAATTTCCTATAAGAATATGTATGAAGTTTTCAAAAATTTCAATGTTGAAAAATCAGTCCAAAATCGAAACAATGCCGTTCGCTAGTTGTAAAATTTCTCTACACGATCAATAGCGATTGAAATGTCGAAGATTTCTTTTTATTTATAAAATGATTTTATTTTTACATTTTGTTATTATTCTAGGCCAGAAAATCTTTATTGTTATTATTCCTTATTTTTACATGCCTTAGGGCCCATGAGGCCTATTTGTAAAATGGTTGCCAATAAAGGTCTTATCTTCTTAGAATTCAGCACCCTCAAAAACCCCCAAACCCAGTATTCTTTCTTTCACGACTAGGACATTTAATTTGGTCTAGCTTAGGGCTGCCATCCGTCCCGATTTATCGGGACATGTCCCGATTTTCGAGGTGTCCCGGGCGTCCCGTCATGATTTTTGAAGCGTCCCGATTATTTTTTTTGCTGTCCCGACTTCGTCCCGATTTTTAAAGTAGTTGAATCTCCGAAGTATTTTGTAAGCCCAGGATGAAAACTGGATAAACCCTGCGTGGTACAGATGTATGCATGTTCATTGCAGGTAGGTAGCCGGACACCTTTGACTATTTGAAATTTATAGGTCTATGTAATAGATGATCTAAGCACCCAAATGTGATATATATATATATATTTTTTTTTTTTGTTTTAAATTATTATTTTTTTTAATAATGATGTTCTCCAACTTTTCAATACCTACCTATTGTATTTTTTCCAAAAATAAAACTTAGTCGTTGTATTGTGTCAGTGACTTGAAGTATATCTTGTCCCGATTTTCTACTTTAGGCTGTCCCAATTTGTCCCGACTTTTAGCTTACGCTATCCCTACTTACGTCGAAAAGATATGGCAGCCCTAGTCTAGCTGGATTGGGTTTTTGAACCACTGTTTGAAGGACAGCGATTCTGCCGACTACATACCGTTTATATTCTGGGAACCTGATTTGATATGTCATTGCTAAACGGCGCCTAATATAATTCCGAGGTTGGCACAGCCGCGAGATGAAATGGCATCACATCTCAACCTGATCCAAATAATCCCGATTTGACGGCGAGCGTGCCCGAGTCCCATTATCCTCCCAAAACGCGTTCAGCGCACGTGATCTCCCAGGATTGGGACATCTCCCCCTGTCGTACCCACCTAGTCCACGGTGTTTAGTGGCCGTTGAACCAAGTTGGCAAACCGGTAAAATACACCTTACCTATTTCTTACGCGTCGTTTATTTTTTCGAAATCGGTTCTCTAGATGGGTAGGTGAAGAAAACTTGAATCTTTACCGTTCCTACATTTGTAAATCTCCCCAATAAGGGATGCTTATAGCTACATACAAAAGGCTTCTTAGCTGTGAGAACAATGCTTCCGCTACCTTTAGGTAGACTCGGAAGCCATGACAATTCCCCATTGTTCTAGATTGGTTGAGATGGATACGATTTCACTTGACTGATCTTTGACCATTTTAGGCTAGTTTCACTTAAACACTTTTAACACAGAATGTGTTTTAGCCATGGACTAACTAGCCGAAAATGGAACGCGGGATGGGAACGAAATGTGTGACGGATGATTTTCACGTACAACCGAGCCGTTTGTAGGGAAATGGAATTTCCGCCATTTTAATCGCACAGAAATCGTTCACCATTCGTTGGAAAGCTCTTGATTTATCACGAATTTATTTCGTATTTTTTTTCGTAGTTTCATACTATAACTATATAAATTGATGTTATAAATGAATAGTAAACAATGACGCTTGTTTGGTTGTCAGTTGGTTGCGCGACAACGCAATTTTCGTAGTTTCATACTATAACTATATAAATTGATGTTATAAATGAATAGTAAACAATGACGCTTGTTTGGTTGTCACTTGGTTGCGCGACAACGCAAACACATTCTGTGTTTCAATAATTTCGTCCGAAGTATGTAAATAGAGGTAACCGGGGGTCCAGGGGGCTTGCCCCCTGGCGAGGCGCGGAGCGCCGAGTTATCTCTTCAAATCCACCCTGTATAATGCGTTACACTAAAAGTCCAGTGATGCAGCACTTCCACAATTTTGATCCGATTTTAACCAAATTTTCAGGGATCGTGCGGGTTAAGCTCTAGATGGTCCCCTATCAACTTCATCATGATCGAATCAACGGTAGCCTCTGCGCAGGCGCAAACAAAATTTTCTTGTTTCGGTCATAACCCTGACAGCGGCTGCGAGACGGTAGGGCCGACCCGACCCTACTTAACTACGCAGATTATTATGTGAACGTCAGAGGGCCATAAAAAATGGGTGGTAAGGGATATCTGACCATTCAGCTTCCAATTTCCCACCTTATTAATTCCCTGATGCCAGCACCGGTCGTTTCTAGTTTTCTGGAATTTAATGGTGACGTACTGTGAAGGTCACGAGGAAGCTCATGTGCCATTTCCTTGGCAGTGTATTTTTCTAGCATTAGCCCTTCAAAGGAAAAGAACTAATGCCACAAGTTTCATGTGAATTGTATTTATATTGCATATGTATTGGAACACTGAATAGTGTCTTTACACAATGAAGTTTTCTTATTGAAAAAAAAAAAAAAAAAAAATTATTTTTATCAATTTATTTCACTTTTTTATTCGTTTCTTGAATTTTTGTTGTTATTGTTTCACTGAATTGTTTTGATGTTGTTTGGTCGATTACAGAGTTTTATCATCGAAAATCAGGAACCAAAATTGCCTTATAAACGACGACAATTGCATCAGCTGATGTAATACTAATGGAATTTCCACTTGACGAAATCGAGTTTATTACGACTGTTGTCATCTGTAGGTGGACTGAGTGGTGAGGGTGGTTGTTTTAATTTATCTCATTAATATTGAGTTGATGGGTGCTATATAGGAGGATCATTGTTTAGTTGCTTGGACTGGATGTTAAGAAGTGTTCAAGTTGGAAAAGTTGTTGCTATTATTGAACTGTTTCAACAAGATTGTATCATTAGTAGCTGCGGAGTATTCGGGAATGTGAAATCCTTGGAACACGCTTAATTTCTACCATTTTCATCCGATTTTCTTTGAAATTTTCGGTGTATGTGCGAATTCCGTTATAGATGACCCCTTTCCATTTCACTGTTTTAACTTCATTTTCTCGTTGCCTAATTGACTGATTTTCACGTTTCACCCAACATATATTTCTCTCGACCATCGACACTTGCTTTGAAATATTCCAAGATTATTTGTAATAATTATTATAATTCTAATATAAACTTATAAACTTATTCTAAAAATATAAACGTATTCTAAGAATATTATAAGATTGTTTAAAATTTATACATTCATGTTACGGATACAAGAAAGAGAACCGCACCCAACTTTTTTTATACGAGAATGTTTTTGTTACAACACATTCGATAGTTCGAAGATGTACGTGAACCTACGTCCTTCCCAAAATACAATACTAAGATTGAATTTTGTTGATTATCACGTGAATCAAACCAAAATATGAATAGAATGTACAATGAGGAGTATAAATCAATACCTACTAATGAGTAAATATGAATAAAATCATATTTCAGAATAACCACTATCATTGAAGGTGGGTTCACATCCATCTGGAATTGCGCAAATGCGGCAATCCTTAAATGCGTTCGGCCTTCTGACTGGATAGTGCCAGTCGGAAAAGTGAATACCGGAAAAAAGCGACCAGCGAAATAAGCGACCATTCTCGGAATGTGTGAAATCAACGGCCAAACTATCCTGAGTCTCACCCACCCCCTCGTTCGAGGTCATTCAACCATGGTATGCGCGAAATAAGCGGCCAAAATACCCTTACCTCTTCCCCAGGTACCTAGAAATGTCTATCTATCATTTAGCCAGTCCAAAGCCTGGATAAAGTGTGATGGAAATCAGAATAATCAATGAAGAAGTATGAAGAAACTGATAACATAAAGGCGTGTATCCGCACTCTCTCCTACCTTCAAAAGTTGTATTAAGTTGACACTCTTGAATACATTCTGTAAATATATGTTAATACAAATACAATTTAAATTCCATTTTATATTTCAATTTGTGGGGGGGTTCACCCATTACGCCACCATAAATGGAGAAAATTAAGGGTTTGACAACACTGTTTATGCATTGAGGCGTAGTACTTACCTACATTTCAAATTGCATGTTTCTAGTTTATCAGAAAGTAGAATAATACAAAACAGTAACTTCCTAGGCAATTATCGTCTAATGTTAAGGGAGAAAATTTGTGTAAGTTTCCGGGTAAGATTGACTAAACAAGGATACATTAAAAAGCTAGACATAATGTTTTCAAGAATATCTTCATAGGGTTTTTATACTGCATTATATTTGCTAAAGGATTTCTCAAGTTAAAAACAAAACAGCTTCTCTTCTAAACAGCTATCTTTTATTATCTTTAAATTAGACTGCACGGTTCTGTTCTACAGTTCGCTTTTTAGGTACTCTTCCTACTGTTTGCCGTTTATCATGAAAACTGTATGAGATACAAAAAAACTGTAAATTACAAACTTGTAGGAAAATAAATTCTAAACTAACATTTTTCATCAAAACGTAATTCAGACCAACCGTTTAGCCTGTATATTTATCGAAAGCCAAGGTTATGTAGTATTATTTTCATTTAAACTTTCCATAGTGTTTACGCATTTTACATGAAAACCGTAGGAGACACAAAGAAATTATTAATTGTAAAGTTGTAGGAAATTAAATGTTTTATTTAATTTTATTGTCAAATTTAAGATGGAACCCACATTTTTGCGTCTATAAATAACGAAACTTTGAGTAGTACAGACCGTTTTCTTTTAAATACGCCATGTTGAATTTGTTTTGCATTTTAAACAAAACCCAACAAAGATATGAAAATTTAAAAGCTATTACTTTGTAGAAAATGTTATTGTCAATAAATACGCTATTATATAGCTGATTTTAAACACGCCTAAATTATAGAAATGTCCTACCTCTTTAGCGCAGGTAAAATACCGTGATGGTCGCTTATTTCGCTGGCCGCTTATTTCGCTGGTCGCTTTTTTCCCGACACCGGAAGAGTGAGGTGAATCTTGCCGGACAAGCATTCTTGGGACGGACTGTCCACATCTGAAAAATTATATATTTTACCGGATTGCCGCAATTACGTCATCCGTTGTTGGTTGTTATCTTGTTGTATGGCTGTGGTCGAGTGCGACTCCGTATTTTTACGATCCTCGAATTTTTATTACATTTATAGAAAACATATTTCTGTAGCGCTTGTGTATAAGAATAACAATAATGAATAAATAAAGCACTCAAGTTTTATGCAGATCAAGGCATTATTTATTGACCTATCGACTATCGTCCATCCACAGAAGGAATTGAGCAGTGAAGCGACGCTACAGGTAGCCATGGCAACCTTTCCCTGCACCCAACCTCCCCACCGGGCTCCCGTTCCTAGAAAACTACAACTTCCCCGTCCGATAACGTGCCAACAGTTCCAACGAAATCCTCGTATTTCAACGAAGCTCTTTCGAGGAACTTCAAAATCCGAACTCGCCCTTTGTCCGGATTCCTGCTAAATGAAAACAGTTTGTCTTTCCTTCAGTCAGTCCTTCATGGAATTCAGGCTGCCCAACAAAAACAGTACCAAGAACCGAGAATACAGAAATGAGGTTTCACACCACACAAATTCAAGCTCAGTTCTCGTAAATCCTCATGTGGAACTCCCTTCGTTGAAACAACAATTTTCAAACCTCAGAACTAAAACAGGTGCCCTAAACGTGAAAAAATTTGTGTGATTCTCAATGACAGTGATTATTCTCAAATATTATTCATATTTATTCATTAGTAGATATTGATTTATACCCATCATTATACGTTCTACTCATATTTTAGTTTGATTCATCTAATAATCAACCAAATTCAATCTTCGTATTTTAGGAAGGACGTAGGTTCACGTGCATTTTCAAACTATCGAATGTGTTGTAACAAAAACTTTCTCGTATAAAAAAAAAGTTGGGTGCGGTACACTTTCTTGTATCCGTAACTTGAATGTATAAATTTGATAAATTTTAAATAATCAGAATATTCTTAGGATAAGTTTATATTTTTAGAATAAGTTTATATTAGAATTAGAATAATAATATTTATAAATAATCGTAGAATCTTAGAATATTCCGAAGCAAGTTTATATGGTTGAGAGAAATCAGTGAAAATCAGTCAATTAGGCAAAGAGAAAATGAAGCTTAAAACAGTGAAATGGAAAGGGGTCAGCGATAACGGAATTCGCACATACATCGAAAATTTCTAAGAACATTGGATGAAAACGATAGAAATTAAGCGTGTTCCAAGGATTTCACGTACGTAGTATACTTCGCAGCTACTAATCAAATAATCTTGTTGAAATTGATTTGGGATGATTAGATCGTCTCTCCCTAACTATCCTCCAAATTTGAATGAGTTCGGACGACTAGGGCGTGATAAAATAATGCTTGATGAAATTTACCTTTGCAGCTGCGCATCGTGAAGTATCGTTTTGTAGACGATGAAACTGCTAGGGGACTATCTACATCTACAGCCTAATCCGCACATTTCCAACTGTGGAAGTTAAGCTAGTTACTAGGATTTGCACAAAAAGGGAGAGAGAAAAGGGAAAGGAACTTGTTTTGTATGATAGGGGAACGGATTGGTTATAAAGGGAACACGTCCAATCGAGGACAATTTTTGTTTTACCAACAAATTTAGCATTCGAAACAGTTCAATAATAGCAACAACTTTTCCAACATGAACACTTCTTAACATCCAGTCCAAGCAACTAAACAATGATCCTCCTATATAGCACCCATCAACTCAATATTAATGAGATAAATTAAAACAACCACCCTCACCACTCAGTCCACCTACAGATGACAACAGTCGTAATAAACTTCATTTCGTGAAGTGAAAATTCCATTAGAATTACATCAGCTGATATGATTGTCGTCGTTTATAAGGCAATTTTGGTTCCTGATTTTCGATGATAAAACTCTGTAATCGACCAAACAACATCAAAACAATTCAGTGAAACAATAACAACAAAAATTCAAGAAACGAATAAAAAATAAAACAAATTAATAAAAATAGTCCTACTACATAAAAGAGAGAAGTATGTCTGTCTGTCTGTGTAAGGTCGATTCACGTCCAAACGGCTCGATCGATTTTGATGCAAGTTTTTGTAAAATGATCGCAAAGTTCCGGATCAACATTTAGGCTATAGTAAACACCTCCGAACCTCCTCCTTCGTCGTCAGCTCGGACTTCCCTAACAACTTCGCCGCAGTAGACAAGTTCGTAAGTAAGGAAAACTTGCTGTTATGAAATAAGGTTGGGATTGGATCAGGCGGATAGAGCCAACTATTACAAATCCAAAGATACCATTCAGTTGTAGTTGACAAAGTCAGATCTTCGGTTAATGATATTCTGAATCCCTTACTACTTGCCTCGCAAAAAACGAGGAATCTGTCGTATTCATTGTAGTTTCTTGGCGGTTTGTTGACAGTCAATTAACATAATATGTATATTATTACAGAGGAGGAGGATACGCTTGATTGGTGCAGTTTTACGGGTAGGAAAGGCCTCGAATACAGTTTTAGCGTGGACCTAGAAGTGAAAAGTGTTACAAAATGTTGTCACGAAAAAACGAGACTAAAGTAGTGGCGGATCTAATTTCTTTGGTATTCAACCTATGAAGCTGAAATTTGAAATGGAGAACTCTTGGGACGTATAGAAACGAATCATGAAGTCTAGAGCCTCCCAGATCAGCTGAGTGAGATCCGGAGTTTTTTTTTTAAGAATGCATTTATTTGAAAATTAATTTATACAAATTATACAGTATCATGGAATGTTTAAGAATACCTTATAAATCAATATTAGCTATTAGTACCTATATAAAAGACTGATGATTTAACTGAAAGCTAAGGAAATCAAGGATACAAATGCTACTAATCCCGAAGAGTAAAATTCGTGATGGGATTAGGAATCTCAGACGTTAAAGCTATCTATAGATCAAATTAAATTCAAATGTGTGCTTAAGTAGGCATATCAGTTGAACATTCTATAGGTTCATTATTATTATTGATGTTTTTTATACAATGTTTAACTTGTTATATAATTATTTTCCATATTTCATCCACATATATTATATTCTCTTTAGCATCAAGTATAAGTAGGTGTAAACATTGCTTACTGAGTTTGAATATTGGTTTTTATTTGCAGTATAATAAATTTAAGTTGACCAGTTTAAACTTTTTTTTTCGAAAATATGTAATGTCGGAGCCAGTTTTAATTCTTCAGGAAGTTTATTAAAGAGTATTATTCCTAAGTATCGGTGTGATTGTTGAGCAAAAGTTGTGTTTTTAAAATCAATTTTCCGCATCAAAGACGAACCCGAACGGGTTGGGGGTGTAACCTGTGTTAGTTTGCCATCTGTCATCTCCTTATACACTTGAATGGTCCACGTTCTATCAATTTGTTCTTAAGTCGTTGGAACTTTGAAACATTTAAACAAATCTTCTGTTGGAAAAAGCCGACTTTTTTGAGCAGGAGTTTCAAGAGCATCTTTTGAGTGAGAAAGATTATCTTTAACAATGATTTAACTGCTCTACCCCAACAAACGATGCCATATATCAGTAGTGACTGCACGAGTGCAAAATACAACATTTTTAATGTATTTGCTTGTAAGAAGTTACGCACTTCTAGACATATTGGAATCAGCCTCTGCAGGCTGCTATTGAGACTAGTAATAACCCATAATTACTTTGTTATTCAACCTATGAAGGCAGTGGAACCTATGAAACAGAACTGAGGGCTGTATCCATAAATTCCCTACCCCCGCCATTTGCATGAGCCACTATTTCAAATTGAATTCGATAAACTTACCATTCTGTTGACCCATCAAAGGGACTAACCGTTTCCAGATTAGGCTTGAGAACAGATGTGGCTTTGATGTAGTGGAACCGTGGAACGGAATCAGAATGTGTTACTTGGGGGGTTAGAGCAGGGACTCCGCAAGGGCTGAACAATGTCACGCATTTCTAATAACAGTTCTTTCTCTAGTTGTTCATTACGTGGCGCATTATGGCACTATTCAAAGTCACCTCAGGGGTGATGAGATCAGCTTAACAGCCCACCGTTTCTCTACCTTCTGGGACCATTTCCACCAGGTACACCTCCACTACGGAGGATTCGCTAGTCTTCTGGATTCCTCATCCCACTTCTGTCACCACTTTGTCATAAATTGGACAAAGGGTAGTCAAATTAATGAGAACAATTTGAATCGAAGCAACAAAATTTAACATTCAAAACAGTCCAAATATAACAACAACTTGTCCAACGTGAACACTTCATAACATATCCTGTTTCCAGTCCAAGGAAGCAGAAAATCATGATAATTATAATAGGTACATACCAAAGTTCCCAACAATATCATCCCATCAAAACTGTGGTAGTTGGCTAGTTACAAAGATTTGCGGACACAGAAGAACACACAAACACAAAAGAAATTATTCAGAATGTTTTAAAACCTAAAGGTGGAGAATTTAGACTTTGGAGAAAAATGAAATTTCATCTTCCGAAAGTGAAAGCACTGCTTCCGCAACCTATAGGTAGTCTTGGAAGAAAAGGTTTTGGTACTTTTCCGTTATACCCCCCCCCCCCCCCCCAATCTGTTTCACGACTTTCGCGAGTTTCACGCCCGCCCGATGTTTTTAGGCATTCCTTCTTTCTTAGATTACATATTTACGTAGAGTTGGTGATAATTTTAAGCTGTGGGAAGAAATTATATTATTTTAAAAAAAGATGGAAAGAACGAATTACCGTGTTTCCAGAAGTTGCTGTCGGTGAGGATTTGTTGAAACTAATTGGCGTGGTTGTGGTTTGATTGCTCCTCATGAATTCGCACAAATAGGTATCGAGTAACGAATTGTTCCGCATTGGCTTTGCCTTATCGCCTGACCATTGTGAAGAGATTAGTTAGTAAACCAACCGGTTCATCGGGAAGACATTGGACCCAAGCAAGCGCGCAGCGCCTGTCGTCAATGACTTACCCTCTTGTTTTTCCAAGAATTCACTAATTACTCTCTCCCTCAAACCTTTACACCCTCTTTACTCCCTCAAACTGAGTGAACATTAATTAATTAAAATGTGAAAAGGGATCATTACCGATGCCTAGAAACATCGGGCGGGCGTGAAACAGTCGCGAAAGTCGTGAAACAGACTGGGGGGGGATAACGGAAAAGTACCAAAGTTTTTCTGCTTTTGAAAATGTTAATGATAGTTATGTCTTAGCTATGTTTGATTTCGGTTGGATATAATTGGGTGTTTTTCATGTTAGGCACCTGTTTGGCTTCAGGTGATTTTCTTGCCAACACAATATTTTTAATGTTTAATATTGACTAAGTATTTGATTTGTGTTGCAGTTTGTCTCCTTCACGTTCTGGGGGCTGATGGCTGTGGACCGGGAGCTCGTTCTCCCCTCCAAGGTGGACCCTTACTTCCCTGAGTGGCTCAACCACATGGAGCACACCAACATCATTATTTTCCAGGTAACAAAGCAATTACTCAGAGTAATTGAGCACTAAGATCGTGACGTCACGCCGATACGACCTATAGTCCTATAGGTACAATAGCACGCTGGGCGTGATTCACGTGTTAAAATAGGAACCTAGTTATAAGACCAATGTCTTATCCTAGTAAAGTCACAGATTTTTGGAATAGAGGAAATGAAATGTTAAGGAACAATGTGAATGTTGATGTTATGGAAGTACGTGGATCGGAACTGTTGAGATGTTGATCTTTAGTTGAAACCATTCGCAAAGTCATCACATTGTTGTCTTTTCAAACGACTTTCGAGGCGAGGGAGCGGATATTAATTAGGTGTTATGTTGATGAGGTCGTTGGAATGGGAGTTTCCAGGTGAGATGGAGGAAAAAAACCGGACAACTTTGGAAAGCATATTGAAAACAACTCATTAAAAATTTCGCAGAAATTAATTCCACGCATAGTTATTGATATGTATTTCTTACATGAATTTTCTATCATATAGACATTCTCTATACGATCCAATAAATAAATAATATTTTCTTCACTTTATGTAAGTTTTGTTTAAATTATAATTGTGTGATTTTTCCAATACATTTTCGTGCACCGATAATTTCCGTCAATTAGTTCCTTTATTCATTCCTTAAGATAGTATTGAACTTATCACATATATCCAGAAGATTGTATTATAATTACTGACTGCATAGTAATTGATTTCCGTAATCTGGAACCACTAAAGGCGCACTCCTTCAGTGCATTAAGTTTTCCCCTTATATATAGCATTCGCACTTTGAATTATACCTTTCGCGAATTGAATTAAACTTTCCGCGAATTGGATTAGACTTTCCGCAAAATTAATTAAACTTTTCCCAAAATGAATTAAACTTTTCGCAAATTGAATTAGTCTTTCCGCAAAATGAATTAAACTTTTCGCAAATTGAATTAAACTCTCTGCAAATTGACCTTGGTCGGATATGTTGTTTTAATCAAGACAAAATGTAAAACTTCACCAAAATGTATATAGCATTCGCACTTTAAATTATATAGCTAAGTAAAGCTAGATGAACCTGAGGTTAAAATTTGAGCTGGCGTTTTTCTAATGTCAATTCATTGATTAATCATTTACGTTGGTGCTTAATTAAACAATCAACCGCTCAAAATACCCATTCATTTTTTAGTTTTTCAAAAAAATAATTAGTGTAGGTATTTTAATAACTTTTATAAAATGAGATTTATGTACTAGGTACTCAGGATGTAATATACTAGGTAGTCAGGAACCATAAGAATCAGCAGGTAAATACCTGGTAACTGTGAATTTCGGAAGAAAAATCTCAATATTACCTTCGTCTAGAACTATTAAGATTATCTCCGATATTTCAAGATTATTTACCTTTGTCTTAAACTGAAAGAGCGGATGCACAAGAACATATCTCTAGACGGGACAGAAACCTCAAAAAAGGTTTTTTTGTGGTTTCCCAAAAATTTATATACGGTGACGTATCTATTAGAAGATACCTTCCCAAATGTCAACATTCCGTTTGAAAGAACATCTTACATCAGATCGCATCAGACTTACCGTTCACTTCAGCTCTTGGTACTAACTCAGCTAAAAATTATAACTGGGTGCTGCAGCTAAAATCGTTTTTACAAGAATTGAACAGAGTTGACTTACTGAGGGCTGATAAAATGACTCCTAACTAAAAACCGTGATCACATCGCTGATCGAAGACCACTTGTTGCTTATTGTTATCAAGGCTTAGACTTCTATTGAAAATTCTTCTTTTTGTACATTTTCTGAAGCTCTTCTATCCAGTGGCACCTCTGGGTATCTTTCATCAGATCTCCTTTTGTATATGAGACGCCTTTTTAGCCAAGTACGGGCTTCTGGGAATAGATTAGGAAGGCCCCCGCCTCCCCTCGCCTTTTATCAAAATTTGATGGAACTGAACCTTGCCATTTGTGAAACTCCGGAGATTTCGTCAGTATTGCTTCCGAGTCTACCTATAGGTAGCGGAAGCATTGTTTTCACTTTCGGGAGAAAAAAAATTTTTGGTCTCCAAAATCAAAAATTTCCCTCACATTTTACGTTTTAAACCATTCTGAACAACTTTGGTTCCGGGTCTGTCTGTCGTGTGTCCGGAAATCCTTATTAGCCAACAACAAGCTAATTTTCTAGCTTTTGCTTCCGAGACTGCAAGGCAGCGGAAGCGTTGTTCTCACTTTCGAAATGAAAAAAAATTTTTTTGCTCCAAAATCAAAATTTCCACTCGCATTTTGCGTTTCAGAGCCTCCTGGACGAATTTGGTTCCGTGTCTGTCTGTCTGTCCGTCCACATTTCCTTGTAACAGCCATAACTTCCACAATTTTGATCCCATTTTAACCAAATTTTCAGGGATCGTGCGGGTTAAGCTCTAGATGGTCCCCTATCAACTTCATCATGATCAAATCAACGGTAGCTTCTGCGCAGGCGCTAACGTGAATTCCTTGTGACGGTCATAACTCGGTCAATGTTGAACGGATTTCGGTCAGATTTTCAGGGATGATGTGGGTAAGGTCCCTTGAGGTCCCATAAGACAATCATCATAATTGCATTAGCGGTACGCTCTGCGCATGCGTGAACGAAATATTCTTGTTACGGTCCTTGCAACAGCCGTAATTTCCACAATTTTGATGCGATTTTCTTCAAATTTTTAGGGATCGTGCGGGTATAGCTCTACATGGTCCCCTATCAGTTCCGTCATGATCGAATCAACGGTAGCCTCTGCGCAGGCGCAAACAAAATTTCCTTGTTTCGGTCATAACTCAGGCAATTGTTTCTAGTTTTCTGGAATTTAATGGTGACGTACTGTAAAGGTCACGAGGAAGCTCATGTGCCATTTCCTTGGCAGTGTATTTTTTTCTTGTTAGCTAACAAGCTTATTAGTATTAAGTGAAGAACAATGAAATTTTCAGGGAATGTGTGGGCTAGGGTGTAGACGGTCCCCTATCAGTTTCATTGTTCCTGACTCAATACTTCACTCTGCGCATGCCCAACCGTAAATTATATCAAGCATCATTTTCTCACTCCCTAGTTTCTCGATCTCGCTCAAATTTGGATGATAGTTGGGGGATGACAATTTGATCATCTTATATCAATTTCATCATGATTATATCATTAATAACTACTGCGCATGCGCCAATATGATATCCTTGTAACAAGCTTATTTTCCACAGTTTTCGTCCGATCTGGATGAAATGTTTAGGGAAAGTGCGGGATAGGGTTGGGATACTCCACTCTGCGCATGCGCAAACGTAAATTCCATTATGCTCCATCTTTTCTCTCATTAGTTGTTCGAGTTCCCTCAACTTTGGATGATAGTTGGAAGAAGATGACAGGTAAACGAGGAAGCCATGTGCCACACCCAACTCTGCAGACGTTTTTGATCATATTTTCAAAATCAGCGTTGTATTCCCTAAAAGAATAGTATTCTTTGGTGTTTGATTCCCGGAAAGAAGCAACTAAAGACATTCACATAACCGATCTTGAAAAATACTAATTTCCGAATAACTACTACGCTTGCTCCAATATGAAATCCTTGTAACAAACTTATTTTCCACAGTTTTCATCCGATTTGGATGAAATTTTCAGGGAATGTGCTGGCTAGGGTTTAGACGGTCCCCATCAGTTTCATTGTGTGCGAAATCAATTGCGCAAACATTATTTTTCCACGCCCTAGTCGTCCGATCCCGCTCAAATTCGGATGATAGTTGGATGATAAAGATTTAATCATCCCATATCAATTTCAACATGATTGTATCATTAATAGCTACTGCGCATGCGCCAATGTGAAATCCTTGTAACAACGTTAAGTTCCACTGTTTTCATTCGATTTCGATGAAATTGTCAGAGAATGCGCAGGTTAGGTTGTAGATGGTCCCCTATCAGTTTCATTGTTGCCAAATCAATACTTCATTCTGCGCATGCGCAAACGTAAATTCCATCATGTTCCATCTTTTCACTCTCTAGTCTTTCGAGTTCGCGTAAATTTGGATGATAGTTGGAAGAAGATGATAGGTAAACGAGGAAGCAGTGCGCCACACCCAATTTTTTTTTCATCTGCTGTCAGGTTGTCGTATACTTCAAGCCGAAAGGAATAGGTTTCTAAAGGTGGGCTCGTTGCAAGATCTTATGTAGTTAAATAACGTATATTTATCTTTTTAAAAACAACTCTCCGCCAACGCTCCTGTATCTTGACCGAAGGTCGGTACTTTTGATTGTTGCTACTTATATCCCATTAACATATAAATTGTCTGTTAGTTAAGTACATATTAAATACCCTAGCGGTCAAAATGTGCAAGTGTTCAGTGTAGCTTCATTGCAAAGTTTAAATTAAGCAATCCGTTAGTGTATTTTTAGTCTTATTTTGGGTTGGTATTGGTGCATACCTATCTTAATTGTTTGGCAATATTGAATGTTATTCCTATCTTGCAAAAACCAAGTGTTTTTGAACTCCTGACTAACTCACACAATCTAGTTTTTTACAACTATAAATAATGAGCTGCCGGCTTTCTCGAATTCAATCACAAGAATTAACTTTATTAGACAACCCAACACCTGATCCAAAATAATAATATATAAATTATGAAATCAAAATAACTACTGAAGCACTCTCATCAACACCAAGTGTTATTACAATAAAACCTATTCATTCATTCATTCAACTTTACGATATTTAGCGAGTCTTCTCACATACAAACTAAAGCATTTTTCTTTTGCATGGCACAGATCCTGGAGCTGGTCACCTCGCCAAGGGTCTACCCATCCAACAAAGTCGGCCTCATCACGCTGGGCGTCTTCCAGTCTTCTTATCTCATCTGGTAATTTCATCTTTATTTGCTCTCCTAATATTTGACTTTACACACCCAATTTTTTTTTAAATTTCTTTACCTACAATACCAAGTGTTGAACAAGTATACGGGTTATAAAACCATAAGTATCGTCTAGAAACTATCATAATTTCTAACATCTCGGGAATGTCCTCAATCCCAATTTTAGTTAATGTTCCCAAACATCTACGATCAGCGATCTTGCCTGCTCTTTTAATTAACATGTAGTGGCTATTCATGTTGGGGCACCCAGGTGCGAACCTGAATTTAACTTTCTTTAATAATTTATATAAACGAAGAAACAAAAATAAATGAAAAACAGGTAAATACTCATAAATAACGTGGAAGATGAATGAGCGCTACCCATGCGTGAAACAAAAAAGTTCCAGTCATGCAGCATGATCATATGAACGAATTTTTTTAAATTGTACTATATTATGTTAAATTGTTTTGAAAATTCAGGACTTTGAGTGAAAATAAATTGGTAACAACCAATTTTATGACAAGAGACTCGTTCTAAATAATATTCTGCAATTCAAAATTAAATCAAGTATAAATACTTAAGTGTCATGGTATATAAATATGGGTATGTGATACGTGTCATGAGTACAAAAAGTATTTAATTATGCATATCGTGTCTCTGAGCACGGTCAGGCACAATGACAAAACGCTGCAAATTATTATGCTGATATCTTTGGACTAACTAGTCCAGTATTTATGAACATTGTTACAAGTTTGCCTAACGATATAATAACATCAATAATTCATATCGCTTGTTACCTTTTTGTTCTTTCATAGCTGCTTGTTTTACTTATCAATTCATTATCATCTGGATATTTTAATATCTTTATTATACGTATAAGGGCGTGCCCCGTATAGAAAATAAATAAATAAAGTCTGAAATTCCAACTTATGAAAGTTTCCCATTCTACACTTACAAGTACGGTACAATAAGTAAGGAAGCTATATTACCCACTCAACTAGGCAGAATTTTTCGACTGGTTTATTTCTTTTCCTTTAACCGATATTATCATTCTCTTATATACTGAACACGGGTTCCATTCTAACATCACATCACAGTAACGGCTATCCGAAAACACAAGCAGATGAGGAAAGAGTGAATTACTCGTAACAAAACACGTTGCAGTGTAAACTGTAGGTGTTTTCATGAAAAGACCCCCGTGACAGCGGCGATTCCCGTACAATCCCAACTGACGAGGGACTCGACGGGTTGAGATGCGATGAAGTAGGTATGAAGTCAAGAATCGATCGAAATCTCCGAGCCACTCTCGCAAATTGAATTTTCGAGCGATACCCTGCAAAACTAGGTCGACTTTTCGGCCTCGTACCCAGAATCACGTCCATCCGTTCAACTTCTCCCTACAGGATTTGACACGTCAGGTACCTTAATTCGACGAGCTCTCGCAAAATAAAGCTCGTTCATTCATAGGCTTCAAAATTTTAAAAATGAGGTAATTTTCCGAGATTTTCTTCGTGGAAATCCTTTTGGGACATTTTGAAACAATTCGTGGAATTTAATACTTTTTAACACATGTAAATATATACATAAGTATTTATATAGTTGTATTAATACCTAATACCTAATCATACAAAAACCGCTCCACTCCCACTCTCGCAGAAAGAAAAACTGAAGACCATGGGTCTATTTCATAAAACAACAAGTTACAAGACTTAGTGTACAAGTTAACAAGTACAGGTACTTGTAATGCACGGTGAACTAGAACAAGTGTTTCACCAAAACTTAGAGTGCAAGTGTTGAAAAGTTACTACACTTGTAGACGCTAAGTTCAGCAGTGTAGCAGAAAAGAAAAATGGCTTGTGGGGACAAACGAAATAAACAACGTGAAGTGGGATGCCGAAATTGAAGTTTTGTCAGCGAATCATAATATAAAAAGTTCCATTCATGCAGCAGTGTGTGTTAAGTACACGATAGGATGTTTATCGAACATGACAGGGTGTAATGATTGGAAGACAGACAAATTATAAACTGAAAAGTGGAGAACGTGTGTATTTGATTTCAACTTATTCTGATAGCTGACATAATCGGATTTTTCTCCTTCATTCAGCTGAAATGGTTAATCAGTTCATCAAGTCATAATGCTGCTGGGTTAGGAATGTCATCTGTAACTTTGAGATGATCTTCACACTTCACTTTGTTCTTTAATGATATGGAGATCCTCAATACCCGATCGGGATAAATTGCATAGGGTCACGCACCATTTGAATCTTGCAAGGGTCTCGGAAGACATCCTAAATCTCTCGTTAAACTCAAAAATACCCACGAAATCAGCGTTTATTCGTGGCCGAAAAAATCTTTGGCGTCTTCTGCGCTGAATGCTTCTTTCTTGTCTGTATTCATCAGCAGAAGATGATTCCCACATATTAAACACCGAAAAATTGTCAACTCACAATGCTGGAAAATAACAAGTTTACAGGTGAATGGGCGTAGGTTAAATATCGGCCATGTTTTACAACTGTAAAACAATGACTTTTACAAAATTATGGAGAAACACTTGTAACTTGTCCAAATTCGCCTGTACACTTGTTAATTTTCACAGTACGTTACAAGTCTACACTTGTACCTTTATGAAACGCTTGCACACTAATTTTTTACAGCTTGTAAATAAAATCGGCTTGTACTTGTTGCTTTATGAAATAGAACCCTGGCAACCGTGGATGAGCTACTTTGGTGAAATGAGTGGTAGGCCGCTATGAGGGAATCGTTTACAGTAGGAATGTTCAGAACTTTGTGTAGTTCTTCGTTACGTAGGTACATAACATACCACGGAGCGTTAACAATTATTCGCAACTAGCCGCTCCGGCTCGCTACGCTCGCCTCCACGTCCAGCCGGGGGGCAAGCCCCCCGGACCCCCCATTAAGTTGCTCGCTTCGCTCGCAACGTGTGGCATGTAGGGAATATTGCTCGCTTCGCTCGCAAAGTCTGGCATGTAGGATATGTTGCTCGCTTCGCTCGCAAAGTCTGGCAGTTAGAAAATGTTGCTAGCTTCGCTCGCAAAGTATGGCATTTAGGGGATGTTGCTCGGTTCGCTCGCAAACGGTAGATCTCTAAGGGTAGGTTTAACTTCTGTAGGGGATGCTGCTCGCTTCGCTCGCAAACGGTAGATCTCTAAGGGTAGGCTTAACTTCTGTAGGGGATGCTGCTCGCTTCGCTCGCTTGAGGAAGTTATACTGCCCACCCAACTTGGCAGACGTTTTTTTCAGTTGGGAATTATTACAAACAAATTAAATCTTATAAAACTACGTGGAACCACGAAAAGTTTATTCGGGGATGTTGCTCGCTTCGCTCGCAAGGTATACCTGTATATGTGTAGGACAAAGTCCGTATTTATTATTTGAAATGGCTCTCGCTTCGCTCGCAAGGTAGGTACCTATGTAGGCATACCTGCTCGCCTCGCAATGTTGTGACATCGAACCCTTCACGTCAATTCTTTGAGCCTTCTCTCGTCCATGGCAGAATCATTTTAATCGCTTTGCTCGCTTCTGCTCGCAATTTGACCGAGTTCTCGTCACTTTTTTCGATATCCGATTTCGGATTCAGATTCGGCGGACCCAAAGCTGTATTTCGCCCGCGAAAACCGTTCCGAAAAACGTACCTTTATGGGGTATATTTTAATCGGAAAAAACCAAGTTTTTCGGCGGACTTTTCGAGAAAACGGGTCCGTACTCTCGCATTTTTTTGACGCATTTCCCGATACTTTTTTCGCGATCCGATCGCGCCGTCGTCTTCCTCGTAGGAAAATCTACGAAACCGGTATTTTTCCGGAATTGTCGACGGCCGTTTAGAGGGGTAGAGGATGCGGGGAAGTCCAAAAAGCGCACATTAATTCTTACTTCGACCCCCCTCCCGCCCTACGGCCCATGGTTCGGCTGGGATTAGAAAATTTTAAATTTGCTCGCTCCCCCTATCGGAAAATCCCAAGAAGATCCCCCCACTCGTAGACTCCCCCCACTCAGCCGTTTGGCCGTGCATAGACACGACAAACACACAAACAGACAGACGGAGTTTCATTCTTATTAATAGTATAGATAGTATAGATATACGATTTTGTAGCACTTGGATTTTGTTTATCTGAGTTGCACTCCTACTTCGAGTTGCCACAACCTATACTTCTATAATTATATACGCATGTTTATATTTCTCGATTTGAGCTCCTATCTATTCAAATAGTTATTGCCTTAATAATATCATTATCTAAGTACGTACGAAAAGTCGAGAGGATATGTTATTAAATATGCGTAGGAAAAGCTTTGGTATTAACACACAAATATGACCTTGAAAAAAACATACTCATGCCTCGAACGAACGCCGGCGCCGTACCCACTACAAGCCGCGGCGCCGGCGCCTCCTCTCACTCCACCCCCCCCCCCCCCCGGTCACCCCCCCCCCCCCCCCCTCGCCACCCACCGTGACCCCTGCCAAGCGTGCCAGGCGTGCTCGCGTCGAAAAAGACACGTTTTTGCCCGTTTTTGGCCCATAGCATCTATGCGAGTAAAGCGATCGGGATGGTTAAACGTTAGGACCAACTAGACCCCAAATGGAGTCTATGTGCGAAAGAACGGGTTTTTTAAGTCAATTCTTAGGCCTTTTATGGCCCGGACGGCGAACGGCGGACGGCGAACGGCGACGGACATTTCAAATTTGGATTCTACGTACCTTGAAACGTAAAGTGACAAAGTTTAGGGGGGGGTTATTAAAATTTTTTGCTACACGATCACATAGGCTTATTATTGGAAATAATAAACCAAAAACTGTAGAAAGTTCGTCATAAATTGGTGAAAAACACGTGTTTTGGCAGTTATTAGGCAAAAGACGCGTTAAGGAGGCATTTTAGACCCATTATATGTGGTATAGGCCTGTCCAGCGTTAAATTTCCAACAATAGTATCTCCTTTTTAATTGAACATAATTATGCTGGCATTTTAGTAATTTCTTCAAAAACGCAAGGCGCCTTACCTCAAAAATTAGACGTCTACATGAAAAACTGGCTTCGGATTCAGCACCCTCGAAAACCTCCCAGGAACAGTACCAGTTTCGCTTGGGCACGACTTTGATTTTTTTGGGCAGTGTGATAAAATTAATAATCAAGAGCCAAACTTTTATTAGATTGGGTCTACAATTTTGTTGTCAAGGATGTATTGTTGACATGCAATAAGTAGGTACCTACCTACCTTTTTTCTGCAGGTTTTTATTTGTTTGTTTGTGTTTCTTTTTACAATAATTTATTCATAGTTGTATAATTCTAATTTTTGACCTGTATGGATGAGGGTGATAGTGTGGGGGACGAGTTGTAGAGCAACAAGGGCGACGCTAAGTATCTACTACAGTGGAAGACATGTTAACAACCGTGATTCCAAGGAACATAACTCCATAGCGCTCCTAGCGGCAGACCATGTCAGTTCGGAGTCCCATTACTACACGAGGCTCTAGACCCTGACTTGCTCTCAAGTTCGACTACCCACCGCGTGGCATTCCCAGCGCTCCAGTCGCCATGTTATCATTCTGTCATCTTCCGTCAGGCCCCCCACTGTTGTTATCGTTCCGCCACCCTGATACTAATTTGTACGTCCAACTAATCTGAATTTTTACTAAGGGATTTACTACTTGATGTTATGTACTTTTGAGACCACTGATCTAAGTAAAAAACTGATCTATGTATGTAGTGGATTTATATATGTTTGACTTGGTGTAGGTAGACCAAGTGGGACATTTATATTCTGGTTATGCGGGTTAGTCCCTGTGGTATTTCTGTAAGGAATGTGAGCGAAATCGCCAAGGTCAGCTTGCTTGGCGGGAGGAACTTGAGGATAGTTCGTGTAGCAGCCGCGTGGAGCACTGGGCTCGCTTAGTGGGTGCTGGGTTCGATCTGTTTGGTGCTGAGCCGTTGTGTAATATTCCGGCCTAAGATTTATATCTGTAGGGGGAATATACTGGGCTTGGTTGAGGTACTGAAAAGTATCCTTTGTTTTAAGCACGTTGGGAGTGTGTTTGACACTCGGATCGGCCGGGTAGTCTTGCGTAGAATATCGTGGATATTCAAATATCTTTGTCGAATCATGATGATTGACTTCAGAGCGGGTCTGAAAGGTATCCTCGAACTTTTGTGTGTGTGAGGCTTGTCCTAACGTTTCCTTCATGAATACGTTAGGTAGAAAGGCGATCTCTTCGCGAGAATCGAGCCTTTGTCCGTCGCTAGGAACAGCAGACGAGTCGAGTAGCGGGTAGGGAGCGCTGCGTGGGCTAGGGCTCCCGGCCGCGCCGTGTTCTGCTTCCTCTTGCATGAGGAAGTAGGACGGGCGGCGCTCCATCGATGTACCCGAGTTTGTTAACTCGTTTTCAATACCTCTCCGTATAGGATGCAGGATTTGGAAGGTGGACTCGCTTGACAGAGCTTCTTTCCTTTGCTCGGATGTCAGGGTCCTACCTTGTAGCCTTGAAAAAGGCTTCCTTGGACGATAAATTAGAGCGGATGAGCTGAGTAATTTATCGGCGTGCCCCAGCGGTCGGTGACGAGCTTAGTGCTACGAAACCCGGGCGACACGTCTCGGAACATCCCAGCGGGCGTACGATCTAATGAGAATATCAATAGATGTACCGGGTGGCGTCCTGACAGAAGAACTACGTTGGGCAATGAGCAGGATAAATAATCACTGGACTCGTAGATGCCAATGCGAGATCTGTGAGGAGAGAAGATATGCCTTGTAGAAAGCAGTAGAAAGCCGTTCTGAGAGGAACTCGTGAGCAGAAGGGTCGTCAGCGTAGAGCGTGTAGAATCTTCGTACTGTAGAGTGTAGTCGTCGAGAGCGGTGAGTGGAATGAATTTCGGAGGGCTCCGAGCGGGGTAATTATAGGGAGGTGGCCGCCTCCTGCCGCCCCCTGATTGGTCCGCTTAATTTCATTAGTTCACCATGTGTTTTCTTATTGGCTCGCACATTGTTTTCTCAGAATCTGCGAGTATGATAGCTGAGTTGGTCCTTCGGGGGTGGCTTCCCCGCGTCCGTCGCTGCGACGGGGTCCCCGGAGGTGGCTTCCGTGCGTCCGTTGCGGTGACAGGGTCCCCGAGGTGGCTTCCCTGCGTCCGTTGTTTAGACGGGGTCCTCGGGTGGCTTCCCTGCGTCCATTGTTTAGACGGGATCCCCGGGGGTGTCTTCCCTGCGTCCGTTGCTGAGACGGGGTCCCCGGGGTGGCTGCTGGACCAGAGGTGGTTGCTTGCCGCCTCCTGGTTGGTTCGCCTATTGTCTCTCGTGCAATCAAAGTTTCTGATTGGCGAGTAGGCTTGCTAGAACTGTCCTTGTTAGTTTTAGAGGACATTTGATTGTCTGTTTGAGTTTTCTCATTCAAGGCGACTTGTTTCGAGATACTTGTCGCGTCTCTCTCGCCCAGTAAGTGTTTAGGGAGGTCGCCTTGTATGTTATTTGATAATATTTCACTTTTGAGAGAGAATTTCGTATTTTCTCTCTGGTGAAATATTTTGTTTGACGGAGTTATAACTCGACGTCTTATAAGCATTTGTGTGCCATGTCTACCTCTTTTTGGTAGCCCTGAAAAGGGCTGTTGAAAAGAGGGGGTGGTTTTCACCACAGGCGCCCCCCCAAGACGTCGTGTTATTAACGACGACGCCGGTTGGGGTGTTTCGAGCGCAGTCACCCACCTCTCGTCGAATTTGGTAGAGGGGACGCGTCTTCTGGCGGATTTTCGGGGAGTCTTCTCCTTATTTTTTTTCTGATTTGTGCTTAGTGACACAGCTTCGTCTGTGTTTAGAGTGTAAGCTGGTTTGATTTGCTGTTTGGGAACTTTTTTTGTGTGTTCGCCAATTTGCACTGTAACCGAGAACTTATCTCTTTTAACATCTTTGAATGGTCCCGTGTAAGGACATTGCAAAGAGGAGAGCTGTGTGGGCACTCTGATATAGACATGTGTACATGTATCTAAATTTTTGGGCATGTTGACGGCATATTTCGTATTATTATGTCTGATATGCGTAGGTCGGAAAAAGAGAGGCTCGGAAAGGTTCGTAGAAGTTACGAATATGTCGCCTGGGAGCGGCACGTCAATTCCGTAAACTTTTTGGAAAGGTGTAGTTTCCGTTGCTGGGTCTACTGCCGTACGCATGGCGAGTAGTACTTTTGGAAGGGCGTCGAGCCAATGTTCGTCCTGTGCTTTGAGAGCCTCCTTCAAGGATCTATTTCTGCGTTCTACCATTCCGTTTGTTGACGGTTTGTATGGTAACGTGTGAGTATGTTTTACTCCGAGACGTTCCATAATGGAATGAAAGAGGTCTGATTCGAATTGTGTGCCCTGGTCACTTGTGATGTATTTAGGTACGCCTTTTGAGGCTACCCAAATATTGATAAAGGCGTTTGTGATCGTGGACGTTTCGATGTTGTTAAGAGGGACTGCCTCTAGCCAACCCGTTGCTCTATCGACCATCATTAGGATGTAACGTTTCCCTCCTTTAGCTAAAGGTAAGGGTCCGGTAATGTCAACGTGTACATGGGAGAATTTGGTAGCCGTTTCAAATTCGGAGTAAGGGAGTTTCACGGAGCGAGTGATTTTTGCTCGTTGGCAAGTCTCGCATGCTCGGACCTAGTTGGAGACATCCGCATGAAGGCCGTGCCAAAAATATCTCTGTTTTACTTTATACACTGTAGAGTGTATGCCTGGGTGTCCCAAATTGTGAATTTGGCTGATTATTTCGTGCCTTATTTCGTTTGGAATATAAGGTCTTGGGTGTCCTAAGTCTAGGTTACACCAAATCTCTCCTTGAGGGAATTCAACTCGTGTGAGTTTTAGTTTGTCCTCTGCGTTAGGAGGAGAATGAATCTGTGCATTTGAGATGTGCAGTAGAAGATTGCACTCTATTGCGGCCGTAATTTGTGAAATTTCGGCCATGGACGGACCCTCGTCAGTTTGGGTTGAAATTGACTTTGTTTGAATTTCAACTGGATCGAAAGGTCTGGAGAGTGCGTCGGCTACGACGTTGTCTTCTCCAGGTATATGTCGTATGTCACTTGTCATTTGGGAGATGTATGTTAGCCATCTCAATCGCATTTTAGAAAAATGTGCGTTTTTCTTAAGCATTGTGCCTAGCAGAGGCTTGTGATCTGAGCAAATATGAAAAGAGCGGCCGTCCAAGTCATTGTGCCAATGAATGCAAGCTTGGTAAGCGGCGAACATCTCTTTGTCGAACGAGGCTTTATTCTTCCATTGTTCCGGAATTTCCTTACTGAAAAATCCCAATGGTTGGTAAGATTTCGAGCCGTGTTTGTCTGTAATTTCCTGCTCCAGTGCCGCTCCGATGTGTGTATCGGATGCATCGCAAACTATTCTCCACTCTGCTGTAGGGTGGGGATGAGCAATATTGTGCAATGTAGCTTTTATCATTGCGTGTTTTAAGCTGTTGAAAGCTTTTTCTCTCTCTGATGTCCATTCGATAGGGGTTTTGTCATTTTTTTTGTTTGACTGAATGGAGTCATACAGAGGTTGCGCTGTGTGAGCGAATTTACTTGAGCAAGCTCGGTAGAAACCACACATACCTAGGAATCTGCGTAGGCTTCGTACGTCTATTGGCCGAGGGAATTGCTCTATGGCTTCTATTTTATCTCGTTTAGGAATTATCCCTTCTTTTGAGATAGTGAAACCTAGGAAATCGACGGTAGGTTTTGAAAAAATGCATTTATCAAAACCTACTCGAAGTCCGTGTTCTCCTAGTTTGTCGAAAATTTGTTTGAGGTGGTTCATGTGTTCTTTGTAAGTTTTAGAAGCCACCAATATGTCGTCTAGGTAGACAAATGCGAAATCGAATTTTCGCATGATGCTGTCCATGTACCTTTGCCATGTTTGAGCCGCTCCGGCCAAACCCATGCTCATTTTTTTAAACTCATAGAGACCGAAAGGGGTAATAATTGCTGTTTTATGAGCGTCATCTGGGTGCATCGGGATATGGTAATATGCCGATTTTAAATCTATTGTCGAATAGATTTGTGTATTATGTAAATTCGCTTGGAAAGAGCGAATGTGAGGCGGCGGGTAGGCGTCTTTCTTAGTTTTTGCATTGAGGAATCGGTAATCGCCCGTGATTCTCCATGTTCCATCCTTTTTGGGCACGCAATGTAGCGGAGAAGCCCATTCGGAGTCGGAGGGAGCGATGATCCCCTCTGTGAGCATTTTGTCGAAAGTACTTTTAACCTGAGCCCGTTTTTCGCCTGCCATGGGTCTTGCACGGAAGTGTACTGGTGTTCCTTCCGTGGTTATACGGTGGTAAACCCCGTTGTTTTTCCACTTTCCTTGAAGTTTGTTCATTTTATCATTGTATTTTTCAATGATAGAGCGTATGTTTTCGTCCTCTGTGAGCTGTGTGTCCTCTGGTTGAGGGCTGTTGTCACGTTGAGGAATAGCAGCTGCTATTTGTTCGTCAGTAAATTTTTTGTTCATGACTGCAGCGATTTTTTGATCGGCATAGCTCTTTACTTTATCTTTGTAGATATATTTGTGTTTGACCCGTATTCCGATATCCCAAGACTCGAGGAATGGTATACCGAGGATCGCTAGATCAACTTTAGTGATCATGAAATCGGTGGTCATGTCTCCGAGGCCGATGTTAATTGTCGTGTCAGTACGCCCTAGTGTGTCTATAGGGGCGCCGTTAGCTGCTGTGAGCTTGATGTTGGACTTACGAATTTTTAAGCCCAATTTTTTGGTGACATTGTGGGGCAGAATGTTCACTTCTGCTCCCGTGTCAATGAGAAATTCAGTGCCATTTAGTTTGCACTTGAAAAAAAGCCTTTTATACTCTTTAGTCTGCCGGTGTATAGGCTCAGATACACTGGCAGTTATTCGTTTTCCGAACTCTCTGCGTCTGAGGTTGGAACGGTACTTTCTTGTATCGATCTATGAGTATTTTCGCTTGAAACCAAGGTTTTAGGCTGGCTGATAGGCGCTGCCTTTTTGATAGGTTTGGAGGCGGTATTTGCCTTCCAAGTGCAGTATTCTGGGTCTGCACACTTGCGAGTTTCACTACCGAAACGGGCGTGGTTCCGGCAGACGTAGGCCGTTGGTTTGTGAGGCTTACTCTCTACTTGCTGAGGTTTGAACTCAGCTTTTTGCGAGAGGGCCTTTTTGAAACCAGTCTTCGTAGGTTTCGAAGTAGATTCTACTCCTCGTATGTTGAGAGAGGGGTTCGCTGTTTTGTACGCGTGTAGCGTATCAGCTAGGTCGAGCCGGGCATTCGTGGTAAGCTGTGCTGCGACCATGCCTCGGGCTTCGATAGGCAGAGTTTCGATCCACTTTTGAGTGATCAGAGCCTCTGAGAAGTACCCAACAGCCTTAGAGTACATTTCATGGTACTTGGTGCTGGGTTTTTTGGCGAGAGATGCGGGGTCCTCGAGCGCGAGGAGCCTGTCCTGTAAGGACAACCCGTATTCTCGTTGTAGGCGCTGTTTGGCCTCTTCGTAAGGTGCGTGGGGTGCCGTGAGGTAAGCTGAGTCAATAGCTTCCCGCATTTCCTCCGGTACCCACTTGTAGATAGCTGAGAAACATTCGTTCTGCGTTCTCAGGTTTTTTCGCACGCAGTATTGATCGAACTCGGCGAGTGCACGATCGATATTCTTCTTTTGGAAGATAGGTTTTTGGTAATCTCCCATTTCCTCCAAAAGTGCTCGAAAACCACTTTGTGTAGAGGGTTGTTGTGTGAGATGTGGGGCGTATAAGCCCGGCGGGGGTCGCACGCCCGCAGTGGTTCCCTGAAATCCACTAGCTTCATAAGAGGGAACGAAATGCTCCGTGTTAAGCCTGTTCAAAGGCGGGGTCACCATTTGTAGTGGATTTATATATGTTTGACTTGGTGTAGGTAGACCAAGTGGGACATTTATATTCTGGTTATGCGGGTTAGTCCCTGTGGTATTTCTGTAAGGAATGTGAGCGAAATCGCCAAGGTCAGCTTGCTTGGCGGGAGGAACTTGAGGATAGTTCGTGTAGCAGCCGCGTGGAGCACTGGGCTCGCTTAGTGGGTGCTGGGTTCGATCTGTTTGGTGCTGAGCCGTTGTGTAATATTCCGGCCTAAGATTTATATCTGTAGGGGGAATATACTGGGCTTGGTTGAGGTACTGAAAAGTATCCTTTGTTTTAAGCACGTTGGGAGTGTGTTTGACACTCGGATCGGCCGGGTAGTCTTGCGTAGAATATCGTGGATATTCAAATATCTTTGTCGAATCATGATGATTGACTTCAGAGCGGGTCTGAAAGGTATCCTCGAACTTTTGTGTGTGTGAGGCTTGTCCTAACGTTTCCTTCATGAATACGTTAGGTAGTAAGGCGATCTCTTCGCGAGAATCGAGCCTTTGTCCGTCGCTAGGAACAGCTGACGAGTCGAGTAGCGGGTAGGGAGCGCTGCGTGGGCTAGGGCTCCCGGCCGCGCCGTGTTCTGCTTCCTCTTGCATGAGGAAGTAGGACGGGCGGCGCTCCATCGATGTACCCGAGTTTGTTAACTCGTTTTTCAATACCTCTCCGTATAGGATGCAGGATTTGGAAGGTGGACTCGCTTGACAGAGCTTCTTTCCTTTGCTCGGATGTCAGGGTCCTACCTTGTAGCCTTGAAAAAGGCTTCCTTGGACGATAAATTAGAGCGGATGAGCTGAGTAATTTATCGGCGTGCCCCAGCGGTCGGTGACGAGCTTAGTGCTACGAAACCCGGGCGACACGTCTCGGAACGTCCCAGCGGGCGTACGATCTAATGAGAATATCAATAGATGTACCGGGTGGCGTCCTGACAGAAGAACTACGTTGGGCAATGAGCAGGATAAATAATCACTGGACTCGTAGATGCCAATGCGAGATCTGTGAGGAGAGAAGATATGCCTTGTAGAAAGCAGTAGAAAGCCGTTCTGAGAGGAACTCGTGAGCAGAAGGGTCGTCAGCGTAGAGCGTGTAGAATCTTCGTACTGTAGAGTGTAGTCGTCGAGAGCGGTGAGTGGAATGAATTTCGGAGGGCTCCGAGTGGGGTAATTATAGGGAGGTGGCCGCCTCCTGCCGCCCCCTGATTGGTCCGCTTAATTTCATTAGTTCACCATGTGTTTTCTTATTGGCTCGCACATTGTTTTCTCAGAATCTGCGAGTATGATAGCTGAGTTGGTCCTTCGGGGGTGGCTTCCCCGCGTCCGTCGCTGCGACGGGGTCCCCGGAGGTGGCTTCCGTGCGTCCGTTGCGGTGACAGGGTCCCCGAGGTGGCTTCCCTGCGTCCGTTGTTTAGACGGGGTCCTCGGGTGGCTTCCCTGCGTCCGTTGTTTAGACGGGATCCCCGGGGGTGTCTTCCCTGCGTCCGTTGCTGAGACGGGGTCCCCGGGGTGGCTGCTGGACCAGAGGTGGTTGCTTGCCGCCTCCTGGTTGGTTCGCCTATTGTCTCTCGTGCAATCAAAGTTTCTGATTGGCGAGTAGGCTTGCTAGAACTGTCCTTGTTAGTTTTAGAGGACATTTGATTGTCTGTTTGAGTTTTCTCATTCAAGGCGACTTGTTTCGAGATACTTGTCGCGTCTCTCTCGCCCAGTAAGTGTTTAGGGAGGTCGCCTTGTATGTTATTTGATAATATTTCACTTTTGAGAGAGAATTTCGTATTTTCTCTCTGGTGAAATATTTTGTTTGACGGAGTTATAACTCGACGTCTTATAAGCATTTGTGTGCCATGTCTACCTCTTTTTGGTAGCCCTGAAAAGGGCTGTTGAAAAGAGGGGGTGGTTTTCACCACAGTGTAAAAAGTGGTTGTAGACGAGCTTTTACACCTTACACTAGTTTTGAGTAGTTAAAACTACCTAGTTCTGGAGAATGCGCTGCGGGCATTTCTCGGTTTCCGTACACTTTTTGGAGAAATTAGCTTTGGCGTAAGATAGCAGAACGATAACATGGCGACTGGAGCGCTGGGAATACATCGCGATGGGTAGTCGAACTAAAGAGCAAGTTAGGGTCTACCACGGCTAGTTTACTATACTTGAATAGATACAACTTCCGTATTGGAATCGTATGGAGGGGGAGCTAGCCAAGGGGAGATAGACCAGAACGCCCCAACCCCCAATACGGAAGTTTATCTATTCTAGTATAGACGGTACCTGTCAATCTGAAGACGCTTAAGCCGATTTCACATGGAGCGGTATGTCCGGAGACGGAAAGACGGAACGCAATGTGATTGGCTGTTGGGACAACAGTTGAGGATGGTGGTAGCCATGTTGCCGTCGGCGCTCGGCGGTAGAAATTTGTATACCGTTGGCGCTTGCCGTCGAGCGGAGCGCAAGCTCATTGGACAGGAATGTTGATAACCTCAAGTAGAGGTTTCAGATCAGGTAGGATGGTTATGATTCCGTTCACCAAGGTGCCGTTTTCATGTGAACAACGTGACGGATTCCGCCGCCCCCTCCACTGGATTTTTCGGCCTTCCATCTTTCCGGTTGTACGCTCATACCGCCCCATGTGAAACCGGCTTTAGGGAAAACCCAAGGAGCCCCACGTCACTGGTCCCCTCTGCCACCTTTCACTCGCCCTGTACATTGCGCTTATACCCTCATTCACGTTTCTAATTTTGTTGGTGAGTGAAGTTTTTAAAAATGGTTTGCTGTGCCATAGCGACTTGTTCGAACAAAGACGGTGAGAAAAATCCTGGACTCCATTTTCACCGGTTTCCGCAGGATAAGGAGACGAGATCTAAGTGGATTGTGGCGTGTAAGCGTGCAGACCCTTTCAAGGTAGACAAAGCTCGTATGTTCTACTCATTTTGATCAGAGTGATTATAAGCGTGATTTGAGAGCTGAGTTACAAAAATTCCTCCGAAATTTGATTTGAAACCGGGCACAGTACCACACCTGCTTTTGGGTAAATCTCTTGCGACAAAAACCATATCGACAGCTTTTCCATACGATGATCGCAAAAATCGATCGGAAAAACGATCCATTCGCAAGGAAATTCAGGCTGTTCTGAGTTCCGAAACGGAGACCGATTTAAAACTTGTTGAAAATCCATGAAAATCCAAAAAATTCATGAACTGTGCACGGGAAATCGAAGACGAATTTCAAAAATTTTACAGGAATTTTATTCGTCAGAACGCAGGAGTTTTTTCTCGTCTAATTGAAGTCGTAAAACATAAGAATCTCGAGATTGATGATTTCGTAGTTTCGTGCTTTGTTAGGACTCGAACATTTATCAGAATGAAGAATATAAATAAGTTACGGAAGGAAGAAAAACTTTTGAAATCAAGAAAACGGAGTGCCAGTGAAGACAGAAAAAATTCAAGAAATTGAAGAAACTAGTTAGATAAATTTGTATTTTGTGTTGTTATTATTATTACCTACCTATTATGTACCTACAATCAAAGTTTACCAAGGAACTGTTATGTTTTATTTCTAATTTTTTGAAAATAATCAAAGTAAATAACTTACGTAGAATTAATGTAATTACCTATCAGTAATTAAATGTTTTTATTTCATTCATTATTCTTGAATATTCTCTTTTTTATCCTAGATACTTACCTTGCAAACTCGTTTGCCTCAAAGTAACATATATCTGTTCTTTTCTCCGTAGATAAATGAGGAAAAGATGATCTTTCTGTTTTTTTCTCCATCCAATTTCTAAAAGACCAAATTTTAAACTAGGTATAATACAGAAAATAGCTTTCAGTAATAATCTATCGAAGATTAGTTGATGAAATTATCAGTAGAGTTACTTAAAACGTTTGTTTTGCACTGATTCCGTGCGTATTCGAGAGGCTCTCGCAATGGTAAAGGGACCACCTACGTCATAGGCCAGGAGCCCCCGGCGTTGACAGGTCCCGTCTAGAAAAGTAACCGTGGGGTCTACCGTCTCGTCATTACTACCTACTTTCGGCCTTGGCTTTTACACTAGAACATTTTGCCGTTCGAACAAACCTTCACACAAACACTGTCGAAACATTGACTTCCCAAATCATACAGGTGAAACCCGGACAAGTGAGGTCATTCCAAATATGGCATCACAATGGGCATCACCAACCAACCGTCGAAAGTTCAAACTGGCACATTCAAGTCCGTTTTCAGCTTCGGTTACAGGTATTCCAATATTAGACCTCGTTTTTCCCCAGAAGACTTGATTCGATTACGCTCCGAATTGCTCCCGTTCTATTTTTAGGTTCTTTCAACAGTCAGGACACCGTGAAAATAACCCAGCCGGCTGCAATAGCCTCCATTCACGCTACCTTTCACCCCGTCTCATCTCTACACCGTGCCGTACTATCTCTACCCGGTGAGATGAAACTCCCATCCACCCAGCGGATCAGCTTCAATGAACGCCCTTTGAACGCCAACGCTGTGTCACTTCCTGCGTTTTTCAATCTTCATCACCACGTTGATTATTATTATGTACCTACTAACTTAGGGTGACCAAATCATTAGCTTGGAAAGTTTCAGTCATGCAGCATGACCGTATGAGCGAATTTCCGTAAGTTATCATATTATATTAAGATAAATTGTTTTGAAATTTCAGCTTCTTGAGTGCAAAGAAAATGTTAACCATAAGCAAAAAACGTATTCTAAATAGTAATCTGCAATTAAAAAAGAGCTTTTGGATTTTTCGTTTTTTTTCTCTTCTTTTTAGAGTTTTTATAGATTGTATAGCAAACTTTAATAAAATTTAAGTACATTTTTCAACATGATTTTGTACTGAATGTTAGGAGTATTAGTTTACTTACTATTGCTTCTTCATTATATATATTTATATGTATAATAGTTTATTACTTTTCTTTAGTGATATTTGAATATGTTTTCAAATAATGATTAAATTAATGAGAATTATCTTTCAAAATTCTCTTGTTGTTTGCCTTTCAATGCTTTTTTCTACGACTATAATTTTCGTTCTACTCTCAGGTTTCCCAGTCAATATTTTTGCTTCAGAGTCTCCCTGGGTGATGTCATAAATGTACCTACTTCTTTTAAATCTAGTACATAATTACACCATTTAAGCATAGCTAGACTGATAATTTAGTTTCGGTGTTGGGTTCCTGTCCAACGATGGTGGACCATACCCTATTACTAGTTAAATTTACTTTAAAGGAGGTTTTTCCGTTGTCACCATCTTTTTCCATTGACACAACATGTCGTTAAATTTGGTGAATATATGATTTCAATTGCAGCCTTCATAAAAGCACGTTAATACATACTTACTTTGTTAAACTTGCCTACCTTATTTACATAGTTATCTATTGAAGAGCACGTACCTAGTTACCGTTCTACATTGTAAAAATGGTTTTTGTTGACTAGGTAAGCTTATTCATTCGAAAAAGTTATTTATATAGGTATCTATATACCTTCCTATATACTCGTATACCTACTGAACTTACCATCTCATTAACACTTTGCAACACTTTTTCCGATTTGCCTGGTATAGTGCAACGCCACTTGGGCGCTCTTTCGTTAATTACTTTTTTAATTTTGTTGGTTTCTTGTTCAGGTTTTGCTAATATGAACCCCTATGTGATACTACGCCAAAAGACTAAGGTTACAAATAAAAACTAAAAGCCTAACTAGGTGTAATTGACTATTCTACGAATGTAACGTACATATGTACGATCTTGTGTTCAAGTTTGGATCGTTTTTATATTTTTTAAATGAGAGTTTAAATTAAAAAATTGTTGGATTATGGCCTTTTTTACGCTATTAGCTACCTTCTAGTAGGTATAATTATCTGTTGTTGAAAACACTGATCAAATTACCATGGCAACTACAGCTATTACCCTGGACACCAAATTTGAAATTTTCCAAAAACTAGGCTTAAATTTGAGAGCTGATCTGGGTAATATGTATTTTTGCAATCAGTGTTGACCAAGGAACCTCCCTGAATTGTTTCACTTTTTTTTTACGACTTTTGTTTTTTGAAATTTCTGTGTCCGAAAGTTGCCCCTAGTTTGAGAACGACCCATATACCCATCTACTCTTCGAGTTTGAACGACATAGGATTAACAGATGATGAGTAATATAATAAATTAACGTTTGCGCATGCGCACAGGCTACTGTTGATTCGACGGCATTGAAAATAATAGGGGACCGTCCAGGTGCTAACCCGCACAATCCCTTGAAATGTCATCGGAATCGGACTGAAACTTGGTATAGTTTTGGGTGTTAGAAGGATTTACCACAGACAGACATCAGACGGACAGATGGACGGGCGCGGAACCGAAATTGATCAGCAAACTCTGAAGCGCAAAAAGCAATTGGAAATTTTGATTTTGGAGGACAAAAATTTTTTTGACTTCAATCACGAACACAAATCTTATGAACTTACATAACCGATACCCTGTAGAATGCGGTAGGTTATAGGATATATCTATGGACACATCGGCCTCGTAAGAGAAGAAACTATGAAAGATAAAGATGACAAATGACAATTTGGATTCTATAATAGAACGGTTCAGGAAAATGACGGGGCAACATAATTGTGCGACGTAAATTTAATAGCTTACCAACATCATGTGAAATAACATCATTGGTAATATAAATGCCTTCAAAATACTCAAATAAATTTGAAAATTTGATTTGGTAAAGCCAAACATTGACCAAGTATTAGTGTTCAATTTATTTTGTTGGTTCACGTTGAATGTCTATAATGATAGATCAAATAAGTTTAAAGTGGACGGAATGAATTTGGCGGCTCAGGCCTTTGGCGGTAAAACGTGATTAATGTTGATAATAAAAAATAATAAAAATTAATCTTTATATTCTTCTTAGTAGTCCCTACTGGAGTAATCATCACATTCGGATTTTCTATTCAGCTTGTCTGGGGGCTTTTGAGAGTCATTAATCCTGGTTGTTTTCTACTCGTTAGTTTTGGAAGGGATAAATCGTCAACATGCGTGTGAAACGCAAAGCGACTTTGGAATGCAGAAGTATGTTGAACTTCAGGTAATTCGGCTCAATCTTATTCAGTTTCTAGTAAGTTAGAACTGTGCGCAGAGAGAAACAAGTTACACTAACGATTCCCTTAAAAGATTTGCTGTTCAATATCGGATGGGCTTTTTTAAAACCATTTTTAAATTGATGTTTGAAGCGTAGTGTGCTTGTGCAGATTTGAGTCCAGAAATCCAACTAGTCATGGGGTTTCGTCCACTATAATTTCCCGTAGGTATAAAAACTGCACACTTTTCCCCACTCTTTCAATTCGTTGTGTGTTTGTTGCGACGACAGCAAAGCAGAAGAAAGAAAAGTGGAACGAGTTTGAAATATGATATTTTCTTGAGCTCGTTTCCGAAGCACTACCAACTGCGAGGAATGGGTGGATGAATGGGCTTAGGCGAGAAGAGTGGCTGAAGAAGAGTTTTAAGTAAAAGTAGAGGCAGGCGGAGGTGTGGATGTGGGGGTATACGTATAAGAAAGAGAGACCCAGTTTTCTCGCAAGTTGGCGATATCGATTGAACTTCTCGAGTCGTTCAACCGTCAAAACACGCAAACTTTGAGACGTATGAGGCCGACGGTGATCAGCGAAGAGGGTCACGACCTGAATTTCCCATTAGATAAACGTCGCTAATTCGCATGAATAAAGCCGGGTTTACACCAAACGAGCATTGATCGTGAACACAGTTTGCAAACAATCGCCAGCGAATGCTCGAGTGGTGTGAACACTTACCCACCCGCTCCGAACAGAGTTTGCGAAACCTGTTCGCAAACGTTCGGGAGCGTTCCGCCACTTTTCGGTAAACCGATGAACCATCAAAGGATTCAATGTTCGTTGCGCGTCGGGTGTGGACGGCATATCGGAGGAATACGTGGGAGGTTAACCATGTGCCAGCGATTGCTATTCTCTATAGCTCACTTGTGCTCTTAATCTCGGAGTATTCCTCGATTTTTTGGAGTCCTTATTATAAGTGCCTTATTGAGAGTGCCCTAATTGAGAGTGTACATCGTGGATTCCTGCGCTTTATTCCTTATAAGCTCGGTATCCGACATGCTTTGTTGAAATTCGATACTTTAAAAAAATTTTTTTTTATAAATAGAACAAAACATAAGAAATACATTATTCAATATAAAGAAGTGCAAAATAGATCCCCCCCCCCCCCCCCCACTTAAAGCAAGCTTGTAGCGTAGGGTGGGGAGTTATGGAGGGGAAAGAAAAGAAGTAGACACAAATACAATCAGAGATACGACAAGAAGAAATCCCAAATGAGAAATAATCGAAGCAGAAAAATGAAACAAAAGAATCAAAGATCCGCCCGAGACCATTGCAGAACTGCTTTACCAGAAAAGCAACATAATAGCCAAAAACAAAAATCAAATCGAATTTTTAAAATTTCTCACATTTTCAAATATTTACAAATTTTTTTTCAAGTACACATACAAATTGTACTAAAAGGAAACTAGAAGAGAAACAAGGAAAAACTTTTCAACATGAAACAAACAATTCAAACTTAGTACTAAGTCATTTTTTACAATATTCAGATTGACCCATGCCTTAAATTGTCCAACATTTAAATCGAGCACAGTTTTATCTTTAATTGTGTTTAATAATTTGGGACAACAATGCATCCAAGACTTCCGTCCCATCACAGAATTCACTTTTGGGACTTGGTAGAGTCCAACAACCTCAGCTCTTGTAGCCATACCATGTCGAATTTTTTGCAGATATGATTTCCGAGCATATGCGAAAATGAGCTCTGCTCGGATGTGGAGCTTATTCAGAGGAAGAATTTTCATCTTATTAAAAAGGTCGGAAGACCTCACTCCGTAACTGCTTCTCGTCATTATTCTCAATATACATTTCTGCGCTGTTATTAGAGGCTTCAAATCTAGTTTACTGGATTTCCCCCAGACCACAATGTCCCGTAAATTATTTGGGACTGAGCTAAAGTAAAGTATACAGTTCTTAGCTGCTGCATGCTGAGTATATTTCTAAGTGACCTGAATACATAAAACAATTTCCTAATTTTCCTTAACATAAAATCTATTTGGCTTTTCCTTTTCAGATTACTATAATCTAAGACCCCTAAATATTTTATCGTATCTACCTTATTCACATTTTCACATCCACATCCTGCATTTAGATGCAAACAAGATTTGTGGTGAACAACCAAGCTAATATTAGATGTCACCCCGAACATTGGTCTATGTGCAAAGAGCATGATTTGTCTTTTTAACATTTATGGTTAATGAATCATTTCTGTAACAATTAACTGCATGGTTCAATGCCATTTGACTGTTAACGCTGTAGCACTTTGAATAAGGACTGTGGTATGCTGAACCCCATAACTCGTCGCCGTTTGGCGGATGTGACATACTTGCAGAAGGTAGTCTTGGGACTGGTTGACTCGCACCCACTGCTCGCATTGATCAACTTTTCGGTCCCTCATCCTGGGATACGCTCTAGGCACCTCTTTTGGATACCCTTTTCTCCGACTAACTACCGTATCATAGACCTTTGTGTAGAATGCCTCGGACTGTGATATTTTTTATCATTCCATTCCATCAACTCGAAAAATGTTTTCAAACCTGGGTCATTCTCATTTCATTTGCCGCTTTGGGTCGTTTGAGAACCTCAGTGATGTGAAATACGAAAGTGCTCGAAAATGAGGTTAGATCGGCAAATACTACTCATTGTACATTGCAGGTTTGTGTTCCATAGATGAACAGTGAGTTTTTCATTGATGTATTTTATTTATTTATTTATTTATTTATTTATTTTTTTTTGTATTAAAAAACATGATATCCAACTCATGAGTGTTACCGGATTTCAAAAATTGATTTCTGTAAAATGGATGACTTAGGCAAAAGTCCTTGCTCAAGTAAATACAAAAGAATCACGTTCAAACGTAATATTCAGATTTTACGGAATTCATGTTGAAGGCAGTGTAATTGAGCTTAAATCTGAGGAGTGTTACCCTATTATTGTACTGTAATACCAGGAGTGTTACCCATCCTTGGTCACACTCCCGAGAGGTAACACTCATGAGAATTTCCAGTAAAAATGGCGTCACACAGGATGATGAAGTGACAGAAGTCGGGGATGGCTACTGTTTGAAACCTGTCACCAAGCAGTATGGTTGTTGATATCGGATTATTTTGTTTAAGCACTAACAACACTCGTAATTGTTTAAGAACTAACAACACTCGTAATTAGTGTAACACTCATGATTGAAAATAAAAATACTCAACATGTTTTTAGGCTTCTTTCGCTGTAAAAACTGCTGCAACTCCAAGCACTCCACTACAGTCTCACATCTTCAACTGGACAATATAATCTTCACATCTGACTGTTTCCCACCATTTTCCATCGGCTTTCTTGATCGCAAAAATGATAACACTCCTGAGGTCCCATTGAGAAAAGATATGGGGGACTGACTGAAAAACTAGTTTTTCACGGGTTGGGAAAAATCTTAAAAATGTAAATCCTTACTCTAAATAAAGAGGAACCAACTTACTGCAGCTAGTAACCCTGGCCAGTTCTAGATTGTCATTGTTTCGTAACTACCTAACTTCTACTTAGGTGTTAGGTAGGAGGGGACAGTAACACTCATGAGTTTCCAGGATTTCAGGTTTCATTCGTCATCACTGTGTGTTGGTTAAAGGGGATTTTGGGTAGTCAAATTATTACTTCGTTGGTCTCAAAACTTATACTACCCTTTTTTCCCCAAAATCGCTAGTTTCGGTCAAGAATTGTGAGAATTCGTCGTGGGGGACATGAAAGTGGTAAATGAAATGAGAATGACCCACCTACTAGAACAGTGACATATAATAATTAATTTATATCGCAATTTACAGTAACTTGTATACTTTACATTATTTATTGTCTATTTTCTCACCTTCGTGCGGATCCTTACTTATCTATAATTTTTTTCATTCCTATGGTGATACATTGTATTATACACTTCTTGTATTGGGCTTGCCCGTATTGTAAATAAATAAATATCTGTGGGATCACGAGCAGCTGGTGGACAACTGCATAAATAATTATCTTCGAAACTTTTCAGAGTGCGTGTTGGTAATCGCCGTTACTGTTTTCACAGTTTGTTTTTTGGTTCGTAGTGGAGTGGGACAACGAAAAATGCCTTCAAATTATTGGGATGTACGGATAGAAGATAGATCTTTGGCAACCGGAACATAAATATCACCATAATAAATTGATGAATCACGATGCTTGGGAAGAAATTGTCACTAAAATGGGAATAAACAGTGAATCAGCGCAGGGAAAGATAAATTATTTGCTTGCCTCGTTCAAGAAATGGCCATGGGTGCCAAAATTGTGAACTTTTGTTGGGAACTTTGCTCGCGAATACTAATCACGAAGCGTCCTCCGCGTGTGCGAACGGCTGCAAACGTTTGCAAACGTTCGCAAACAATGCTCGTCTGGTGTAAACCCGCCTTGAATCCACATACTTGTACTTTGAATACGACAAAACCAACTCTTCGAGTCAAGTAATAGCTTGGAATCTTCTTTAACAATTTCTATTGTTTCCTAGTCTACCAAAGCAGCAGTAGGAAAAGTGATCACACGTTTGGGAAAGAAAAAGTTCCAATAATGCAGCTTGGCCATATAATTTTCGTAAATGTTTGCATTATATTTATGTTAAATTGTTCCGAAACTTGAGCAGTTTGTGTGCACAGAATTAGAAAAAGAATTAAATTATGGCAATAAAATCTTTCTAAATAATAATCTGATTAAAAAATTTTCGAATTTTTAACAATATTTTTGTTGTTGATTTTCAGGAAATTTTGATGATATTCAAGTTCGTTTTTCAGCACAATTTTACGTAAAAATGTATAAAATGTATAAAATGATGTGTGATGTATAAAATGATGTGGAGATGCGTTCCATCTCCATGAGGTACTTAATCTTGAGATATAATGTGAACTTTGTCCAATTGATCTTGGACCTTCCTTGGTCAATTGACCAATGACCTTGTCTGACGTCTACAAGGGTCTACATTAGTCTTTTGAGGTGTGCATATTAATTTGTGTATAGTTTTTTATGTAGTGAAGGTTGAATTATTTCATCTGTGGAGATTTTTGTCCGCTGTAGAGGTTAAACAGTGGTCATCGCTGACCCCTTTTGGCAGAGTGCGGCGATGCCGTTCTCTGCAGATGTTGTCATTGTTGTATTGCTTCCGAGACTGCAAGGCAGCGGAAGCTTTGTTTTCACTTTCGAAATGAACAAAAAATGTTTGGTCCAAAATCAAAATTTCCACTCGCATTTTGCGTTTCAGAGCCTCCTGAACAAATTTGGTTCCGTATCTGTCTGTCTGTCTGTCTGTCCGTCCACATTTCCTTGTAACAGCCATAACTTCCACAATTTTGATCCGATTTTAACCAAATTTTCAGAGATCGTGCGGGTTAAGCTCTAGATGGTCCCCTATCAACTTCATCATGATCGAATCAACGGTAGCTTCTGCGCAGGCGCTAACGTGAATTCCTTGTGACGGTCATAACTCGGTCAATGTTGAACGGATTTCGGTCAGATTTTCAGGGATGATGTGGGTAAGGTCCCTTGTGGTCCCATAAGACAATCATCATAATTGCATTAGCGGTACGCTCTGCGCATGCGTGAACGAAATATTCTTGTTACGGTCCTTGCAACAGCCGTAATTTCCACAATTTTGATGCGATTTTCTTCAACTTTTCAGGGATCGTGCGGGTATAGCTCTACATGGTCTATCAGTTCCATCATGATCGAATCAACGGTAGCTTCTGCGCAGGTGCAAACGAAATTTTCTTGTTTCGGTCATAACTCAGGCACTTGTGAACGGATTTCGGTCAGATTTTCAGGGATGATGCGGGCAAGGTTTCTTGAGGTCCCGTATTACATTCTTCGCGATCATCAGCAGCGGTACGCTAGGCGCATGCGCGAAAGTGATGTTTTTGTTACGGTCACAGCTTAGTTAATTTCATCGGATTTTGTTCAAATTTTCAGAGATGATCCCGGTAGAGTCCCTTGAGGTGCTATACGAATCGTACGGTACTACCAGTGATTGTGCCCATCATCCTGTAAATCAATTGAAAACTCCTTCAGTTTTGATCCGATCTAGACGAAATGTTTTGGGAACATGCGGACTACATCCTGGATGGTCCCATATTAAAATCAAAATTTTCCTTATTAATTCCATTTATTATATGTACCATTCAGCTTTCAATTTCCCACCTTATTAATTCCCTGATGCGAGAACCGGTCGTTTCTAGTTTTATGGAATTTAATGGTGACGTACTGTGAAGATCACGAGGAAGCTCATGTGCCATTTCCTTGGCAGTGTATTTCTCCTCTGATCGGTCAGTGGAGTCCATGATGGCACTCGGTTTAGTGGCGGAATACAACATGACTCCCCTTAGAATCGTACCACTTGCAGTGTTCCCTTGGAAACCTTAATAGCTGTTAATGATCCTTCTGGTTGAGGTGGTGGTTTAAATATTTAAATCATTAAATAAAAAAAATTCGGATCAAATTTTCGTAATCCGATCCGCCCTATCCTTAAATCAACAATACATGTTATAATCATGGTCGCAAAGACCGTCTGATGAGTTTCACATCCGTCAATTTTCGAAGACAAAGAAAAACACATCAAACCCAGCTGCATGCTGTTTTTGGAAACAAATATGAAGCCGCTATTTTGGCTCACTTAGCGTGTGCATTTTAATTACATTCATAAAGTATTGAAGCTGCCGTCCGATCGCTTGCTTAATTATCTAGCCAAAAAATACGTGAAGTAAGAAGGTTTATGGGCAGGTCCGAGTTTGGTTGGGAGGATTATCTCGAATTGATTAGGGGTGTATCGGTCTGGTAAAGTATTATACAGTTGCATGGGATTTGAGATATAAAACCATGATTGAATACGGTTTCAATAATTAGATTATAAAGCTAGGTATGTATAATATACAGGGTGTCCCATCTAAACGGGCCCATCGGGAAATTGCAGCCTTACGGTGCGAGCTATCGAAAAATTGAACTGGAGGTACGAGTATTTTATTCTCCCAACCCCATCTCTACACGTCAATCATTACAAGAGAGGGACTATGGGAGAACAAATGCTGCTCCAATGACATCATCTGGTTCACAGATGGGTCAAAAATGGAAGCAGGAACTGGCGCAGGAATACATGGGGCTAAACCCAGGTGGAACACTTCGTTTCCACTTGGGCAACACACCTCTGTATTCCAGGCAGAAATTGTGGCAATCGAGGCAGCAGCTGCGGAGAGTCTTAGGAGGGGGCATAAAAATGCCCACGTCCGCATCCTTTCTGACAGTCAAGCGTCGATAAAAGCACTAACGGCTCCAACCATCTCGTCCCGAGTGGTATGGTGCTGCATGCAAACCCTCAACAACCTAGCCAAACACAACCGGGTTCGCCTGGAGTGGGTGCCGGGGCATAGAGGCATTATTGGCAACGAAAAGGCTGACGAGCTCGCGAGAAGGGGCTCCCAAACCCCATTCGTAGGGCCTGAGCCAGCAGTCGGCTTACCAAAAACCACCTTCAGAAAAACCATCAACACGTGGGTCAACCAACAAACCGCTAAAAGATGGGTCAATATTGAAGGACACACCCACAGTAAACTTATGGTGGCTGAACTCAACACCAAAATTACTGAGGGGCTACTTAGGAAAAACCGTAGGGAACTAAAAACACTGGTTAGCCTCATAACCGGTTTTGCACCCCTACGATTTCACCTACATCGCATAGGGGTCACACAAAACTCAACCCTGTGCAGACTATGTGAGGAGACTGACGAAACGGCATCCCACATAATCTTCGAGTGCCCTGCACTCACCCATCGCAGAATTGAGCTCTTTGGGACCCAAACCCCGATGAGCTCCATTCCGAGCGAACAATTAATCAAGAGCCTACCACCCCTTATCAGGGGGCTGAGTCTCCTTGATTAAACAAAAAACTCTCAGGAAAGTACAATAAGCCAACAGGCTTCCGTGCTGGGGGCTCAAAACCCCCGCCCTGAGAGTTTTTCTCTACATCTACATCTACATCTACGAGTATTTTATAGTACTTCAACTCAGCTTCACGATGCGGAAGTCCGATTTTCATTTTTCCATGTTTTAGGGTCTCAAATCATTGATTGAAACTGACGGTTTCCTCTTGACCCCCCTTTTTTTATTGCTTTTTTCGATTTTAGGTTGAATTTGGAATAGAAAATGCCTCCATGAAATTTTCTTTTTGGGGCTTCGTTTCTGAGTTATTCCACTTTTTGCGGAAGTCCGATTTTTATTTTTCCATGTCTCAAATCATTGATTGAAACTTACGGTTTCCTCTTGACCCCCCTTTTTTTTATTGCTTTTTCCGATTCTAGGTTGAATTTGGAACAGAAAAGGCCACATTGAAATTTTCTTCTTGGGGATTCGTTTCTGAGTTATTCAATTTTTTGCGAAATATAAAAAATCGCCGATTTCTTTTAGACATTACCAACACTACATTACTATTTTTATCTTCAATTTTTGAGATGTTCACCACGCTTTTGAAATCAGCATTAAACTAGGTATTTATCATAAAACCCCAGCTTCCGTAATCAACAATCACCATCAGAGGGATGACATTACACTTGAACCGCTTACGATTTAAAAAAAGTTTTCCAAATCGTCGTTTGAAAAAAAAAAAACCCTCAAACTGTTCAGTACTATTACTCATTTATTAGAAGAACGTATGAGACGCCGTATTCTGGACTAATGTAAGGTTCTTTAAATAATAAAGATCATAGTGTAGACTGAACAATAAGTATCAAGAAGCTGTTGTTTTCTTGACCCTTGAATACAGTTCGCAGGAGAAGGAGCAGAGGCTGCAGAAGGAGCAGGTGGCATTTTCGATTTATCACAACACAACTGACTGGAAGTCTCCTTGTGGTACACATTTTAAACTGTATTCTTAACAGTGATTCTGTGTGTACTGAACAGTTTCAGGGTTTTTTTTTCAACCGACGATTTGGAAAACTTTTTTAAAATCGTAAGCGGTTCAAGTGTAATGTCCTCCCCCTGATGGTGATTGTTGATTATGGACGCTGGGGTCTGATGATAGATAGTTTAATGCTGATTTCAAAAGTGTAGTGAACATCTCAAAAATTGAAGATGAAAATAGTAAGAAAGTGTTGGTAATGTCTAAAAGAAATCGGCGATTTTTTATATTTCGCAAAAAATTGAATAACTCAGTAACGAAGCCCCAAAAAGGAAATTTCAAAGAGGCATTTTCTGTTCCAAATTCAACCTAAAATCGAAAAAAGCAATAAAAAGGGGGGTCAAGAGGATACCGTCAGTTTCAATCAATGATTTGAGACCCTAAAACATGGAAAAATAAAAATCGGACTTCCGCATCGTGAAGCTGAGTTGAAATACTATAAAAAAGCTCCAGTTCAATTTTTCGATAGCTCGCACCGTAAGGCTGTAATTTCCCGATGGGCCCGTTTAGTGGGGCCCCCCGTTATATTAGTATTTAATATTATTAAATCTGTTATAAGATGTAGAGTAATTTATCATCGTTATCGTTACATAAGTTGATAATGTACGTCTACATATTTCACGTGTTTCATTCCTAAAAAAAAAAAACCTGCTCACGAACGACGGTAGCTAAACAGAGAAAACATCCCACGCGTATGATTTTTCAAATTACTAAACTACTTTTGAGAAAAACTTCTTTCCTCCTTCAACTGGTCATACAATTTATAAAAATCAGAGCTAGACCGTGCAAAGAGCTTGGGGGCACATGTTAGGGCCCCTAATCTAGACTATCAACAACAATCAATCAATCAATCAATCAACAACAACCAACAATCAACAATCAATCTTAACAATGTGGAAATGTGGATTACATACATATCCACATCCCACTTACAGTGTCACCTATTACCTACAGTGCCACATCCCACTAGGCGGATGTTTCTGATTCAAACCGAAGACAGTAGGTATAGTCTTCATAATCAGATTTTGAGTTCATAATACTCACTTCTGTGTTCTTTCAACAGGATGCACGTGGTGTACTACAAGAGCGGTATCTGGGTGTACCCCATCTTCAAGCAGCTGACCCCGCCTTTCAGAGTCCTTTTCCTCGCAGGCTCCGTCTCCACCTGCTTCGTCTTCTACTTTATCGGCTCCTTCGTCAACTGGTTCCTCTGGAGTAAGTACACAAAGTGTAGGTTTAGCTATTAAATCTTCAAAGTTATCACCTCTCCCTCCAATAACATCCACTTCCCACGGAAAAAACCCAATCCTGTACATCAAATACGAAGGTACGGATTATATTCTCTTCCGATTAACTTCTAAAACAAGAGTTACTCGATATTTGACCTTTACTGACTGCTACATAACTTTGGCGACATAACTGATTCTCTATCCACTTACTTACCTATTACTTATCTACTATTTCTTATCTGTTTGGTCCTATTAGAACCTAGTTCCACTAACTTGATGGACTAACATAGTCTGCGGAAACAATAAGTATAGTTATGTTATGTGGAGTTGCGATGGGGTTACCACATTGTTCAAGTGTTTTTGGCGTTAGACTCCAACACGGAAATAGGAAACATGGTTCTATCTGAGGAATGCGTGGATTTCCACAATCTCCTCTATTCCCAGTATTGATAATTCATTGATCGTATTACTCGGAAATCAAAACCCCAGACTGCCTGAAAGAGTCGAAGGCAGGTCTTGTTGAGTCTACAGACCTCCGGACTACACACTACCAAATGCTTGAAGGAGTGTCTGATTAGCAGGAGTGTGAAGGAGAGCGAGATGAAGGCTGATTAGCAGGAGTGTGTCATGATTTTCTCAACTTGGAACATTGAATATGCAGGTATCAGCTATCCTGCATCATATGCAGATATCAGGTATATCATATGCTGGTATTGAATACGCACGAGTATGAGATACAAGCAACTTACCGATTTATTCTTCAATTAATGTCTATAAAAGCAGAACTTGAAAACATAACTTTTTTCCAGAGACTAACGAGCATTCCATTTGTGCTCTTGCCCACCATGCTGATGAGCGTCGATCAGGGTGGTGTCAAAACTTGTATACTCTGTTAAGTAGGTATGAATGTTAGAATATCTAGTGTTATTTCACCCTCATAGGTATCTTTTTTTCAATCCTCCAAAACATTCGCTCCTCGATCCCGAATAATACTACCTATTGCTTTTGGCTTCCAGGCTGCCTCTTGCCTGCTAAGAGACATTAGCGAAGGCGCGGTTGACATAGATGGTCGGTGATTTTTGCATCTTAAAGCCAAATCTACGTTGTCACTAGATTAATAATAATTTATAGTAGTTCACTCCCTTATACTCACCCTATTAGCCGCACTAATGGCAAACCGTTACAGGTGGTGTCTATTGTTTTGTACTGTCCTCTCACGTTTGGGCATCACCCGTGCCTATTTACTTAACAATCGCGACGTAGTTGTGGGAATCCATTTAAAAACTGAAGTTTCTAAAGAACGTTGTATATTTCCACGAAAAAAATAACGAGTTACAATGTTGAATCGATTTCAACGGTTACGTCTTCATCAGTAACAAGAATTGGTTTGTTTGCTGAGCAGTTTGAAGTGACTTTCGAATTGTTTCAAACTCGTAGGAGACTGGTTAAGTGCGCATGCGCGACTTCTGCCAACTTTCAAGGTGATTTCAAATTTGTTGGGGATTGGAGTCCATCCATTTTATAATTGAATGTTTGAGCAAAACACTCAGAGGCGTGAAACAGCGGCGAAAACAAGAGACTAAAAGTAGAATGATTTACTCGTATCGTTCGATGTTGTGAGTTTGAAATGGGGCGAGTAAACAGTCAGCTGAAAAAATCTCTGACCAATTTGACGATCCGCATCGGTTAGATACTAGTTTGAAAACCTCTGCGAACAGACCGTGACCAAGGGTGGTGGGCGCTCTAATGATATGAAAACTCAGCGAACGCTTCAAGTGGGTTTGAAAATTGTTTGGTGGCTTCAGCGAACATACCTAATAACAATATTGTTTGTTACTCATGATGACCTAACCTTCGAAATCTATTTGACATTGTAAAACTAGAAATAGACAACGTTCTTCGCTAACTTTCCTTTCTTGGTGCCTATGTATTGTTCATTTGAACATCTGGGTGCTACCCAGTACACCCTCCAAGAATAATACAAAAACGCTGCAAATTATTTCACAAAGGTTTATTATTTTTTCAATTGAGTATGATCGTAGTTTTAGTTGGCTAGCGTACGTCATAAGGCCCGTCCAGACTCCTCGGCGTGTCCTATTTCGAGTTGCCACAACCTATACTTCTAAAATTATATACGCATGTTTATATTTCTCGATTTGAGCTCCTATCTATTCAAATAGTTATTGCCTTAATAATATCATTATCTAAGTACGTACGCAAAGTCGAGAGGATATGTTATTAAATATGCGTAGGAAAAGCTTTGGTATTAACACACAAATATGACCTTGAAAAATACATATTCATGCCTCGAAGGAACGCCGGCGCCGTATCCACCACAAGGTGCCGCGGCGCCGGCGCCTCCTCTCACTCCACCCCCCGCTCACCCCCCCTCACCGCCCACCGTGGCCCCCTGCCAAGCGTGCCAGGCGTGCGTGCGTGCACAAGTCTAACAAAGCCTTGAAATGACACGTTTTCGCCCGTTTTTGGCCCATAGCATCTATGCGAGTAAAGCGATCGGGATGGTTAAACGTTAGGACCAACTAGACCCCAAATGGAGTCTATGGGCGAAAGGACGGGTTTTTTAAGTCAATTCTTAGGCCTTTTATGTCCCGGACGGCGGACGGCGGACGGCGAACGGCGGACGGCGGACGGCGGACGGACATTTCAAATTTGGATTCTACGCACCTTGAAACGTAAAGTGACAAAGTTTGAGGGGGGGTTATAAAAATTTTTTGCTATACGATCACATAGGCTTATTATTGGAAATAATAAACCAAAAGGGGTAGTGATTAAGTAGGGGGGGAGTCTGGTGGTTGGGTGGACTCCCTTACGCGAATGCTGGGCCATCTGCCCAGACCCAATCAATCTGACGAAAGGCCTGCTCACTTTTTAACCATCTGGATCTGGTTTTGTGAAGAAAGTGTGATCTGGATGATGATAAGTCTTATAACCTCATCAATTTCAGAAAAAAAGTACGTTTTTCAGAGAAGAGGGATCGCCGAGTCTTTATTGCTACATTCAGTATTATATGGTGGGAATGTAATCATCGTCCCATGAATACTGCATATTTATCCATGTTTCCTATAGTTAATAAATCCCATATCATCACTTGAAGTAATTGAAGCAGATGAAAGATAAATGTAGTTCGGTTTGATGATAGCTATGCAGTAGGTACTAAATCAATATTAAATGAACGTGGTGGACTTGTATTGACCAGAACACATTGATAATATCAAATTAAAGGGCACTATAATTCATCAAATATCAAATATGAAGAGGAAACATAGAGATACATTATGGATGGGGTAAACTGCGAGGTATCTGAAAGGATCCATGATTCACAAGTGATTCATATAATACCTGTGATAAAAATTTTAAATTATACCGATCTTATATATAATGAAACCATTTTATGTATTGCGTCCTATGGTTCTCCCATATCCTTTCCAAAATTTGTAAGGAAGAGACCTGTGTGAAATTTGCTGTTTCAAACTACTAGTGATCATGAATATATTGACCAACTTAGAATCATCATTGGTCATGACGTAGAAAATACCAGATTTTGAACAGATTCCAAGAAAATTAGGTAGTTACCTCGCAGAATCATTTGACATTATTTGTTATTAATAAATTAATAATGCTTTGCTGCAAACCACCGAAAGCATGAATATGACTTAATTATGTATCTTGATTTTGGCTCTGCTTTAAGTATTCTACTAGGTACAACGTCGGGACGAATGATCAATGCTCCATGGAAATGGCTTTCGCTCAGTTTTCCTTGATAAATGCAGTTCGGTTGATGATAGATATGCAGTATGTACTAAATCAATATTAAATGAACGTGTTGGACTTGTTTGACCAAAGAACATTCATAATATCAAATTAAAGATACTATATTTAATTCATCAAATATCAAATATGAAGAGGAAACATAGAGATACATTATGGATGGGGTAAACTGCGAGGTATCTGAAAGGATCCATGATTCACAAGTGATTCATATAATACCTGTGATAAAAATTTTAAATTATACCGATCTTATATATAATGAAACCATTTTATGTATTGCGTCCTATGGTTCTCCCATATCCTTTCCAAAATTTGTAAGGAAGAGACCTGTGTGAAATTTGCTGTTTCAAACTACTAGTGATCGTGAATATATTCCATCCAACTTAGAATCATCATTGGTCATGACGTAGTAAATACCGGAATCCAGTGTTGAATAAGATGCCTAAGTAATAATCATGAGTAATTGAACAGATTCCAAGAAAATTAGGTAGTTACCTCGCAGAATCATTTGAAATTATTAGTTATTAATAAATTAATAATGCTTTGCTGCTAACTACCAAAAGCAATAATATGACTTAATTATGTATCTTGATTTTGGCTCTGCTTAAAGTATTCTACCACAACGTTGGGACGAATGATCAATGCTCCATGGAAATGGCTTTCGCTCAGTTTTCCTTGATATTGAGACGCCATTATTATTATCAGCTAATCCAAGTAGTATACAATCCCCTGTCTATCGAAACCGAGCTTTAAATTGAATTTTTAGTTGTTTCATCCATCAAACAAGGTCTTTCATGCATAAAGATAACGTGGTTTTGATTGATCTATTGTCTCCGCTTTTGCTGTCTTCACTATTATTCAGGCTTCTTTGCCTTGACTACCGTTCCACTGATACTTCAGCGACTGTTATCAACAATTTGATTTGAGTGAACATGAGATAGGAACGTAAATTTTACAGCTTGTTGTGACTTTTACAGAACCATAATAAAATTGGTATAGATAATAGTAATATTCCCATATAATTATTATATCCCAAGTTAAAAGACATTTATGTCAAAACGGTGTGTCAGCCATTGTCAATGGGGAGTCGTTCACTGTGTTCTTTGACTTTTTTAAATTTAATTATTTTTTTATTGATTAAGAGAAGGACTTTGGGAAAAAATTGATAACATATATGAATGTTACCTCATGGAGTTTCAATTTAAAAAAATAAATTCAACGATGTTTGATTTGGGTGGTAGTGAGGAGCTTTCGAAGTGAAAATTTGAATGGGTGTCAGCCATTGAACGATATAGTACAGGGTGCGGCAGAGAGGACGGATGGTTTTAAAAAAATCATAAAATAGTTAATTTTTACTCAAAAACAAATTTATTGATGCAATCAGGTTCGCAAGGAAATAGCATTTGAGACAGTCAAGTGTGAAAAATCACATCAGGCATGTGGTGGCCGAAATTGTTGATGCAGTGCTGGAGGCGTTCTTGGAAGTTCGTGTAGACTCTCTCCAACATAACGCTACGTCGTAATGATCACCAACTTCTTTTTCCCTGAATTACGACGGCGAGGTATTCCAACCCGACGTGTGGTTCCAGCAGGATGCGGCGACCGCCCACACAGCCAGAGCATCAATGGACGATATTCGCCCTCTCTTCCCTGGTCGCCTTATTTCCAGGTTTAGCGATGTTCATTGGCCTCCTCGGTCCCCAGATTTATCCATATGCGATTTTTTCTTATGGCTTAGAGTATCCGAGAACAAGCCCCGAACTCTGGACGAATTGAAGGACGCAATTCGCGTGGAAGTCGCCCAAGTTGAGAGAGTATGTTGGAGATAACGCCCAAGAACGCCTCCAGCACTGCATCAACAATTTCGGCCACCACATGCCTGATGTGATTTTTCACACTTGACTGTCTCAAATGCTATTTCCTTGCAAACCTGATTGCATCAATAAATTTGTTTTTGAGTAAAAATTAACTATTTTATGATTTTTTAAAAATCATCCGTCCTCTCTGTCGCACCCTGTACATAGAACATAGACTCATCAAATGGAGCAGGGGCCACAATAGTGTCAGGGGGGGGGGGGTGCGTACCTATTATTCATAAATCTGAATTTGTGATGCTACTATTTCCCTCAAACTACAAGTTAATTAATGACTACAGTTTTATTACATTCCCCAGACATTTCTACGTCGAATGGGGATATAATGAATTTAAGTTAGTAATTCATTAAGGATTGGGAAAAACCTAGTAGCATTCAAACAACGCGCTTGCCTCCTGTTGAGAATTTCTGAGTTGATAAGATGGTCAATAAACTCATCGACATGTTGGGGAATGCGGTTTGCGTGAGAGAGAATTTGAACACTCTAGAGTTTTGCAGAATGAGATAGGGCTGAGGTTTGGGAGAAGCGTGCAGTTGTGCTTGGGGCTTGAGGAAGAGGTTCTGGTTGAAAACTTCAAGACCTTGGTGTTCTTATTTTTCCTGGTAATTTCATGTGGTTTAGTATGAAACGCAGTTGCCCCCTATTTGAAAACGCACTTGCCCCACCATCAAAAAAAGAGGGGAAAGAACGTTTTATTAAGTTACTGTAGCAATTTATGTACCCTTGAAGTTATCAAGTGCGCAAGTTCATACAGAGACAAAAGGTTGAAAGAGACGCACTTCCCCGCCTGACCCTACTTCGATCTGTTCTCGATGTTAAATATTGTCATCCATTTAAAGAGGGTAGGGTGGGGGGAGGGGTATAAGGCTGGTATTCAACAGAGACAACACTAAACGGTTGGCATATCGTTGGTGATATGAAAAAAGGGCGAATTCCACGTTTTTCGGAAAATGACTTTTTTTTCACCAAAGGTCACTTAAGACCAAGTCCCAAGACCCCAAGACCTTTTTTTTCGCTTTCTTGGTCGCCCAAGACCAAGTTTGCGTGGGAATGAGAGATGAAACACAGTTTTGTGTGTAGAGTTGTACACTCTTTTCAACTCTTTAGAAACGACGCCAGTTCGCTCTAGTGGAGGTTCGGAGAAGGTGGTATCAGTTGTTTTTTGTGTGATCACTTGTTTTGTGTGTGGTCAGTTGTTTTGTGTGTGATCAGTTGGTACTGATATACAATCGCTAGGACTTTGCTTTTGGACCATGATCTTTGGTGAAAAAAGTCATTTTCCGAAAAACGTGAAATTCGCCCTTTTTTCACATCACCAACCATATGTATAACGGATACATTTGTAAAAATTTAAAGCTGACAGGATACTAGGTTCCCAATTAAAAGGTAAAGTTGAATGTGGACGTTCAGAATTAATATTCCTGTGAAGTACCTAAGTGAGTTAGTAATTCTATTAATGAATATTCGCTCTATTCTCTTCATAGTATTTGGCTGTCAGGTAAAACTAAGACGTCGAGTGACCATCTGTTGTTTTAGTTTGTCAAGTTCCCAGCTCTCTAACTCCTCCCCTAGCAGCGAACTTCATCTCCACATGACCTTTGGTGCCGACAACCTTTTCCAGTCTCATCTGTCATAAATCATTTTGTCTATTACGCCGCTTTCTATTTCAGTGATGCAACAATATTGATGCGGATGGGGTCCATAGACGAAGGAGCCCTAGATTATTATATTTCTCATGTTATTGCTATGGTGACAAACTCCTGATAATCAAAACGCTAGACCCCTTCCGAAGTTTTCTGAATTTTATGAAAGACGTAGGATAAAAATGACATATACCTACCACGAATTACGGAATAAATATTTTACTCTTTATAAAATAATAAGATACATCAGAATAAGACCTAATTATAAAATAGAGAACCTAATAAGTTCACATGTACGGTGACGCATCCTTCCGTACAGATATGTAAATGTAACGCAATGCGTACAAAAACGTAATCATCTCAAATAACCTTCTGCGCCGATAACCTCTGTTGTGTTTTCCTGCTCGTTCTCCTGTCAGTTTACACTTGCGCTCCCGCTCCTGCTCATGCATTTTACAGAAGTTGAAACGGCGATGTAGACAGCATAGAAAAAAAGGGATAATTTCCTCCTTCCATGGATGTAGCGTTAGATTTACTTACTATTTTGTATCACTACAACATTCAAAATTAGTTGTGATTGCGACTTTGTGATACTACAATATCGTAAGAAGCATACACGAATGTGGTTTTGCAAAGAAAAACTGTTGGGAAATGACAAGGTTGCTACCATTTATGGGATACTACATGGCGGACATTCAAACCAACTCCATGCAGGCTGAAGCGTGACGTCACGAGAATGTGGGCAATAGATCAGTGATCTGCGTCAAAGGGCTACCAAATATAGAAATAATAAATCAAATGCTTTTTATTGTGCCATAAACACGTAGGACAAAATAAAAAACTCAGGATAAAATACTTAGGTAGGTACTAGAAAAGTCTATAGAAACATGATTTTGTAGATTGAAATAACAACCAAAGGAGAAGAATACGAATACTAAGTAGGTACTAACCAAATTTTCTCAGCTACAAAACATGTAGCTAACATGTAACTAGATCCGTAAAGGACGTGACGTAACTTTAAGGTGTAGTAGGTAAATTTTTCTCAGTTGTGGTTAGCATCCAGTTCGCTCGCCCTAACCGTTCTCGTTACCGCTCGAAGGCGACGTATTGATACTGACGGATCTACTAGGAACTTTCTATTGCTTTCAAGAAGACAACCCTTTGATGTCTAGTGTCAAGATCTGGCCGTTCAAAGGTCATCAAAATCTCGGGTTCAAAAGCTATCTAAATCGTCACCCTTTCTTCTTCTTCGACTAATTATTCTCTGTACGTCGGTTGTGTAACTAATGAATGGAATTTATCGATTTCACTTGAGTTCTATAAAACCTGCAGCCTTATCGCCGCAGCTTACTGCATCTATCTAGTTGTGGCCCACGTTGCTCAATGAGATGAAATGAGGTTTGAGATTGGAAGAAAATTATATAAGCGGTCTCGTCTTATATAGGCAATTTCACATCGGAAAGCTATGGAAAATTGAATTCTGCCTCGATTTCGTACCAACAACTTCACTTCATTCTGACTCAAGTGGAGATTTTTAGAGGTATTTCAATTTGTAAAGCCGAAAATTAGACCTTTTAAGCGAAAAATTAGGTTGATATATCAATATTTTATTTGGAATATTTACCTCGCAGTAAATAGTTGAACGGAAATTATTCAAAAATTAAGAAAGCGTTTTTTTTAGTTGTATATTAGGTAGAGTACCTACGTAAGTCAAGACTGAACGAGAGTTCTCCAATATTTTGCAGTTTTACGCTGTCTAAATTAAGTTTATTGGCGTCATCGAATCTGGTTACCTCTATTTATATGAATCTTTTATCACTTCCCTTTGAAAGAGTGAAAGAAAAATTGTTTTCATTCAAGAGTTTATCGACTGTCTGTCAGCAAGCAACATTGTTGCCTTGCCTTGCTGTCCTGTGGTACATTACTAAAAATACAGCATTGTTCCAGAAACTAAACTAAGCAATTTTGTTGTTGATTGCAGAGCCACCGAAGGATCCTACGGACTTGACCAATCCCTGACTTCTTGATCTATAGACATGTCTATCCTACCAATTGAGAACCTCCGCCTTCCTTAGAACCAGTGTAATTCCTACATTTTGCCTTCTGTGTTCCATTCAAAATTAATACATGTTTCCTCATTTCCATTAAACCTTCTTCCTTTACACCATTGTATTCTTTGTTAACATTATGTTTGCAGTGACTTCTTGAATACTAAGTCTCTTGTTACTGTATAGGACGTATAATTTTAGAAAGAATTTATTTCGAGTATTCTTTCCCTTACTTGGAATAGAAGATTCAGTTCGATCTTGCCCGAGTCAAAGAGTGATCAGAGAGTTACAGAAATGGCCTGAAACCTTTCAAAACGTGGAAATTATAGAAAGAAAAGAAACGATCTTGTGTCCCACGAGCCGAAACGTCGTGTTCACGCTGGAAGTGTTCATAGAAAGATTTTTTATCAAGAAGTCACTGGATTTTCAAGAAATTGTGTCGAATTCGTTGCGTCAGAGAAGAAAGTAAACAAATGCAATTACGAAAACTAAAGGAAGTTTGGTTTAGGGACTATACAGGATGTTAACCTTTGATACCTGCCACACACAGGCCAGGGATCGATTTTATAACTAATTTGTAACAAAAAGTGCCTCTAAGACTTTTTTCTTTAGAGGCTTCGTTTCCGAGTAATTTCACTCTCAAGATTTTTTTCGTTATTTCGACCTTAACTCACTAACGGCCACAACTCCGTTAATTACCTGAGAAAACTCAAATTTGATTTTACCGTTGGAAAAAGTGTTAAATTTCCCATCTCCGCTAATGTACCATACAATTTTTTCAAGATGGTTCAATTTGTGAAAAATCAATCTGAAAGGTAAATTTTGTGAAATCATCAGAATGACCACTTTTTTCATAGGCATGATTCTAATTATATTCTACATGACCTTTCCAACGATATAGTCAATTTCACTTTTTCTTTGCTAGTTAGGGGAGAAAGCTATGATTTAATGTTGAAAAACATTGACTTTTTTTCTTTTTTAAATGAAATCGAGGTTTTTCTTGAAAAATGACCTTCTATGTTAATACGAGTTCGGTTTCTGCTTATTGTTTTACGCTGAATGAAATGGTAACACTTGCATATCTCCTCGACCCAGTTGTAACCAAATTTTACACCCTAACTCACAAATTTGAGTGCATTTGGAATGATAAATTTTATGTGTTTTTAGGGATGAAACTAGTTAACTAAAATGTACAACTCGGTTATAACGGGGTTGGGAAGATATGCACGTGTTACCATTTTATTCAGCGTAAAACAATAAACTAATAAATAAATACTTAATAAATCTTAAAACTAAATAAAAACTTAATAAATACGTAGAAACCGACCACAAACTCGTATTACCATAGAAGGTCATTTTTCAAGAAAACCGTCGATTTCATTCGGGGGGAAAAAAAAACAATGTTTTTCAACATTAAATCCATAGTTTTCTCCCCTAATTAGTACAGAATAAATGAAATAGACTATACCGTTGGAAAGGTGAGATCATGGCGCATACTTTAGGACTACAGGCTAAATTTAACATGCAGAATGTGATTAGATCTATGCGTCTGAAAAAAGTGGTCATTCTGAAGATTTCACAAAATTCACTTTTCAGATTGACTCTTCACCAATTGATCCATCTTGAAAAACTTTTATGGTACATTAGGGAGATGGGAAATTTAACACTCTTTCCAACGGTACAATCAAATTTGAATTTTCGCAGGTAATTAAGGGAGATGTGGCCGTTTTAGTGAGTTAAATCTTAAAAGTGAAATTATTCAGAAACGAAGACTCTAAAGAAAAAAGTCTAAAAGGCACTTTGTGTTGCAAATTAGTTGTACAATCAATCTCTGGCCTGTGGCAGGTACCAAAGGTCAACACCGTGTATAATATAGCATTCGCACTTTGAATTAAACCTTTCGCGAATTGAATTAAACTTTCCGTGAATTGAATTAGACTTTCCGCAAAATGAATTAAACTTTTCGCAAATTGAATTAAACTTTTCGCAAATTGAATTCAACTTTTCGCAAATTGAATTAAACTTTTTGCAAATTGAATTAAACTTTCCGCAAATTGAATTAAACCTACATACGTGAAAAGATCAATAACATTAAGAAACCCTTCCGGTTGAAACGCGGCTTAAATTTGAAAGAAAAAAGAAAAAAACATCAAGAAAGAAATACTGATCCCGTCCCTGTTGCTAGGTACCAAAGTTGTCCTCATAGGGCGGCTCAGCATTTGTGCAAAAGTGATGGATATGTTTCTGCTGCTCTTGGACGACCTCTCCATAACTTTTGCTTTTAAAAGTCTTTTTGCTAATGCCTATAAATTATATAAAATGTCAACTTTAAATGGATACGTTGCGAGCTCAGTTTTGTTATCAATAAATAACTAATTTACCTTCAGATTAACTTCATGAGGTGCTGGGTTATGTTTAAATCTACAACTTTCGTGCTCGTTTCATCACTTGCATGATTTGTCACAATATATACATTTTGTTGAAGTTTTACATTTTGTTTTGATTAAAACAACAGATTCGCCTAAGGTCAATTTGCGAAAAGTTTAATTCAATTTGCGAAAAGTTCAATTCAATTTGCGAAAAGTTTAATTCAATTTGCGAAAAGTTTAATTCAATTTGCGAAAAGTTTAATTCATTTTGCGGAAAGTCTAATTCAATTCGCGGAAAGTTTAATTCAATTCGCGAAAGGTTTAATTCAAAGTGCGAATGCTATATATATATATGTTACATATGTTATGCAATAGATTACCTACACTACGGCTTCCTCAGTGTGGCCCCTTGTTTCTGGGGGAACCTTTGACCAACACTTCATAATAATGGGTAAAATCAACATTAAAAAAAAAAAAGAAAAAGCAATGAGCATTACTTGCGATTACATTTTATATTTTTCAATCGAAATAGATTGCATTCTAGGAGGATTGACACAACTCGCACTCCCTTGCAGTGACTTCTTCTTTTTCCTCGATTTTTCGAAGTTTCCAAAAACCATAAAGTGGCCATATTTGAACTTCCAAGAATCTTCTCATTTAGGTAGTTCCAATTTATAGAAATATCTGACAACGAATTCGGTGCAATTGTAATGATGTGTTATTTGTGGTTTTATCCGACAGGTTAATTAATCTACCCAAATTAATAAGTTGTATACCATGCTGTATCTAGTCATGTTTTAAGTATGTCTACCTCTTTCCATTTATGTACTTCTCTAATGACTATGTTTCCTATATAGTAACCAACCAATTATAAAATTAAAATGTTTTGATTATTTGTGCTCATTTCACGTTCGCACGTATTAAGTTGAGTTTATAGCTTTTTATTTTTCTTCCTGCTGCATGCCATTTGTGCTCGTCTATTGCGCATTACACGTGGAATTGGGTTCTTCCACGAATTAGGTGCATGCATGTTTACTTCTGAGATATTTATGGTGTTGGCGTGTTTATTCAAACCAATAAATTTGAAATACAAATTAATCCTTGAGTATAAATTTGATATTTTGTATGTCTCGTATGCTTCATGAATGAAATCTTGACTGTTGAACCTCCTTACCGATTACAGTATATTACGCTCTGACAATCCGAAGAGTTTCTCCCAAGTTTTGTAGGTACCTATTCAATTTAACAGACCCATACGGTGCAGCCATAGATGTACGAGCAGTCCCGTAAGGTGCGGCCATTAATGTACGACCTACCTATATGGTGCAGCAATAGATGTACGGCGTAGCAAAGAGAGGTCCCGTACGGTGTAGGCATAGATGTACGAGCGTTCCCGTTAGGCGCGGCCATTGATGCACGAGCGACCTATATGGTGCAGTGATAGACGCACAGTGCAGACAAAGGTGTACGAAAAGTCCTGTACGGTGCAGCCATTGATGTACGAGCAGTCCCATAAGGTGCGGCCATTAATGTATGAGCAACCTATATGGTGCAGCCATAGATGTACGGTGCAGCCAAAGGTGTATGAGAGGTCCCGTACGGTATAGCCACAGATGTACAAGCGGCCCCGTAAGGTGCGCCCATAGATGCACGAGCGACCTATATGGTGCAGCCATAGATGTATGGTGTAGTCAAATGTATACGAGAGGTCCCGTACGGTGTAGCCATAGATATACGAGCAGTCCTGTGAGGTGCGGAAATAAATGCACGAGTGACCTATGTGTTGCAGCCATAGATGTGCGGTGCAGCTAAAGGTGTACGAGAGGTACCGTATGGAGTAGCCATAGATGTACGAGCAGTCCTGTGAGGTGCGGCCATTAATGTACGAGTGACCTATCTGGTGCAGACATAGATGTACGGTGCAGCTAAAGGTGTACGAGAGGTCCCGTACGGTGTAGCCATAGATGTACGAGCGGTCCCGGAAGGAGCGGCCATTGATGCACGAGCAACCTACATGGTGCAGCCAAAGGTGTACGAGAGGTTCCGTATGGTGTAGCCATAGATGTACGAGCGGTCCTGTAAGGTGCGGCCATTAATGTACGAACGACCTATATGGTATAGCCATAGATGTACGGTGCAGCCAAACGTGTACGAGAGGTCCCGTATGGTGTAGCCATAGATGTACAAGCGGTCCCGTAATGTGTGGCCATTAATGTACGAGTGTCTTGTGTGGTGCAGCCATAGATGTACGGTACAGTCAAAGGTGTACAATAGTACGAGTGACCTATCTGGTGCAGACATAGATGTAGGGTGCAGCCAAAGGTGAACGAGACGTCCCGTACGGTGTAGCCATAGATGTACAAGCGGTCCCGTAATGTGTGGCCATTGACGTACGAGCGACCTATATGGTCCAACCATAGATGTACAGTGCAGCCAAAGTTGTACAAGAGGTCCCGTACGGTGAAGCCATAGATGTACGAGCGGTCCCGTAAAGTGTGGCCATTTATGCACGAGTGACCTATATGGTGCAGCTATAGATGTACGGTGCAGCGGGTGTACGAGAGGTCCCGTACGGTATAGCCATAGATGTACGAGCGGTCTTGTAAGGTGTGGCCATTGATGCACGAGCAACCTATATGGTGCAGCCATAGATTTACAGTGCAGCCATAGGTGTACGAGAGTTCCTGTGCAGTGTGGCCATTATGCATGGCGACCTATATGTGGCTGCCATAGATGTACGGTGCAGCCAAAGGTGTACAAGAGGTCCCATACGGTGTAGTCATGGATGTAAGAGCTGTCCCGTAAGATGCGGCCATTAATGTACGAGCGACCTATATGGTGCAGCCATAGATGTACGGTGCAGCCAAAGGTGTAGAAGAGGTCCCGTACGGTGTAGGCATAGATGTACGAGCGGTCCCGTAAGGTCTGGTCATTGATGAACGAGTAACCAATACGGTGCAGCCATAGATTTACGGTGCAGCCAAAGGTGTACAAGAGGTCAAGTACGGTGCAGCCATAGATGTACGAGTGGTCCCGTAAGGTGCGGCCATTATTGTACGAGTGACAAATATGGTGCTCCCATAGATGTGTACGAGAGGTCCCGTATGGTGTAGCCATAGATGTAGGAGCGGTCCCGTAAGGTGCAGCCATAGATGTATGAGAGGTCCCTTACGGGTGCAGGCATAGATGTTCGAGCGACCTTCCTCTCCTTTTTCCAATTTTGAGTGAATATAATTTTTCTTTTCCGTATCAATTTTCAAACTTGTTCATGTATGATTGGGACTGGAGTCCAACTAAAAACTCTAACTTCTTCGTCGAGCTCTATAAAGTTTTACTCATCATGGGTCACAAAATAATTAATGAGTGAAGACAGGTGAACCGCTGCTGTTAGCGCTCGGGAAAAGCCGTAAACACTCGAAAGTGCTTCTATCCGTACTGTACATATTCGTGGCCAGATATACTCAACAATAACAGAAGTAGTTGGAATTTCCAGTCCGATGGCAATCGCCGCGGGTGATAGTCTGGAAGCCAAGGCCGAAAATTGGTAGTAATTTCAGGAAAAGTTTGGAGATAAGATTTTGAAAATTTAGTCTGGTCTGAGTGAGAAAATCTTTGTCTGCCATTTCAAAATTAGAGGAATCCAAAATGGCGGCCTCGAATCCAAAATTTGCCCATTTAAAAGCTTTCTTTAATAATTCCTATACCGCACATCCTACAGAAAGTGTTATACGTAGCAAAGACGTGGAGCATAAAAAACCCAAAGCGATTCGACATAAACTATGAATTATCTTCCTGAATTAAGGACAATCGAAAATCTGGCAAATTTTAGGAGGGTCCTCCCCTCCCCCTGTGTAGACTTTTGCCCTTCAAAATCACCTTGCGGCCATAATGTAGGTCTGATTTTGGTCTGCCAAATCTCATTCGATTTAGAGTAAATACTTACCAAAGTTCATATCGAGCAAGTTTATGCTGAGACAGTTTCCCATTGAAATACAAAGTAAAAGGCCAGTTTTGCGAACTTTATGTTTAAAATTATATAAAATTCATGAGTTCGGCTGTAAGTCAATGGGGAAAGGTCTCAGTTAAAATATGCTCTATATGAACTTTAGAAAGTATTTAATATTGAGTGGTATGAGCTTTTGCAGAATGAAATCAGACCAGTATTAACAAAATTAGCCCGATTTTCAATTGTTTGTAATCAGCTTATTTTAAGAGATAATTCAGAGTTTTGGGATCGAATCTTTTTGTTTTTGTATGCTCTACAACTTTGCTACGTATAAAAATTTCTGTAGGATGTACGGTTTAGGAATTCGTACGGAAAATCCGCTCATACAATCATGCTGCATGACTGGATTCTGTACTCGCACGCTTCACAGAGCTTTGTCCATTTCGATTAATCATGACAATAGATATCTAAAACTCACTGCTACAATTTGATTTTTATTACCGGTTCGTTTTTACATCTCTAAGCCTCATATATACGAAACTCGTTTCTGATTCTACGGGTTTTTTAACTTCTCTGGTTTTCGTGCAAATCGAATGTTTCTCAATTACTTACTCCCAAGTCGGAATTTCCAGTAGGTAGTTTTTCGAATTGCGAAACTTTCTGATCCAGTTATGTTACGGACTCAATTTATGAGCTAGGCTCCATTCCCAAAACTTTCAACCGAATCTGATGATGAATTTTAGAATTGTGTGGAATATGATGATGATTTTTAGGATTGTGTGGAGTAGGCCATTGGAGATCTTATGAATTTCACTCTAGCACATGTAGCCATTGTAAATACGCAAATTTTTAATTATTCAAACATGAATAATTGTGGATCACATTTTTATTCAATTCCTTTCAAATGCAGTTGAAAGTTGATGATAAATCTTTGGGTAGCCTTGTATTAAATTCATAACATTCAAATCATCCGAAAATAGGGTCTTATGTTTTTTGCTTCTTTTATAATTTTCATGAAGTATTGGTACCGATTCAGTCAATGATACCAGTCAATTCTGTCAATGATGTCCTTCCAATCAATGATACCTGATTGTGAACCAAATCTGTTACTTTTTAGCATGAATGTTTTGTCGGTATGAGTGTAATCTTCTCGATTCTTCTTCTTCTTTGAGCCCTCTTTATACATAAACGATTCTCTATTTTGAATGAAATCCTATATTATAAGAAATTAGAAGGTAAAAGCAGAGAACACGCAATTAGATCGAATTCCGAATGCAAATTGTATTTTTCGATTCTAACAAAACAAATGAAAAATACCAGTACATCAAACAATATTAAAGTACCACGAAGCTTCAACTTTGATTTTTTACACTTCCCCTCCAATTGCTAATTCTTCACGAACTAAATCACTCGCGACGAAGTTGTGAAAACCCATTTCAAAACGGAAAAAAAGGTTGTCTATTTCCACGAAAAATAGAGTTACAATGCTAAAACGATTTCGACGATTAGGCCATCATCAGTAACAAAAAATATTTATAATTTATTTAGTTATTGTTTGTTACTGATGATGGCTTAACCGTCGAAATCGATTTAACATTGTAACTCTTTATTTTTCGTGGAAATAGACAACGTTTCTTCACTAACTTAAGTTTTGCTAATTCTTCGCTTGATTCCGCCTCCTATGAAATGAGTACTTACCTAGTAAACTGCTGTGCTTACATTACGCTAGTGGTTTTCTAATTCTATTAATGCAAAACGGATAAATAACTGTGTATATTTGTATAAAATGATTCTCTCTATTATTATTATTCATGATCCATGATGATGATCCATGATTATTTCATCGTTAAGGATGGAGCCAGGTACCTAGTCCTGCGCTAGTGAGTTGTAGTCCATGAGGATTTGACACTTTGAAGGCCCTTGCTACTTGGTAAATTAACGTCCATTGGCCAAAAAATACGCTCATACCAAGGGCTGGGCATTTTTTGGACAGTGGACTTTCAAAATGCTCAATACCCAAAGCAGGAGTACCAACACGATTACTTTTCACTTCTTCTCAAACAGTACTTCTATGAAGCAAATACCAATACTCAGCCGAGGCTATAGCGTATTTTTCGGCCAATGGACGCTTTCGAGAATTGGGTACAACATATCTATTTCTCTGCAAGTCCCAAATTGTCGTAATTTCAGTGTGGAGTATTCCGCAAGACATAGCCAATGCTAATAAAGGGCATCTTACAGCTTTAAATCATTCTATTGGGTTTGCTGTTCTCCCTCTATTCATGGTGAAGCATTGGACTGCCTACCTTCCTCACTTATTCCAGGTTTCAACGACTGAAATCGATCAGGCTGTTTAATTCAGCGATTTTGATGAGTGTTGTGTATAGACACTATCGATCATCCTTCTATTTGCATTTCTCTGCTAGATTACCATTGCCAAATCTCCATAATATATGGATCAAGAGTGTTTTCATTAGATTTTATTATGATCATGTTTTTTTCAAGTTCGAAGAGGGAATGCTTAGTACTGCCTTTCGGGATTCATAAGGTGTGTACCTAATACGTGTGTGTTTATTGGCGTTGTCTTTAATAAAGATCGAATATAACCGCTTCGAATTACGACAACCCTTCTCAGTCGTCTGTTGATGGGCTGTTACGGGATGACCTTTCTCTTTTGAAAACCATTTACCTAACAAATCTCTATGTGCCCAACACGGGGAAGCATTCGTGAACGTTTCATGAGCCTTTGCGTAACGTCAACTTCAGTGTCTGTTCCAAGAGTCGTACACAACACACGCCGCAGACCACTTAGATCTCAGCAACAGGGTGCTGTGAAACCATTCTACATTTATTCGATTTTCGTGTGAGGGGAATACCGTATACTTATTCGTGTTAGTATTTAATAAAGGGGGTTAAATTCAGTAAAATGACGATCTATTCGCTATTCTCACCAAGATCATATACGAACCATACAGGGACGTCCCTGAAATGCATGTATAACTTGGCGATATATTTCTTTGGTAATTTGAATTCAGCTTTTTCTTCTTTTCTTCCTTTTCTTTCTTCTTTTGCTGAAATTATGTTGCAAAATTGTTTCTTCCTACTCTTTTTCTTCGTAACATTTTATTTTTTTGCATCAGCTTGTGGAATTTTAGTGGAACACGTATTCAGTTTTATCATTATTGACTTGTTTTTTTTTTTTTTGGTTTTTTTGTATATTTTTTCTAATTATTCAGGTCGACAACGAATCTTGATTGGTGAATTTTAATTTTTTGTTGAAATCTGAAACAATTGAAGGGGTAAAAAATCCGGTACTCTGATTGTATTTCCCAGAATCAAATGTTGACTTTTAAATCCCTTCCAAATAAATTCATGATACCTACAAGTTAGTTTGAATTAGGGGTAACAAAATTGTTTTTTTTTTTTTTTTTTTTTCACTTGAAAAAGGACGAGTTCTTTGGTCAGCATTTTGTGTCTGCAAAGATTTGCTAAACTTTCAAAATCTCGCTAAAAAACGCCGAAAATTCCTGAATCTAATCTAATCGATAGCACATGTAATTGTGCTAAAAAGTAACAAATCTAAACATTGCCACATTGTTAAAAATGGGGTTGCTATGTAGCTATACCAAAATTATATTTAGTATTAGCAACTAATATATTTTTTAGGGAAACAATAGGAAAAAAATATAAAATTGCGTTCGGCATGATGGAGATTTTTCAAACTTCTCGTTTTATTTATTCATGAATTCATGAAGTGGGTAATCAAACAAAGTAGTGTTTAGAACTGCTTGCAACTGTGTCAGGTAGTTTGCTATTAATGTATTGTTCTATTACACGGAAAAATGTTTGTAGACGTGAAGATAGTAATGGATTTCAGAAGAGTGATTTCATTTTGGTAATATGAATTTTTATAAGTTCATAATTTGCCGAATTATTCAAAATGACCCTATTAGCCTTCTCTCACTCTTTTAGTCTCCGGGGCCAGTCACCTAAGGAAGTACACAGCACTTTCTGAGGGAAATTGTCAACTGTTTTAACCAGAATCGGCTTCAGGCTTTCCAGATTGGTGTGTTCTTTGTTGCAAATCATCCGTTTGAGATGAAACCAAAGCTCCTCGTACCTACAACTCAGATCAGGTCCCAGATCAGTGCCAATCTCAATCTTTGAAGAACTCAGGGACGTTCTCAGGCTGGTCAGATGGAGACTTGTCAAACGTTCACCAGCATTCAGCGACTGGCCCATCAAACCATCATTGGAGCAATGCACGGTACGCTCAATGAAGCCATGGAAATTATACTTTGTCTGCCCCCTGCTATCTTAATAAAAGGAGAGGCCATGAAGTCATCGAGGCCATACCAACATATTAGAAGTGATACAAGAACCTTTGCTCAACATGGTGGCCGACAAAAAAATACTCAGCCCCACCTATTCACGTCATTCATAACAAGAGAGGGGCTAAGGTGAACGAATGCTGTTCAAATGCTGTTGCAGCAGCAGAAAGCCTTCAGGATGGGGCACAATGAAGCAGACATTAATACCATCTCAGACAGCCAAGCTTCAATAAAAACATCAACAGCTTCATCCATCTCATGTCTGGTGCTGTATGTGGACCCCCAGCACCAAGTCTGCGAGGCACTTTTTGTAGTAAATTAGTTGTAGAAGCGGCGCCTGAAGTTGGACGGTCCATAACGTGGGACACTGTATATCTAGGTACATCTACATCTCCTTCAGCCACTGCTGAGTCGTTCAACCCTATGTGCTGGAGCAGATTCCTGCTAGAAGTCTTAATGTTTTCCTGCAAATAGAGGATAAACTCAGAGGTTCACTACTCACTCTCAGATATTATCCTTGTAATTTCTGGATAGAGTTTTTACTCCTTGCTCACTAAAGTTGAGTTTTCTGGTGCCATCAAAGTGATCTCCCCACAGCACCACCAGAAAGTCTCGTCCACCATGAGTGACGATGGGCTCGTTCAACTCTCCCAATTCTTTCTTGGGCTACCTGAGAGGTACAGGCCAGAGGTATCTTGTCGTTTTGACTCCGGTCAAAATGAACTGCTTTGACGCTAGTAAAACATACACGCTTTGACTCTGGTCAAAGATAAACTGCTATGACTCTGGTCAAACATAAACGGCTTTGACTCTGGTGATAAACTGCTCTGGTCAAAGCAGTTAACGGTTTCCCTTAGGAAGTGCTGCGTATTTCCATAGAGGGCAGACCCCAAAGACTAATAGAGTGTGTGATGGCCAAAGGCGGTAACTTTGAATAATTCTATCATTCATCAACATATTAGAGTTCATAATATCAAAATAAAATCACACTTTCTTAAATCCATGACTTACTTAATATCTACAAATATTTCATCTTGTAACAGACTTACGGCAGGGTTAGGTCCACCACTGACAGGTGACTGCCCAGTACGAAACAACAAGCAATTCTAAACTCTCCGGTATTATCATCAGGGTGCATTCCCTACGGTAATTCTTAATACAGGTAACTAACTTTTGAACTCGAACCTACGTTACTAATACTTACCTACCTATCATGTAGACTAGATAGGGTAAATTGTAACAAACCAAATTAGTCGATTCTTCAGAGAACTTCAATTGTGGAAACATCAAGAAGTGGTTGTGTTATTTTAGTGGTGTGAGTAGATTATTCGCTTCGTAGTGGCTGTAGATGCATGTTTGGGGTTTCCAGTGGATTTCGCTACTATAAAATGCAGGTTGTGATAATATCAATAAATTATAGTCCGCTGTTGTCTTCTAATCGAGTAAGTAATATATATCGCTCTTTTGCGTGAAACATTTATATTTTTCAATCTTCTCAATGCGATCAATCTTTGTGTTTAACAATGTTGGTGAAATATGCAGGTCTAACTGGCGGAATCGATTTTTTATATGGTATGGGTTATATTCTGGTTTAATATGTAATCTTTAGGAATAATAAACGGAAATGTCTCAAGAAAACACTATTTTATAAATGCTCAGTTAATATGGCTAATAAGAATCCCCATCCTGAGCATTTAGCTCTACCATAATATGTCATGAGTCATACAAACTGTGCCCATACCAGTGTTTGCACTTTGGCAGTCACAGCAACTATCCAATGGGGAGATGATTATAGATTATAACCTTCCATTCCCTTTGATTTCGAAATCCAACGAAAATTGGGCCAGTAATCAAAGTGCTGATGAATTCTGTTACAACTTCCAAGGTGGTAATAGAGACCAAAGATAAACTGACCAAAGTAGGTACACTCCAACATAACAATAAAGGGTATAGTAATTGAGCACCGGGTCATGAGGGATTTATAGAAAATGAGGAGGTAGATCGCCTTGCTAGGCAGGCGTTGTCTTGGGAATATTATGGACCAGCCCCCGGCAGTAGGCATTAAAAAGAATGAGTGCAAGGTTAAAGCCAATACCTGGCCATTAAGGATCTACAGAATATGAGGAAAGATATCAGCGATGATAAAAATCAATCAGACTGGATTATATTAATGTGTAGATCACAAACAAGACAAATAAGCGGGGTCCTCATGCGTACACTTTAGATTCAAGATGACCCTGTTTCTAATAGCTAAGACACCCACCCCACTATGTGATGTGGTGCAACTGTGACACATTTTGGAGATTTAGGCAAAAGGCCCTGGAATCATACATTATAATCGACATGGCCTCTGTAAAGACCTGGACTGGAAAAATATAGAAAATTTGTCGAATTGAGCAACAAATTTAAATATATGGAGTAACTGTTGAATCCCCAAATCAATAAGGTGCCCAAAATGGGGAAATATAAACCATTAGGCCAGAGACTTCTTTCTACAGAATGCAGTCAGTTGGGTCAACCAATTGCCTTGTCTCCTTAAAAGTGAATAACATTTTTCACTACAACAATACTTACTAGGAACAATACAAATTATAAGTGGCAAGGGGATCTCATTCTTGTGGATCTGCACAAAGATCATTCCAGACAGTTCAGATAGTAGATTAAATTTGCCTGGTATAGATTATAATGTGGGGAATTATTTTAAACTTCCTAAGCGCTTTGCCCTTCTTCAATAACCAAGGCACAGTGTTCCTTAAATTGATCCTGTCATCTAAAGTAGTTGAAATGAATAGGTATATACTAATTGGGGAAAGAAATTACTCCTGAAGACGTGTACCTACGTCTGCTATCCCATCATCTTAATGCCCATTTCATAAAATTACAATACTTTTAGTAAAAAAGACAAACTTGGATATATTCAATAAGTTCATGGATATCATGCATACAGAGTCCACAACATTTTCTGTTATGTACAAGGAAAGCTCTATGAGTGGAAGAGGTTTGATTAAATCGGCCTCATAGCTCAACCAGTTGGAGTGTTGCAGCTAAAGGGGAAATTTCTCCTTGGTAGCAAGGACACAAGTTCGAACTCCGTCCTAGGTATCAAAGATTTTCGGGCCGTAACAGTTGGCGCAGTCAGTAGGAACCCGAAATAATTCGAAACAATAATTAAATCCCCCTCAAACCAAAAGACTGTCAACGTCACATTCCCTGAGCATCTTTCACTTCCTCACTCACTAGAGTCAAAACACACTCTGTGACAACGACTTGCTCGACTTCTGGACTTCTTCTAGGATTATCTGCTAAACCAGTGGCCTGCAGTTTCACTTTGTCATTCGCCCGACCCCAAACCAGCTGAGATGGCTTGTATTTGACTCCGGGCAAGTCTTATGTTCAAGGAAAACTTTCACAGTCGAAGCGGTTTGATAAAATCTGCCTCCTAGCTCAACCCACTGGAGTGTTGTAACTAAACGGAAATTTCTCCTCAGCAGTAAGGACACGAGTTAGTTTTCCGTCCGAGGTATCAAACATATTTGGGCTGTGACATTTCTGTTGCGATGCTGGCAGATTAGGCATTTTCATTGTTGGCTATGTTTAATGGCTCTAGTGTGGTACACCAGTGCTTCCTCATGATTATTTCTCATTTCCCATTAAGGGCTGAGGAACTGAACTCAGCAGTCTTGAAAGCATCTTCTGGAATGGATAGATATGCATATTTCTCTCTTCCTTGATTTATTTTGTATGTAAACAAGTTTCTGGTTGATAAATATGATGTTTCACCATTCAAAAACCCTATGTTGAGGAAAGATATTTGAAGAAGTGATATTGCTTGTTTATTTCCCCTTTCGGGATTTCATAATGTTTTTGTTGCACTCTCGAACCGCAAGGTGGTGACAAGACGAAGAAGGAAGACGACTGGGAGCCAGTTTCAACGTCGCAGAAGACCGCCATCGAGCCCTAAACCCAGACAAGGACACTTGAACGCAAAAGAGGACATTGGGACAGAGAAGAGAACACAGCTGCCCAATCCAGGACATGCAAGGCTCAAAATCGGACAGCATACTTACAGAATTATGTCCTCAGTCACCCGTTGAATATTTAATCTTCACGATCCAGTTAATATTGTTTCTTAGTACTCAGGTACACTATCAGTTTTTGTTAAAATTGTTGTCTATTAGAATATCATCTAAATGACTTCCTTACTCTGGTTATCAGAGTCTTACATTGGCATTGGTCTCAAGCCAAAATACCTACGTACAAAATGATGACTCATTCTTTCGGTAGTACCTACCTATTTATTATAACGATTTTGTTATACCTAATTTCATTTATTAAACTGCTGGACATGCTAATTTCTCATTACGTTTTTCAGTTTACTAAATATCGTCTCTCTATATATTTATATCAAGGGCCACAGGGAATAACTTATAAAGAAAGCAAGGCGACTTACTTAATTAAAAAGTGTTCGCTGTGATTGAGGTTGCTAGTTTAGATCTTCTTGCTGCTGGTACAATTCTAGCTGTATAATCTACTGCTGATTGGAATTTTTATAAAGATTATATATGCAGCACTCAATAAATGATCGGTTGCTTAATTCATTCCACTTCCCAATCAGCTTTGCGAACAGTGTAACCTCTTTGTTCATATCAACATTGACTGATGGGTTCATATTATTTATTAGTTAATTTTTCAAACTGGATGAATGATTTAAGAAAACTCATATTTTTAAGAATTGATCTTGAAAAAATCTTGATGAACAAATCAAATCTCAAAAAAACGTTTTACAAGACGAATCGAGTTGAATTCATGGACAGCGTTGGAAGTTTATATATTACAGTTTTGTAGGTGGTACTCGTTTCGCAAATTAATAAAATATTTACGTATATCCAAATTAACGTGGGGTATTTTTTGTGAATCCGTTTAATATATTCTTATCCAAGTGTCCAATTGTTCCAATAAGTGACCTATGTAGTGTCTAAAGATTTTCTAGGTAAATATTTTAATAATATTGATTTTATACCTATCATGAACAAATGAGCTCTGACCTACGATTTCAACAATTTATTGCTTCAACTATCCAACTTCGCTTTGCTATTGTTTACTAGGTATTCATTCTGTTTGAATCCAGCTGCGTTTGGAATCATGATCATGAGTCCATTTTAGTTAAAGATTCCATACTTTTCTCAATATTTCTCGAAAATCAGTCACGAAATCGTCTGATTGTTGTGTGTTTTTAACTTCAAAATTGGATTCAACCATTTCACATTTGAGCAATTATCTTGTATTATTATACAAAAATAATGTATACAACTTGATAGTTATATCGGATAAATTCAAATTATTATTTTTTTTTATAGAATGCAACTTTTTGAATTGTTATTAATAATGAATGTTCATCAATCATATTGACCTGCATAGGAATAGGTAAACAAATATGTAAATATGTGAACATCTTCCACTACTAAGTTTTAACTCGAAATCCCGTCTCATGAGGTAATAATTTGAGGATTTAGGTTCTCCCTTCTCCCACTTCTCTTGTGCAAAAAAGTTGGTGACGTTGCACAGTTGCACTAATGCGGTGGTAGGTAAAGGTCTGAAATTGATGATATTTACTTGAAATAACCCTCCATGGGTTGTAACAGACTTAGATCGCCCCCAGAGGTGCAATGGGGCCTAAATAGAGAAAGGGGTGTGTGACAGTACCATTAGAGATACAACTCGTACTAATATCATATGTGCTATGTTCGGAGAAGATGAATTTCCGGTTCTTGGATCTTCATCTATGGCTAAACGCAGCATTTCAAGAACTTGAGAATGACGTGATAGCGACGGACGCGCATTCTCTTGGATCTCATGGGAACTGTCACAGGGTTACTCTATGCCCACACTTGAACACACCATATAGATAACTACTGTGTGGAACCCCTAAGGACATTATTCCTCTAAAATGTAATATTCAACTTTTGCCCTTCTTCTGATCATCTTGGCTTGGAATGAAATGTTCCCCCCGAAGGTTTTATCGAATAATATTCCCAAATTTTGAATATTAATCTTTAATTTTCATATCTTCATATAAGAAGAAAAAATGGATATTGAAAACCAGTGGTATAAAGTTGTCAGTTTAAAAAAGTATTAGGTATATAATTATACTTGAAACCTACAAGAAAATAATATTATCAAATACTATCAAAGGACAAGGCTCCGCAGATATAAGAGATAGCATTAGTAACTTGGACCACTCGGTTCCATCATTTCGGGCATGCCCAAGGGGTGCTAACAAACTGAACGGATGATTGTCCTTCTTCACCCCTCTTTCTGTAGTTTTCACGCATGCGCAACTTGATATCGCACTGATTTTGATTTATCACAAAGAATCATCTGATTTTACTCCAATTCTTATGGTTAATCGTTTTATTTCCTGAATTGTTTCCAATAAAATTGAGATAATTCGTACCTAACAATGACTGATTGAAACGTAGCTCCGAACCCAAATAACGTGAAATCTCAATAACCGACATTTCACAAAACAATCGTCTATTTAACTAAAAGTGTCGAAAATAAAATTAGGATTTTTTTCTAGAACTGAAGCAGGTATGATAGGCTGTACTGCCCTGTCCACTATTCAGACATTCCTCATGTCACGAAATCTTAATGCAAAATGGGCTCATGATCAATCATTATTTCTCAGATGCACTTATAAATTGTAACCAATATTGGATACTTCACAGTTTCATCGCGATCCATACTGGAAAATTCTCGTTTCATAAACCGTCCATAATGTTCAGAACACATCACTTTACTGTGATAGACCAGAAATCACTTAGGTACCTATTCATCTTTTACCTCGAAGTTGTTTTTTAAAATTACCTATGTATCCCCAGGTTCCTATTTATCACCTGCCCTAAATGAAATTTATTTAAATTCGTTTCATTTCTTTGTGTTTTCTTATCGCAATGTAGTTTCTATTTCGCCATTGAAACATCACAGCTTTTGTGTGATTGAAGTTTGACTGCTATCATGAACACCTCCGTGAAATACAATTCACAAAAACGTAAATAAATACGGTGAGTGGGGTCATATGAGCTAACACTGACGGCTAACAAATAATACGTATTAATTATATAATACCAAATCATCAATAGTTTTTGTTGAACATTTACTAGCGATCTGGTTTATTTTGGAGATCATCAATAAGGGTAATCGTGGTCGGAGAGTTTACGTTGTAACATGTTAAATGTGCTTAACATCGAAAACATCCGTCGTAAAAATCCACACTTTCGGACGATACGATACGTTATGGAAAGCGGAGGCTGGAGTCCGCCATCGAATCACCCTGTTGAGTGAAGTATCAATGCAAAATGGCGGAAAGCCAACAGCTGATTTTCACGTTTTGCATACAAAGAAGGTAGGTAGGTCGCATACTTGCGTCTACAGCCTCACCACGGAGGAGGGCTTTACAGAGCGATCTAGCGGCGTTTTTATCACTATACCCAAAATCATGTATTACATGTGGCAATTGAGTATCTTCAAAAACTCAGTTATTGCACTTTAAGAGCGGAAAGCTAAAAAATCGAGTGACGGGTCGTTTCTTCATAAAATTTCACGTAGAATCCAAATCTACAATAAAAATTTGAAACTATTTTAAAATATAACCTGCAAGTAAGATGCCTTTCGTGTTGTTGTTGTACTCTTTTTATGTGCCTCGCAGGTAATTCACCTTCTTCTCTTACACACCTGTTATCACAAAAATCTTCTGATGTTATTTTACGAAGTTTAGCATAACGGAGTTAACATGGGATCTTCATGGTTCCTGCAGATTACGACGTTTTCGATTTAACACGTTCAACATAGTTGTAAAGACCATGAATACCCCTAATGTTTTCCTATAAATATTGTCGCATAATACGTGTTACCTATTGAGAAAAATTCATTAAATTATTATTAAAATGAAATTATTAGAGCAATCGTGTAAGTATAAACCTATGTAACTACGTACCATGTACCTACGTAGCCCTAAAATAAAATGTGATACAAGATAAATGTATCTAGATTATAGTAGCGAGTGATTCCATAATATTTTCGTCCGTTGTACTGTACTTATTTTTTCAATTACCTACCTAGTAGTCTTCCCTGATTTAGAAAAAACCTTCTTTTTTTGATCGGGCAACATTTTGTTTGATATTATTATGATTCCTGCTTATTTTCTATTGATTTTCCGATTGATTATTATTATTCAATCGTATTTCGTTCTCGTTCGAAGTCATTTCATTGTGCCTGAGGACTTTTCGGAAGTTGTGGTTTATGAATAACTGAACATATTCATGTAAAATACTTGCCAAAAACAAAAAAGGTTAATAAATTGTTTCAAATTTTTCGTGAGTATCTAGTTTTGTAAATATAGTTTGTACCTGTAAGTAGTTCTAGTTGCGTACAAATATTTTTTTTATTAAAAGAAATAAGTTTTTGTTCAATAGATATTTTTGTACATCTAAAATTCAAGCACCAACGAAATTGCAGTTCTATTATTTTCTGGGAGGTATATTTAGAAATAGCATCCATCTTATTCAAGTGTGATTTTGGAAGTGTGATACACTGAACTATATAAATGAACCAAATTATTAAGGTAGATAGAGTTGTAACGTAAATATACACGTAGTACCTACCTATCAATCGAACAGTTCTTGAAATACATTCTTGAGATAATTAAATTTAAATTTTTTAGGTGATAGGAGCTCTCATTGGAAGGTTTTGTGATTGAACATTGTTGAAGCTTGATTTATTTCTTTGTATAATTAAATATGTAGGTGATCAATTGTTGGCAACAATTCCACCATGTTGATTTCGACTGTCTGATGTAAATCCTGTACCTACCTAAATGATAATGGTTCTTCTGTACGATAATACCTAATTACTTATCGTACATTAAATTTTAGCTAGATCCATAGTGAATGGTGTATACATTTTTTTATTTATTTAATGAAGGTAATATATTTTTACACTAACCACTCCTATTACCTACTTGTTTTGTTTTTTCATAATTTTTTGTGTGTGATTTTTCCAAGATTCTTGTATTTCTTTTACTAATTTGATTCCACTCCTTTTTTTATTTGCAAATTACGGAGCAACAAAACCACAATACCAAATTGTTAAGCCAGTTGATATATGCAGATTCACAATATTTTGGGTTAGGCATTTAAAATTTAGCTGGCTGGCTGTTATTGGAAAAATTGATGAAATTCATAGTGGTCCTTCTGAATTTCAGCTGAATTAAATATTTATAATCTTCACACATTTCAAATCTTCCAACTTGGTATGATCTTATGGGACCAAATGATTGAGTAAAGACAAACTGTAAAGCTTTTTATTACTTTTATGTTTTTTTATGTCAGTAAGGCAAGATTGCGGGTCCCATGCCTCTAGGAAGCCAAGTTTCGCACTTCCGTGTCAATTGATGGTCGTGATTTCGTGCCTTTTGTGGTGACTTGAAAGACATTTGTCTATCAGCCAGGCGTGTGCCAGGCCTCACTTAACGGAGGTCTCTTCACTTGTGAGTGATTTAACTGAGAATTTCTTAGAAGGGGCTCGATGAATAAAAAGATAGGCAATCGATTTATTCGCAGCATCTCACTACACAGTTAAAGGGGAAAATGGTTGCTTTGGAGTACACATCCAAGATGCATCAACATGGAGAAGCTGTCCTGCAAGTAGCTAATAAAAATTCTACTGTTGGTTTCGAACAACTCGCTGGTGACTTGAAATTGGCTGGAGGAATACCTACTGCCAATAGTCCAGCTCCAGTATGCAGACGCACAAGTGACTTGAAAGAGGATTGCGAGTGTCTTGCTGGCCAGCGCGCACAAACCTGTTGTTGCTGTGTTTAAATGGGGGGTTATGTCTTCATTCTTGTGGTATTTATGGTCTTAATTGATATGTCGAACGCATTATTTGCCAATCGACCTAGACAGAACAGCTTCCAGATATGTCATTTCACACAAATGTAATACCAATGCACACGATTCATACGTTATTTGCTGTACATTCTTTTTATGCAGAGACAATACAGTAGGCTTGTCCGTGCTGTACTCCTTGAAGCAGGTCCAAACCAGCCCTCAAAGCTTGGCTGATAAGTAGGTACTTGCTCGATCTTGGGCAGCACATAGTTTGAACTGGCTGCTGAGCCCAGATCAGCGCTTACCAAGTTGCCGTTGCCCATTCTCAGGTCATACTGGGCTGTGTACTGCTCATGATGGAGTACACAACACTGGACCGTCTACCCCAGACCGTCCTGTATTCCATCTTGGAATACTATAACAAAGCTAGGTATTCCATCTTGGAGCATTGCCATCTTATCACCATCAACCAAGAAGATCACCTCATAATGAAACAAAAAGAACAAATTGACAAAAACAATAATTGAACAAAAAACTCAAATGTTTTGTTTCAGCCGATTCTTGGTGTCACCAAAATAGACAAAAAACAGTCCGACAACTCACACTAAAGTTTCAATCCACGAACACCTAAAAGAAAAATGTATCTCCTTTTTTTTCTTAAATAATAATATCCGTTTTCCGACAGGTTTTCTCTTCTTTTTTTTTTTTTTTTTCAATTTAAATTTGATGTCATCTTTTGTTAGAATTTTAAACACGCATTGGATTAGTACATTCAATCTACTAGAAACTATTACCTATATTATCCTTTCTCTTAAAACTACCTTGAGTGCTTTGTGTGGGAAAATAGGTACTTTTTGTAAGGAAGTGGAGTTGGTATTGACATTATTACCATGGAATTCAGTGACAATGATAAAAGTTGTCGGAAATGAATCGTTCGCTTATTCACTAAATGAGTACCTAAACCATTTCATTCACAATGAGAGCTCACAAATAGAATGACAATCCCACCACGCATACCGTGACGTTATAACTTGTACATGGCAGCCTAATGTTACGATATAATTACATTAGTGTAATATTTATTAGCTTGTGTCCGGAAATGAATAAATTGGCCTAAAACTTGTTATGTAAGTTGAACGTATTTTTCTAGTTGTTTTGCGGATGGTAATTCGTACGTAGCACAAATGCGTAATAATTGTGCCGAATATGAAATGGGTAAAGGGAAATGAAATTCGTATGTCGTTGGGAATAGCTTCGGATATTAAAAGCCGTGTGTCTAAACTGGAATATGCGTCTACTCAATTACTGCAGCCTATTTCATTTCGATTACTTACACAAAATGAAATGCACGATGAAATAGGACGCCAGCACATTTTTGCCACGTAAACGTTTCTCTGAAGTCAAAATTCCATTCAAAGAAGTGTTAGGTATTCCGATGGAATCAATGGTTTCATTTTTCTTTGCGCAAACATTACATCCAAACTCATAATTCAATTTCACACAGATTTCAAACAGCTCTCTCAGTTGTCTGATTTTGCTGTAAATTGAACTGCAGTTATTAGGGACCATCCTGTAGATGTAATTTTATGAATTTCGTTGCATCCCAATTATATAATTACATCCTCTGCACATGCCCGATTCCGTGATCTTTGCTGCTTACCAATTCTCGTAACGTCAGCCAAATTTGTACAAATTTTAATAGTAGGTTGCCAACTTACTAGCATATGGTCCAACAAAAATGTCACTAACTACATGATCTCATTCGTTCTTGTTCCGCGAAAATTAGTCCTAAATGCCAATTTATAGCTGGTCCATATTTTAATGGTATTTCATTGTGTACCTACCTATTATTTTTTCGGAATTTTACATCGTTATGACGAAAAGATCTAATTTACCCAAATTTCTTGCTAATTTTGCGTATTTTATTCCGAAAAGAAATTGTATAAATAACATATCCAACCAATAGGCAATTTAAGACGACGATCCAAGGTATTCTCAACGCCGTATTCGGCACATATTTTTTTGAACGTAATAATCCAGGGCCGAAAATGGATAGTAATTTCAGGAGAAGGTTCAAGATTAGATTTTGAAAATTTAGTCCGTTTTCAGTAAGAAAGTCTTTGTCTGCCATCTTGAAATTGGTGGAGTACAAATTGGCGACCTAATAAAGATGACTTAATTTCCCCATGTTACAGTTTTCTCTAATAATTCCCAAACCGTACACCCTAACAGAAATTTTTAGGTGCCGGTTCAATACGCGCCCCACAGTCGTTTTTCTGGTTCAGTACGCGCCCCACAAATAAATGAAAATTTCTCAATTGCCGCCAGCAAAACGTGTCGAGGTGAGACTGGAACAGCTCCCGCGTCGTCCCTCTCTTTTTCTTTAAAATACTAATTTTTGCGTCGAGCCAGGATCGTTCGATGCTCTGTGTGTGGGCTCCTGATGAAGGGTTGAGCTCCTGCTCACATTTTTGTAAGCCACCCATTTCTCTGAATGTATAACGGAACCCACCTTACATTCGCGTACAAATATGGGGACAAGGTTATCTCTATTACGCTTTTCTATGTGAAAATAACGGCAGTCGCTACCTTGCTTCAGGCCGAACACCCATGGTCACTGTCAAGTTCTTCGGCCGGTCTTCGATTCCCTTGAAACATTCTTCCCTGATTGTATTTTCGACGTCCAGCGAATCTGGCCTCATCAATTTGAATTGGGTTTTAGGGAGTACCTACCATCTGCTCTCGTTTTCACACGATGCTGGTGCAAACCTCGCGGCACATAAATATTATACCAGTCAGTGAGAGTACACTTTCCCCTCCCAGTCAGACTAACGGCGGTGGTGATTGGAATATCGAGGATGAAAAACAGCACGATTGTACTAACTGGCGAAGTTTTTGTGAACACGGTGTTTACTTCTGGACAGGAAAGAGTAAGGCTACTGTGGGGCGCACACAATTTGAGCGTGGGGCGCTCAGGCTCTGTGAGGCGCGTATTGAACAGGCACCAATTTTTATACACAGCAAAGTTGTAGCGCATATAAAAACAGAACGATTGGATCCCAAAACTCTGAATTTCTCTTCGAATAAGCGAATTACAATTACAGCTAATTACAATTGAAAATCGGGCTAATTTTGTGTCCCCCCCCCCCCCCCCCCGTCAAGACCCTCAAAATCACCTAGTGGCGTTTATACCTGGTACTTGTCTGTTTTACTCTACCAAAGCTCATTCTACTTAAGATTAAATACTTTCCCAAGTTCGTATCGAGCATATTTTAGCCGATAGCTACCTTTCCCCAGTGACTTACAGCCGAACCCATGAATTTTATTTCATTTTACACATAAAGTTCGGAAAAACGGCCTTTTACTTTGTTTTTAATGGGAAACGGTCTTAGCTAAAATATGTTCGATATGAGAGTATTTAATATTTGGCAGACCTGAATCAGACCAGTATTAAGGTCGCTAGGTGAATTGATGGGCAAAAGTCTTAACAGGGGTAGGAGAGAATAAATTTCGTATAACGTATAAAAATGTCTGTAGGATGTACGGTTTATGAATTATTAGAGAAAACATTGAAATGGGAAAATTATGCCATCTGTATGAGGCCGTCATTTTGTATTCCACCAATTTCATGATAACAAAGATTTTCTCACTCAGAACGGACTAAATTTTCAAAATCTAATCTAAGACCTTCCCCTGAAATTACTACTTATTTTCGGACTTGGCTCCTGGGCTGTAATGAGCTCTGCTATTATAGACTTTCTAGCTAGTAGCTTTATCTTGTTGTAAGTATTTTATATTTATAAAGTTTTATTTTTAAAATATAATAATTGAACCTCTTACCTGTGGTATGAGAAGCGCTTGATGCTGCTTATTACAAACAAACATCACTTTTATCCTACTCGAATATTATGTAGAGCGCAGTATATATAAATATATATCTGCTCGTAAGCTATAAAAACGTTGGTAGTGAAAAAATATTGAAGTACCTAATATTTTAATGTATTTTACTAGGTACAGTACCTAATTAGAAGTACCTATATTTTTTATTAAGATTCAGAAGCAAAATGGTAAATGGTGTTGTTAACTGTAGTTTGTATTCTGTGACAAAGCCTATACGTTGAAATTATGTTTGTAAATTCAATGTCGATGATTGGTATTGACATTGCTGTAGTTTTGCACTGTAATCAAATCTAGAAGACATTTTTGTTTTGTCTACGAATCAAAACTTTGTACCTACACTGAACACGCATTGTACTGTACAGAATGATTAGAACTGGAATAAAATATTTATATAGATGACAGGTTCCAGATGTATATTTATTTTGCCATCCTCTTATAATACCAAACAAGTTCAATTCCCCCTGCGCATAATGAGCCGAAATGCGCTCGTCGTTCTATCATAACGAAAAATTATCGCCCTAATTCCAAGTATACCCCTTGTTCCTATGCCTAAAAAGGCTTACTGAGTTTTTCGAGAAAAAGAGAAAACTCGGCGCCCCTTGACCCCGATGGGAGGCCCCAGACCCTCTTTTGCTTACACCTCGACATTGTATATCATTTTGGCGAAAGGAAAAAAAGAGGGAAACTAATATATGACTTTCGAAATTAACCTTCTCCTCCATTCATCCCCTCCACCGACAGCCAATTTCCATTATAAAACTTCCACCATCAAATTTGAAACTCCTGACGTATTTTCCAAAACTAGACCAAATTCATATTTGAACAATAAAAAAAAGTCCAGTCATGCAGCATGACCCCATGAGCGAATTTTTGAAGAAATCTTCGACATTTCGAGCGGAGCGAGGCCTTGGGTCTGCGTGCTAGTACGTACATAAATAGAACTTCTTCATAATTTCATGGCTGATATTTTCTAAGCCACAGTCAGTATTAAAGCTACATCAAGTCCTAAAACAGTTGAGCGTAAAATATTAAAGAGAGCGACCGAGAGAATCGGAGGACGGAATATTTCACAGAGTAAACTCATCAGTTGTAATTACATTTTTTTTTTTTTTTTTTTTTTTTTTTAAAGCACTTACTACCTACGTTTTAAACAGCATGGTTCTAGGATTGGTTATACAGGGATGCTTCCATAAGAGTAGTTCAATCTGAATTTGGACAATGTTTTATGCAAATATTACCGATTTTTACAACTAGCGAACGGCATTATTTCGATTTTTGACTGATTTTTCAACTTTGAAAATTTTGAAAACTTGATACATATTCTTATAGGACATTTTACGCTGATTCCGAATATACCACATATTAGTATGCTGAAAAAAATATTTCGCACAACAAATCGCAAAAAACAGGCTATTTTGAAAATTTGACTACATTTTTGAAAATTTCAACCCGAAGATGTAATCCGATCATGCTGGCCAACGAACTTGAACTTTCGTTTTGTGTCCTTAACATTTTAAAATTTGTTTGAAGTTTCTAGCACAATTCTACGGACAGTTATCGTCTGGAATGACACATACATACATATATACATACATAATAAAAAAGTTCCAGTCATGCAGCATGATCGTATGAGCGAATTTTCATAAATGGTCGTATTACATTTATGTTAAATTCTGTTGAAATTTGAGCACTTTGGGGACAAATGAAAATTTTATTATACATTTTATAGCAAACTAACTTTTCGTCAGTAATATTCCAATGAACAAACGATTTTGTGGATTTTTACAATTTTTTCAAGTGTTCCTATCAATTTTTAGCTTATTTTAATGACATTTAAGTACATTTTTCAGTGCAATTTTGTGCTTAAATTTTTAAATGTCCTAGTTCATGTTCGATTAATTTTTTTCGAGTAGCATTCTGCTAAAAAATAAAAATTTGTTAATTTTTAGCGGTTTTTTGCCTTTTTTAGTGATTTTTTAAGTACATTTTTTGAAATTTGACCAATTTAATGTGCTCAAAAAGTGTTGTCCAACGAACTCATCCTTTCTTTTGAAATGCTTGATTTTTTGGCGAAAGAACGAAGTTTTTATCTCAATTCTATCGAGAGTTATCGTCTGGAATGACACATACATATATATATACATATATATATATATATATACATATAAAAAAGCGTTAAAATCCAGGAATCATTTCAGAATGCCTCAAAACAGATTTCGATGAAGAAAATTTTTGAAAATTTTTATTTTAAAATTTTTGGAGCCATTGCAATAGCTTTATTTTCTAAGAAAATTCGCTAAAAATGCGTTAAACTTCAGAATATGATTCAGAATAGCCTGAAACGGATTTCTGCATAAAATCTTTTCAAAAATTCACATTCTACACATTTTGAGGCGAGAGCAATAGCTTAATTTTCTTCAAAAATTCGCCAATTGAACAATAAAATTATCACAAAAATCTGACGAGAATAGCTGAAACATCATGATATATCACCATTACCCCCTCCATTCACTCCTTTCCATAGTGAAATTTGAAACTCCTGATATACGATCCAAAACCTGTATTCATAGTTGAAAAAATAAATAAATAATAATAATCACGAAAATCTGGTGAGATTAGTTATGTAGCTATTAGTTTTGCAGCTTGGGAAGCGCTTGAAAGAATCGGTAATTATCCCCTCTACTCTCCCGACACGACGGCAATACCGAAATTCTCAAGGTTTGTTGCACAACTAGACCGAAATTGGGATCCAACCAAATAAGAATCACAATAATCGGTTGAGAATTGTTGCCAGGGTGGCATCGAAAAAATTTGTCACACACAGACATACCTATGGTTTTTTTTTTTCCCCCACAGATGCGGTCTTATAATGGTTTGAAACGAATTCGTATGAAGTTATTTTATTTTTTCATGCTTGGGTTGTCCCCCACCCTTCTGGATTAAATTAATTAAAATGGATTAATTCTGGATGTTTCAAGAGACCTGCATTTTAAATTTCAACTTCATAGGTTGAATAGTAAATAAAATGGATTAATTAATTCAGATTTTAACTTCATAGGTTCAATAGCCAAAAACTTGGGTCCAGATCTCACTCAGCTGATCTGGGGGGCTCTAGACTTCATTTCAGATTTCAGCTTCAAAGGTTGAATAGCAAAGAACTTAGGTCCGGATATCACCCAGCTGATATGGGGGGGGGGCTCTAGACTTCATGATTCTTTTCTAGACGTCCCAAGGATTCTGTATTTCAAATTTTAGCTACATATGTTAAATAGCAAAGACATTAACTCCAATTCTCACTGTACTGGTCTACGGGGCTTCAGACATTATAATTCATTTCTAGATGTTTCAAGAGACCTGCATTTCAAATTTCAGCTTCATAGGTTGAATAGCAAATAAATTAGCTCAGGAGCACACCCAGCTGATCTAGAGAGTTTCAAACTTACAATTTGTTTCTAGGTGTCCCAAGAGGTTTCTATTACTAATTTAAGCTTCATAGGTTGAATAGCAAGGAAGTTAGCTCCAGATCTCACTCAGCTGATCTATGGGTGCTGTAGTAGGGTGGTTCAAAAAAAAAAAAAAAAAAAAAAAAAGTTCTGGAATTTCTTGTCCCCATAGTTTTTTTGCTTCCTTGGTATGTCAGGATGACACTCCTAAATTTTTAGCCAAAAATATTAATGCTAACCACTTTACCGGCGTCGATTTTGACCAGTTATCGACCGCTATCGTAAACCAACCTCTAAATTGGTGCCGAGGTGATGATTTGAATTTGAAGGACGGATTTCAATTTTTTTGGGTCAATTTATGGGTTTTCGCATACGCTGAACACGATGAACTATTTATTGTACGCTCCGTCCACTAGATATCCGGTAAACTGCAGAGGGCGCTGCTTGAAGATAAGTAAAAATCGAAAATTTCATCGAAAATGCTGTCGCCTGGTTAAGAATTGTACTAGAAACATGCTATTTGGTCGGATAATATGCTTTGGCATGTTCTGAACATGATTCCATTTTTTACTATACTTTTCCGCCGATGATTGCATCGTTTATCGGCCATAAACCTCATATAAATTGTAGGGTAATAGACAAATTCACCCTAATTCCACCGGAAATTATGTCGCGTTGATAATTTAAGGTCCCGAAATACCTTGTGTCGATAAAATTCGGTATCTTTCAGGGTACTCGGTACAAAGCCGTTGGTAATTTGGCAAGGACTTGAACCGGCATTGTACTTATTCTCTTAACGACCCGATACCGTTGTACAAGCTTTTACACGTGACCGATACCGCTGACAATAGCTAACCCTACGCTCAAACGATCCAATCACAGTTCAGACAATTCAGAACTACGAATTTGACCCCGTAAAACTGATAGAAACTAAGGAATTTTACAGAAAAATGGGAAAATTTAGCTATTTTCTCCATTTTGCCGCTATATTTGGCAAATAAGTACAATGCCGGTTCAGGTCCTTCCCAAATTACCAACGGCTTTGTACCTAGTATCCTGGAAAATAACAAATTTTATCGACACAAGGTATTTTGGAACCTCTTACAATTAAGCACAACATCTTGACATTGATGTTGACAACATTACTTACAAACAAACTCGAGTAACCTACACCTGTTTACCTAGAAAGTTGCAATTTAATTGGAAATTCATCGTTAACATCAAAATACGATGCAATAAAGGATGCCACCCCTTTCTGCTGAGTAAGCGAAATTCTTTCTGGTTCACCCTAGAAAGTTGACATTTAATAGGGGGTCCTTCTGGCATGGCTAAGGACGAATGCAATGACGGATTCCGTCCTGATCAGCTGAGTGAGCAAAATTCTCTCCTACTGACTCTAGAATGTGGAAATTCAATAAGGAGCTTTTCTGGAACATCAGGAGACGAATGAAATGACGGACTCCGTCCTGAGCACAGAGTGGGGCATTATTTAACTAATTTTTCAGTTCAACTGACGATGTTACTAGGTAATAACTTACAGTTACTAAATTTGATAACCTAATTTGTTGTGTAACTAGTTCTGTAACTGATAACTGTAACTTCAATTTATTAGCTATGGGTAAATTCACTGGAATTAGTTTTAAGTGACAACCTTTCAACTAGTAGGTAATATTTAAGAAATTAGTTGAACAAATGACTGATAGATAATTGGTGTTTTGTTAATTTTTACAAGTAGGTGAAACTAATAACTAATTTAGTTATTAGTTACACGCAATGAAACTTATAACTAATTTAGTTATACAAAATTTGTAACTAATAAGTTTTTAGTCATTATTTGCGCGAATAATGAATAACCGGATAACTTTTCTTTCGTTGAAAACAACGAAATCGAAACCAGTCAAAATGAAGCGGGAAATTTTCTTTGGGTAACATGACTTTTTTTGCTCGTTTTTATGTACCTCCTAAAACGGTAATAATGATTAGCAGGGCTGGCCCGAGGGGTGGGTCACTCGAGCCTTTTGGAGGGGCATAATAGTGGCCAATCTCGGTTTAAAAAAATAATAATAATAAAACAAAAATGGCAAATTTTTAGTAATTGATTCAAATGTTGGGCAGAAATATTTAAACTAGAAGGAACTTTGTTTCAAGACTATTACAGTTGAATTTCAAGGTTAAACCGAAGATCTACCCCAATGAGTCCTGAAATACGGTAGTCTGATGCCCTTGACCAAGGTCAGTTGAGCAACTATGTTCCTATGTAAACCATGCAGCTATGTAAACTAAAATATTAGATCATCTTAATAGTTATCTAATAAACTGTACCCAAAAAATGTACCCAATAAAATATGTAATAAAACGCTGCAAATTATTTCACAAAGGTTTATTATTTTTTCAATTGAGTATGATCGTAGTTTTAGTTGGCTAGCGTACGTCATAAGGCCCGTCCAGACTCCTCGGCGTGTCCTATTTCGAGTTGCCACAACCTATACTTCTAAAATTATATACGCATGTTTATATTTCTCGATTTGAGCTCCTATCTATTCAAATAGTTATTGCCTTAATAATATCATTATCTAAGTACGTACGCAAAGTCGAGAGGATATGTTATTAAATATGCGTAGGAAAAGCTTTGGTATTAACACACAAATATGACCTTGAAAAAAACATATATTCAAGCCTCGAAGGAACGCCGGCGCCGTATCCACCACAAGGTGCCGCGGCGCCGGCGCCTCCTCTCACTCGACCCCCCGCTCACTCCCCCTCACCGCCCACCGTGACCCCCTGCCAAGCGTGCCAGGCGTGCGTGCGTGCGTATGTCTAACAAAGCCTTGAAATGACACGTTTTCGCCCGTTTTTGGCCCATAGCATCTATGCGAGTAAAGCGATCGGGATGGTTAAACGTTAGGACCAACTAGACCCCAAATGGAGTCTATGGGCGAAAGGACGGGTTTTTTAAGTCAATTCTTAGGCCTTTTATGGCCCGGACGGCGGACGGCGGACGGCGGACGGCGAACGGCGGACGGCGGACGGACATTTCAAATTTGGATTCTACGCACCTTGAAACGTAAAGTGACAAAGTTTGAGGGGGGGTTATAAAAATTTTTTGCTATACGATCACATAGGCTTATTATTGGAAATAATAAACCAAAAACGCTGCAAATTATTTCACAAAGGTTTATTATTTTTTCAATTGAGTATGATCGTAGTTTTAGTTGGCTTGCGTACGTCATAAGGCCCGTCCAGACTCCTCGGCGTGTCCCATTTCGAGTTGCCACAACCTATACTTCTATAATTATATACGCATGTTTATATTTCTCGATTTGAGCTCCTATCTATTCAAATAGTTATTGCCTTAATAATATCATTATCTAACCACGTACGAAAAGTCGAGAGGATATGTTATTAAATATGCGTAGGAAAAGCATTGGTATTAACACACAAATATGACCTAGAAAAAAACATATATTCATGCCTCGAAGGAACGCCGTACCCACCACTAGGTGCCGCGGCGCCTCCTCTCACTCCACCCCCCGCTCACCCCCCCCCCCCCCCCCTCACCACCCACCGTGACCCCCTGCCAAGCGTGCCAGGCGTGCGTGCGTGCGTAAAGCCTAGTACGCACTGGGACTTTTTGAGTCGACTCTTTGAATCTCAGGAGAATATCGGCTGCGTCCCCGGTGAATCTACGCTGCGTAGACTCATTGTCGCGAAGAATCCGGTGTGTTGCGGGTTAGTATTTCCGGACTCTTTTGCATCCCATCGAAAATGGGATTCTTGACTCAATGTTGCGCAACATTGTGTCAGTGCGGACGCGTTTCGCAGTGATTCACAGATTCACCCATCGGAGCTCCTGGTTTTCGGGCATTTTGTGTTATTGTGATTTGGTTTTTGGCGTAGTTCCTAGACATGTTGTGGAGTACGGATTTAACCCTGAAATTTATAGAAGATTTACATTGCCAACGATGTTTGTGGGATGTGTCTTTCTCGGAGTACCGAAATCGGGAGTCAAAGAGCAAAAGTGTGAAAAATTTAGCCGAAAAATATTCAGTTTCCGACGCGGAAATCGAAAAAAAGATACACACATTGAAAGGACAGTTTCGCCGGGAACATAAAAAAATGAAAATTTTGAAGAGTGGAACTTCTCCTGCAAAATGCAATTGGTTTGGCTATGAACCTTTGTTGTTTTTGGTGCCAACGGTTGATTCTCGCGGGAGCAGGAACACCGATGACATGGGAAATTTTGACGTGGACTGAAAAGAAACACAATCTTGGTGCGGACACGATTCTTTGTCGCGGAGCTGAGTCGGGGCCGCGTACGAACAATGAATCTACGCAGGCCGGACGCACCGTCGCGACATGAATCGACTCTTTGAGTCCCAGTGCGTACTAAGCTTAAGTCTAACAAAGCCTTGAAATGACACTTTTTCGCCCGTTTTTGGCCCATAGCATCTATGCGAGTAAAGCGATCGGGATGGTTAAACGTTAGGACCAACTAGACCCCAAATGGAGTCTATGTGCGAAAGGACGGGTTTTTTAAGTCAATTCTTAGGCCTTTTATGGCCCGGACGGCGGACGGCGGACGGCGAACGGCGGACGGCGAACGGCGGACGGCGGACGGCGGACGGACATTTCAAATTTGGATTCTACGCACCTTGAAACGTAAAGTGACAAAGTTTGAGGGGGGGTTATAAAAATTTTTTGCTATACGATCACATAGGCTTATTATTGGAAATAATAAACCAAAAATGTACCCAAAAAATCACTAAAAATGGCCAAAAATCGTTAAATTTCTAAATTTTAGCAGAATTTCAATCAAAACAAAATGTTCAACGATTAACTAGGACATTAAAAATTTTTGCTCAAAATTATGATGAAAAACGTACTTAAATGTCATTAAAATTTGCGAAAATATCTATAAAAACTGCAAAAATTTTAAAAATCAAAAATCCCTTTTGAATCAGTGGAATTTTATTTAGAATAAGTTTTTTGCCATAAAATTGGTTTTTAACCATTTCTGTCAACTAAAATTGCTCCAATTTCAATGCAATTTAACATACTATAGTACGATAGATAGTTTATGAAAATTCGCTCATACGATCATGCTGCATGACTGGAACTTTATTTTCAACTTCAGTAACATTGCTCTCCCGTTGGTAACTAATGAGGTAGGTACCTACACCTACATAGTGGACTAAAGGAAAATTCGAGCTCATCTGAGTTATGCAAACCCGCAATACAGTAACATTGTGGGTTGTGCATTCTCGACGTTACAGGCGCTGCCTTGATTGGTCCGTATCGCAAATCTTAAACAACCTTTCATATTGTCCAGTCACTATATAGCATTTCCAAGTCGAATTGAGAATTTTCCAAACCGATCTGAGAATTTTCCAAACCAAATTGAAAATTCACCAACCCAAATTGAGAATTTTCCAAAACATTTGCGAAACCGATTTGAGAATTTCTAAACCAATTTGCGGACTTTCAAAACCATAGTGGATAAGATCCAAAAACTTTTTTGTTTTGTGTTTTTCAAAATAGGTAGTAGATGGGTTGCCTTCTTAGTCTGGTGTCCATATCTCCTGGATCAATGGTTTGAGGTGGTGTAATAGAAACGGCTCATCTCTGTCAACAGAGAAGACTAAAATCATGCCTTTCACACGTAGAAGAGAGACTATTGGCAATTGTATACGATTGGCGAGTAACACATTCCACGTACATCATACCGTCAAATTTTTAGGACTCACCATAGACAGGAAGTTATTATGGAAGCCACATATTGCAGCGGTGGTAGTTAAATGTGAAAAAGCTGTGAACATGATGAGAAGTTTTTGTTACAAAGCACATCCAGGAACCAGTTTACTGTTCTACAAAGTTTTTGTTCGGGCGAGGTTGGAATTCGGAAGCATCTTTTACTCACAAGCATCCAAAACGCAATTTCAGGCACTCATCAAAGTCCAAAACAAATGCATGCGGTTATGTTTAGGTGTTTTAAGTAGCTCTCCAATCCAAGCAATGGAGAATGAAACACACCTTCCGCCGTTGAAAGTTAGATACCAGATGTTAGCCGACAGGTTTTTTTTCTAACATTAGCAAGTCAGCAGAGTAGGGTAGTGGAAAAATTGCAAAAACTGACTGTATGGAATATGACGCATAAATACTGGAAGAAAAAAGCTAGTCCTCTACTGGTTAACAGCTTTGTAAGAACTGCAGACCTAGTTACATGTATGAATTCAGACAGCAGAGATATAATCCATACGATGAAATACGGCGATCGTTTCCAAAAGTTGGAGGTGGTTTATCTTGAAGGCCATCTAAGTAAAGAAAGGTTAGCGAATAGAGACCATGAGAATTATATACTTGACAGGTGGCCTGGATATATTGCTATATACACTGATGGCTCAATCATAGAAGGCTCTGTTGGTTGTGCGTTCGTCATACCCACAGAAGGTGTTGAACGCGGATTCAAGCTACCAAGTCTTTACTCAATATATTCAGCCGAACTCACTGCTATATTTTTATCGCTAGAATTTTATTCGAATAGCAACTTTACAGGAGCAGTTGTAATTTCAGACAGCCAGAGTGCAATAAAATCATTAGAAGGAGCATTCAAGACCAGGAAACTTAATCGGATAGCAGGAAATATTCTCACTCAAGTGGGAAAACTCCGATCATCTGGAAAACAAGTAGTGTTTGCATGGTCAAGAGGTCACTCGGGGATTCAAGGAAATGAAAAGGCAGATGCTCTAGCAAGGTACATGGCTCTCGAAGGTCCAAGACTCAACCTCCCAGTGACAAAAGAAGATTGTGTAATAAATGTAGCAAAAGTAGCACGATCAGAGTGGAAAAAGATATATATTCAAAACTCAAGGTCATCCTCCAATCGGTACTTCAAAAACGTAACGAATGTTTTAACTAAACCTTTCTGGAAGATACAGCAAAATTATGGCAGGAGGATAATGAAAAAACTGGAAAGACTTCGAATGAATGTAGGCTTATGTAATGCATATCTGCACCGAATCAAAGCTGTCTCCTCTCCGCTCTGCACCACATGTGGAGAATATGAAAATTTAGAGCACATCATTATGTCTTGTCGGAAATATAATGGAAGAAGAAAGTTATTTTTTGATTCTCTTGAAAATTTACCTCGTCCGTTCAATTTTGATAGCATTGTTTACTCTCTGAGTTCGTGTGTTATATCTTCTTTAGTTGAATTTTTGGAAAAATGTGTGATAGATATTTGAGTTTGCCTTTTCGATAAGTACTGAAGTCTCAAAATTGTTCAAGCAATTCAATGCGTTTTGGAATAGAAGAAAGAAGGAAAAAATGTAGAAAAGCAAGAGGAAACAGCTGGGAGGGGTCGGGGATTCCGGCCGGTCCGGGGGCGGCCCCCTTGACGATTAGTTCTCCAGGATGTGTGGAGAGTCTCCACAACATCCTTTAAGGGCCGTCTGTTCAGAAATGGGCAGGTGGCCCCGGGAGCCGTCATGGTGGGTGGGTCCGGGCCGGTCGGGGCCCTCCGGCCCTGACCGGCCAAACACGGAGGCGAGGACCTCTTCACGCAGAAAAATATACAGAAAATAGAACTACAGGACCACAGCAACAGGACTACAGGACCAGAGCATACAGCACCATAAACAAAACCAAACAAAAAAAGAAAAGGATTTCCGAACCATGCAGACAACAATAAATTCAAGATATACCCATTCAGCATCCCCATCTCACCTATTCGCCAACATACACATTCTATACTTAGTCCTGGTACATGTACAAATTGTATATAACCAATAAATGAATTTAAAAAAAAAAAAAAAGATCAATGGTTGATGATTCCTGCAGGCCGTCAACATTGCTCAGGTCACCTGGCTACCTGAATAAAGGACAGCCGACCAACAATGTGTTCCATTTCTCCGACATGACAACCAACACATTGGATGTCATAGAGCTAAAGCTTCATCCTAGTTATTTGTGCATACGCATCCCTGTGTGTCTGTGTGTGTGTGTATGTGTCTGCAAATCCTTGCAACATGCATATAACAGTTTTCATTAGATTTTGATTACATTTTCAGAGAATTTGAGGGTCATGCTGTAGATAGATTCTGGGAATGCGCGAAGATTTCCAAAGTTTTCATCCGATTTCAATCAAATTTTCAGTGATTGAACATTTTAGACTGTAGTGTAGATGATCCCTAACGAACTTCATCGATTCCAACTAATTGTTTTATTGATTGAAATGGAAAGGTAAAACTAAAATTAGCTGATTGGAAGAGTTGTTATCTACTGTAAATTGATATCACGTAGGTACCTACCTGCACCTTTTGAAAATATCGCTCTTCAGCTTTTCTCCGCGGAAAATAAAGGTATATAAACGTAATAAGATTTGAGAAGGAAAAGCCAACAAAAGCTTGAAGAGAATAAAAAGCCTGAGCCGGATGAGGAGGGAGGTGATGGAATTTCGTGAGAAAGCTAGTCGAAATAGAGGCCTGTGGGGCGAAGTTGGGAATTTGAAAGTATAATTCGCTTTGATCAGCATTTATTTGGTTTGGCGACGAACGGAGGATTTATTGGATGATGGTAGCTGAGGCAGTGGGAGTGGTAAGTGCTCCGAAGGAAGCATTTCGGGCAAGAACGCCTAAACTGAAGTTCACCGACCCGCAATGTGGATCTACAGTATAGGATTCTAGCGTGAAAAACGTATTTGATGGGCCATTCATGCAAGATATTTCTCACTGTTTCAATAACGAGGAACACACACTGTAATTCGGTCTGAAACTTTTTTTACTATACTCTGCCAAGATATGTTGTAACATGGACGTATAGAATTAGTTGAAGAACTAAGTGCAAGTCGAAGATAAGACCACATTACAAGAAAATTTTGTTTGCGCATGCGCACAGACTACTATTAATCCAACGGCAATGAAGTTTACAGAGGAATGACAAGGAGGTAAACCACACAATTTCTTGAAAATTTTATAACAATCGGTCCATTAGCCTCGGAGTTTTGTCTGTGTCAATCAATTTTAGTTTTGGGTATGCGCTATTGCTATTACTCCACCAATGACGATGTAATTCATAGGGAATTTTCCTGGAACATGTGCCCATCTACTCCCCGAGTTTGGACGAAATCGGACCAAAAGATGATAAGAAATTGACATTATGATAAATTAACGTTTGCGCATGCGCACAGAGTACTACTTATGTATGTGACAGCTTATAGCACCGTTATAGGAGACCGTTTACAAGCTATCCCGTACAATCCCTGATAATGTCATCAAAATCTTTCCATATAAGACTTGGAGTTTTGCCTGGGTCAATCGATATTAGTTTCGCGCAAGCGCAATGGATATTACTCTACCAATCACGATATAATTTATAGTGTATTTTTCTGGAACGCAAAGCCTACATTTACATAAATCAGATGAAGTGACGGTAAGAGAAAGGAATGCACAATCTGTTTAATACAAGGGGACAATTCCAAGCTTTACAGAAATGGATCACTCAATGGTGAAATATACTGAGGAATATCCTCATTTAAACATTTACTAGACCAGTCACTTTTGATAATTACAAAATTTTCCAGTACATACATTCAACAAGTCTTTACAAAAATACGCCTTTCTATCCTTAAATTGGTTTTTTATTAATCTTTAACGTTTCTCCGCAGGTACTGGGACTTCTTCAGGGAGACTAAAATTAAATTCAAAATATCAAATTCAAAATTTTAAATGATCTACTTATCGTTTTCTATTTGTGATAAAAAATCGAATTCAAAGTTATCAGTTTATGAAACTCAAATTTTCATAAATGTTTTTGTAAAGTCTTGTTATGTTTTGAACTTTCCAAATAAAGAAACGTTGCATACGAGCATACCCCCCCTTTGGACAAAAATGAAGAAATTCTACAAAATTCTCGTTATTTCCTTGAAATTGTTTTCCACAACGTATGTTTTATAAACCGTTGTTCTATGCGGAACTTCGATCATAAAGTCCGTGATGCACTTCTATTAACATTTAGAGTATGCATATTGGGAGTTACGAACCTTTTCCTTGATGTGGATGCCTTTGAGCCTCGACTTTTCGATAGGTAGGGGTACTTTATTTGTACTGGTGCGTTAAGATATTAAAAACAAATACTATCAAATCCTTGCTAGTTAAACGGAACCTATGAGGAAGATATTCACCTTCAGCTATTCGTTACTTGATTGTTCTTACATTGAGCTGTAAAGCAGTTCTTGCTGTGATATTACCAGTCTGAACCAGCACTCGTGGAGTTAATTTACCACACATCCAATTAGCGGGTGGGTTGGGCTGCTCAAACAAGTAAAGTCTTCAATATCTCTACATCTACACTACGTGTAACCTCCCAGATGTTCGCCTGAGCTCATTTCATAACGTGACTCGTTTCATGAGCAACTTCCGTACATTTGAACATTGAGTAGTTATAGTACTTGCACAACAATCTTCCTCATAGGTGTGGTTCCATTGAACTAGCAAGGATTTGATAGTATTTGTTTTTAATACCTTAATGCACCGGTACAAATAAAGTATCCCTACCTACCGAAATGTTAAAGCTCAAAGGCATCCACATCAAGGAAAAGGTTCGTAGCCCCCAATAGGCATACCCAAAAATGTTATTAGAAGTGCTTCATGGACTTTATGATCAAAGGTCCGCATAGAACAACAGTTTATAAAACATTACGTTTTGGAAACCCATTTCAAGGAAATAAAGAGTTTGGAATGTTATAGATCTTTTTAATGGTTAGATCATCAGTGAAAAATGATAATGTGGTCATCGAGTTTAATTGAACCAAAATTGTAATAGAAGTATACGTGTCGCAGAAATATAAATTTTTTTCAACGTTCGTTTTCTTCATGCACACGGAATCAGAACACGTGAATAAAATGATAAAGGTACACATATCACCAGGGTTGCCAGTTGTCCGGTTTCGGCAAATCAGTTAACTATAATCAGTTATAGTACTTACCTACCTACCTGGTGGCTTAAAAATGTGGCCATCGTGTTCCAAATGTATCTGCATATTACCAATTCAACTGGAATCCTAATAACTAAAATGGGTGTGGGCAAACAGAATCTGTAGACGAAATTATTGAACGTAAAAACACTAAATAGAATCAATTTCTGTCAATGTAAACAAAATTGGCTCATATTGACCAATATTGGCTGCACGCGCGTGTATTTCCAATAACTACGATTTTTGAATACTAATTTTTCTGTACCTACCAAGTTGATATGTCCGAAATGTGTGTGACACAAAAAAACAGATGTGGATCAGTAGTTGCTTGATAGAAACAGGAGACTGCAATTTTTTACGTTTAAACGCCAGTTTGTTAAACCAAAGTGATTAGGGCTTGCACACAAGCCAAACGCGATCTTTAAACCAAGTTTCAAAGGTGTATCCATCCCAGATGAAGGTGTGATAGAGGTGTTGTCGGCCGTGATGTTGTAGTTGTAAACAGTCGGGATTCGGCCCAAGTAGGAAGAAATAATTACAAAATCATTGTAATGACGTTTCGTCACCATTCTGTGACCATCATCAGATAGGTTAAAAGCCTCTTTGAGGGCAAAGCTTTTAACCCATCTGATGGTGGTCACTGAATGGTGACCGAAACGTCATTACAATGATTACAAAGATTTTGTAATTATTTCTTTCTCCTTGGGCCGAATCCCGACTATATACAACTATGATCAAATTTCAAAAGTAAACGACGCTCATCAGCTGTTTCAGTTTACACCTTGACTTGTAGGCTATACATTGTAGCCCTGGCCCTAAGTACCTACTACCTACCTGGTAAACCTTCCGCAAAAATTTAGTAATTATTCTACAAAACTTCATAAGAACTTGAACTTATCGAATTCAAACATCAAATGTGGTACCTTTGGACTCACGTGTGAATTCTTGCAGTGTGTTGATGGATTATGTTGTTCTCTTTCTCAGGACGAGGTTTGCCTCGCGGATCACTTGAACGAGACGATTCAAGAAACAGCAGTTCCTTTGAGTAAAACTCCAATGCAAGGTGGTTTAGTGTTCAAAAATGAAAAATGAATTCTACTAAACCGTTTTAAAAAGGAGAATTTGTTGTGGATTTGGATTTTTGGCTAAAAGCTTCTACTAACTCGTTTTTCTTCAATAGGTGAAATTCCGCTCAAACTATTGAATTTCGATTCAACTAATTTACCAAAGACACCTAAGACAAACCATCTTACAGCATGTTGTTGTTGGCCTAATATTCTTGTTTTGCTTTAGCATTTTTTTTACGACTACGACCCCCACATGAATTATTGCAATCTAGTCTGAGCCACATAATATGAGGGATGTTGTAGACGTGTGAGCATGTTTTCTGAGAGATACTGAGAACTTTTTAGTGTGAATATATCTGTCGAATTTGAAATTATTTCAAAGTAAGCGTTCTTGTTTAGTCACTTTATCATCAAGTACTAATTAGTAGGTGCTTATGCGCTCTCTGTTGTGAAGTTGAGCAGGTTGGTATTGTGACCAGGCGCGTCGCTAGACAAAAATAGTGAGGGGGGAGTGTCATGAAATTCCCAACTGAACGAAAAGTTTTCTCAACTAAACTAAATAAATAAATAAAATAAAATAAATAAATGATAATAATAAAAAAATAATAAAAAGAAGAAAATGTGTAGTACCTATCACTTATTAATGAACTTGCTACCTACAGTTAGGGGTGAACGGTTCCGGGTGCAATGATACAAGGATCGGAGCGGAGTACCCTCTCCCATTTTTACCGATCCACACGGATCGAAACGAAATTGCTGTGAACTCGTTCTTTTGTATTGGATCTGACTATCTCGTCGAGGTGATCACTGAAAAAGTGATGAACGAACGGATCTAAGCGAAATCGGAAGCCCATAGTAGGGATGACCTTACCACGTAGGGTGAGAATTACCCATATGGATCTCTTCTTTTTGCTGGGTCGAAAAGAGATCTGTCGCTGCCTGGATTTTTTCTTCAATCGAAACCGTCCCGTTTTGTTCTTGGAACATGAGGTTGGGGTTTGTCATAGGTACCTACTCATTCCTACTAGGTTGCATTGAACCTACTATAGGTATTCTCGGTAGGTAGTTGGAGTCTACTTAAAGGTAGCAGAATCATTGTTTTCACTTTCGGGAGAAAAACAATTTTTGGTCTCCAAAATCAAAATTTCCACTCGCATTTTACGTTTTAGACCATTCTGAACAATTTTCGTTCCATGTCTGTCTAGCTTTGTTCCAACAACGCTTTGAGAGCGACCCCCGGAGCTTCTCTAGAGTTGCCGTGGGGTTAGATCCATGGTCGCCCACTTTTGTGTTTGTTGGAACACTCGGAGAGAAATGTGATAACAAACGTAGCAGAGAAGGTGAAAACAGTTTAAAGAAGGTTACGCGGATTATCCAAGGGTAGCAGGTTATTTCAAAATGCGCATGCGTAGGGCTCGGAGCTCTCAATGAAACCCCGTCAAAAGTGTGGGTGGGCCGCTTGGGGACCCCCGAAGCAGTTCTGGGGGCGCTCTAAGGTCTGTTGGAACACAGAGCTCTCAAACCCATAATAACCTTGTTGGAACGCAATTTCGAGCTCAGAGCTCCTTTAGGCGCCCTTTTGTCCTTGCTGGAACAAAGCTTTTGTCTGTCAGTCTATCGTGTGTCCACAAATCCTTGTAACAAGCTTAATTAAATCCAATTTTGATGACATTTTCAGGGAATGTGCGGGCTAGGGTTAGACGGTCCCCTATCAGTTTCATTATTGCTAAATCAATACTCAACTCTGCGCATGGGCAAATGTAATTTGCACTATGATCAATTTTTTCACACCCTTGTCGTCCGATCTCGCTCAAAGAGGGTTGATAGTTGGGGGATGACGATTTGATCATCCCATATCAATTTCAACATGATTGTATCATTAATAGCTACTGCGCATGCGTCTATGTGAAATCCTTGTAACGACCTTCACTTCCACTGTTTTCATCCGATTTCGATGAAATTGTCTGAGAATACGCGTGTTAGGTTGTACATAGTCCCCTATCAGTTTCATTATTGCTAAATCAATACTTTGCATGCCCGAACGTAAATCCCATTTTTCCACTCTGTAGTCGTTCGATTTCGCTTAAATTAGGATGATAGGTAAACGAAGAAGCTATGTGCCACACCCAACTTGGCAGACGTTTTTTCTTTCTTTCCAGGTATATTTATTCTCCAGCTCAAACTGTGAGTCCAAAACTCAAGAGAAATTCGTAGTAAGTATTAGTAGGAAATATTAGGCAGCAAATATTCTGTTTCTGTATGCCTTCTCAACAACCATTCAAGATTCCAACACTGGAAGGAAGATTTTTTCTTTCTTCCATGGAGGGGATCGAAGGGTCCCGTCGCTCAATACCTCTAAGAGAAAAACCTGACTTAGGTTAAGGGGGGATTTCACGACCTGATTTCGGGGCCCTAAATCGGGCCCGATCAACGTCGGCCCTGAAATCCGATGATGAAAACCCATGCTGCTGGTCACGTTTTGGGGATGCGACCAGGCAGGAAGGTCGGGAGAGATTTCCAACCGATTTCAGGAGGGAGGGTGGGGACAGACCAGGCCCCCACTGCTTCTCCCGGTGAACGCGACGTGAAATGCTCCACCAGGCGAATCGCTCTGTCCAACAGTCGTGTTTGCACCTTGCCTATTCGTGTTTTCAATTTTATGTGATGGAATCTTCAGAACAAACGGGAAAATACGTTTTGACGGAAATGATAGAAGTGTACAAATCATACAAACTGTTGTGGGACACTTCCCAAGCTTTATATTTCAATAAAGATGCGAGAAACCAAGCGTTTGCCTGCTTACTTGACGTTTATAAGAAACTAAAGCCAGAAGCAACATTAAAAGACGTGAAGAAGAAAATGACAAACATAACTTGACAAACATTGAAACTGAATGGGCGACTGAACGGGCGCTTCAGAACGGGTCGTGAAAATACAACGCTCTGTCGAGGAGAGGGGAGAACAGTGGCAGGGAGATCGGGACCGTGAACGGGAAAGGGCGGTCGGGAACGTGTCGATAGGATGTCGGGATTGATACGGGGACCGTAACGGAAAAACTACCCGATCCCACCCTGGATCAGATCGGCTAGTTCCGATCCATGAAACCTGTGGAACTGCCCATCCCTACCTACAACCTATCTATTACCTATAGGTACCTCCTACCAACCTATTTAATAAACTTTTCAACATTTCTGTAAAATGACCACTTTCATGTGAGTTGCTATATGAAAATTTGATAACACATCTTTTGTTATAAGACCGCAATATTAGTTTATGTATTAAGGCTATAATTATTGTCACTATTCGAAACTTAAAGAATGTGTAAATGACCTGGATGAATCTACTGGATATTATTAAAAGTGCAAAACGTTTTGCTCATTACTAAATTACTTGAGTGGATTCGGATGTGCGTGAAAAATGTTTTTGGTGAGTAGACCAAACATTTTCTTTCAAAGACTCCTCGGCGTGTCCTATTTCGAGTTGCCACAACCTATACTTCTATAATTATATACGCATGTTTATATTTCTCGATTTGAGCTCCTATCTATTCAAATAGTTATTGCCTTAATAATATCATTATCTAAGTACGTACGAAAAGTCGAGAGGATATGTTATTAAATATGCGTAGGAAAAGCATTGGTATTAACACACAAATATGACCTAGAAAAAAACATATATTCATGCCTCGAAGGAACGCTGTACCCCCCTCATGGTGCCGCGGTGTATTATATGGGTATAACAGGTAAAAGTTATAAATATCCATTCTCCTACACCCCTCTGCTACGCCCCTGGTCACTCCAGCCACCACAAGGTGCCGCGGCGCCTCCTCTCACTCCACCCCCCGCTCACCCCTCTCACCACCCACCGTGACCCCCTGCCAAGCGTGCCAGGCGTGCTTCTAACACGTCTAACACTCAAAGCCTCGAAAAAGACACTTTTTCGCCCGTTTTTGGCCCATAGCATCTATGCGAGTAAAGCGATCGGGATGGTTAAACGTTAGGACCAACTAGACCCCAAATGGAGTCTATGTGCGAAAGAACGGGTTTTGTAAGTAAATTCTTAGGCCTTTTATGGCCCGGACGGCGAACGGCGGACGGACATTTCAAATTTGGATTCTACGCACCTTGAAACGTAAAGTGACAAAGTTTGAGGGGGGGTTATAAAAATTTTTGCTACACGATCACATAGGCTTATTACTGGAAATAATAAACCAAAATGAATGGGAAAAGCTGAGGAATTTGAGAAAATTTGAACGAAAAATGACAGTTTCAAGCACAAATTTAAAATACTCAAGTCTTTTACATATACATCTAGTACCTACTGTTGGGAAAATCAGGATTTGATTAGGATTAGACTTCCTACATTTCCCCAAATCGGTGAAAACTGAGCGGCGCCCCTGATTGTGACAGAAACGAAATTAAACAGTCGACTTTGAAAACAAAGGCAATAATTTACCGACATTATTTGGTACCTACCGACCACCGGTACCTTCTTGTAGTACTGGTTACTCTGCTTAAGAAATTTTTTATTCGTGTGAAACGTTGGAGATACTTTTTCTCGTGGATAAATTCCATTTAACCCTTAATTATAACTTGAGCTTGTTTTAGAAAATAGATGATTTGAGCGTGAGCTAAGTGAGTCTAGCTATGAATAAAATCGTGAATCTTGAGTTATATTTTCCAGACTAATAAAATCCCACTAATAAGTTTACTTATTTAATTTGGTTGACTGTACGTACCTACGTAGTTTCGTTTCTTGGTGGAGCACCAACCTGCCTTGTTTACTTTGACTAACTACCAAATCTATCCTTTCATTCATTCAATAAAACAAGTAAATCTGCCTCAGTTATAGTAATAAGAACATGTCTAAAACGGTGATGAAACTGACAGGGCAATGGCTGTGTAGTACCTACACCGCAGTACCTACATCTGAGGAATTTTCAATTATTTTTTCTCTATTATTTTTCAGATTATTTATTCTCAGTCGATACGAATTTAGTCTTTAGTTTTCGGACACTGATTTGCTATAATAGTTAGACCCTAGTCCGAATAAAAACTCGTTCACTACCTACTAGATCGGTATCGTTGTCTACAACCAAAATAATCGCGCTGACAGACATGATTATTGCGACCATTTAGTTGAATTGAAACTTTATATTACTACAATATTACTTTCGCAAAATAAAACTGTTGAAAATTTTCATTATAACGATGTATTAGGTTGACATATGACGGCAAAAGTTTAGTGAAAAATAGGTTGTTTGAGTTGCGATCTAGTAACATCTACCACGTCATGCCGGACCTTGGAGAAACTAAAACCTACTCCAGGCGTGACGTCACGAGACTATGGGCTATACTTACTTACTGATTTCTTCATTAGGTCCAGTCTATTAGGTGTTTTGACACAATTTTCATTCATCTACTTACCTGATGATGTTTTTCGGCCTTAAAATGGCTAATGAGTCTAATTGGCTAATGAGACTGGCTTGGGGAGACTAAAATGGCTAATGAGACTAATTACCCCAGTTTTGGCCTGACAGACTCACGATTCTCTAATAAGGTCACTAAATCTATACATTAAAGTGGTCTCAGTTTATATAGAAATGAAGTAGGTATGTTAACATTATAGACTATTACTTTTTTATTCCGATCCGTACGAGAAAGTTGTTCCATGTATCAAATTATGGTGTTGAAGTACCTATCTTTCAACGAATTTTCGTGAAAAATGAAAGCTATTCCAGAGCCCCCCAAAATTTTTAAATAAAAATTTTTGAATAATTTCTCCATTGAAATCCGTTTTAAGACATTCTGAAACGAATCCTAGAGTTTAAAACGGGTTTTCATATTATTTTATATAAATGTGTGTGTCATTATATACGATAACACTCCTTAGGATTGATATAAAAATTCCGTTCTTGCGAAAAAAAAAAAAAAAAAAAAAAAAAAAAAAAAAAAAAAAAAAAAAAAAAAAACAAGCTTTCCAAACGAAAGGATGAGTTCGTTGGCCAGCACTTTTTGAACACTTTATAATGATCATATTTCAAAAGACGGGCTCGAAAAATCACTAAAAATAAAAATAAATATGACTAAAAACGTCTAAAAATTGGTAAATTCATATTTTTAGCAGAATTTTAGTCAAAATAAGTTCATCAACGATGAACTAGAATATTAAAAAATTAGTGACAAAATTATGATGAAAAATGTACTTAGATTTCATTAATATTTGCTGAAAAATCTATTAAAAATCTGAAAAATTGCTCAACATTCAAAATCTGTTTTGATTCGTGGAATATGATTAAAAACGAGTTCATGTGTCATTGGTGGTAAACGATTTATTTTTAGTCAAAGTGCTCAAATTTCAAAACAGTATCTAATATAATGTAATACGATAATCTACGAAAATTCGCTCATGAGATCATGTTGCATGACTGGAACTGTTGCATAATTTTGCCCCTTTCACCCTAATAGTTATTAAATTTTGTAAAATTTTTTCAATTTCTAATAGATGAAGTATCCTTTTTTTCAGTCAACAAAAAACTGAAGAAGAAATGAATCACTGCCGTCGCAAATGGCTTCTTCAAAAACGCCCTGGATCTATTAGAAGCGCAAGGCCCTGGGCAAGAGCTCCGTAGAAGTTTATGTTACCTAATTAATTTTAGATTATATACGATCACTTGCCATACCTATTCCATGATAGTTCATAATCCCCAAATAGGTAAGAGTAAATTTGAACCGAAATCAACGAAACGGGAGTGTCTATGTACTACTTATAAAAGAGCAAATTTTATTAATAATTTGTAACCCCTTTTTGCGATTTGATTTCAATAATTTTATTAATCAAGTCCAACTCAATTCAGCAGTAGGTATTGTCTTCTATGTAATACCTAGTAGCTATTTATAGTATCCAGAAATGTAACCAGTATTGTAAACAGTAACGAGTATTGTAACAAGAAATGTCGACTTTTCCGTTGGCAAGCATGCGTTTCGATGCACTCATGTTGATGTCATTGGTTTTTCATGGTAAATTTATTGTGGTGTCATGAATAGCAATTTTTTCGAGTCCCCAGTATGTAAACTAAACGGTACCTACATTTTCGTTCACTGGCTGTTTGATAAAATTCATTTGTGCTTACTTAGGGACATGTAGAAGTAACGAAATTTCATTCCCTGTGATGTTCCAACATTGAAAAATCATAAACTCTTATGTTTTTTGGTTTCTCAAGAACTTTCTAGGTACTTATTGTGGTTTCTTGCTACCAAATACCTGTAATTTTGGAAAGTCGGTACCTACCTAGGTTCGTTTGGACCCTAAACCCTTCGTACCTGTGAACAGTAAATTAAAATCATGTTGTGTATAGTTACGATCTTGAGTAAGACGCATCAGAAAGGAAACATTTCCAGCATTATATCTCAAGAGAAGTAGCAATAAGCATCCAATAAAATGGATATTGTACAATAAAGATCTCATAGTGAGTACCTGTACCTGCCTAACCTCTACTTGTCTACCTACCTATTGAACGAAAAATAACGCAAACTCAAGTCTTTTACTTAACTACCAATTGTATGGCCAAAAACTCGGTCCCAATAATATTCTGCGGTTCAAAAAAAACTTTGAATTTTCAATTTTTTTTGGCAGTTTTTGTCGATTTTACAGCAAATATCAATGAAATTTATGTAAATTTTTTGATTATTATATTTCATCGTTGATGAACTTCCTTTGACTAAATTTCTGCTAACAAATATAAATTTAACGATTTTTAGCCGTTTTCAGCCATTTTTCTTGCAGTACTCGTACAGTATGATTGTCCTCTAATCGCCAGGTGTTGCAGACAAGCCGTGACTCCCTTCTGGCTTGGTGTTCTTCAAATGGTCTAGCTCTCAACCCAACAAAATGCTCAGTCCCACCAATCTTCATCTCCATTCTATCATTCCTACTTGATTGGCGACAACTTATTAGCAAGAGTTTCCACTGTTCGGGATCTTGGAGTGCGTCTAGATTGCCAGCATACCTTCTCAGATCATATTTCAGCTATATCGATCAGGGCAATGAGAATGCTGGGCTACATAAAGCGGAATTCAGGAGAGTTCGACCATACACAGGCAAAATTGTCACCCTTTACAAAGCCTTAGTTCTTCCAGTTTTGGAATATGCCTCAGTGATCTGGTCTCCACAGTACAGGTGCAGCATTAACCAATTTGATAGAATCCACCACAAATTCCTCCGATACGTGGCATTTAAGCTGCATATTACTCAAGATTCAGTGAACTACTCTACCTTGAATGAGCACTGCCGAACAATCAGCCTCCGTACCGAAGATATTTGTCTGACATATCCTTTTTCCATAAGCTTCTGACCGGCTTCGTGGATTCACCTTCACTATTGCCCCAGATAAGTTTCCTCAGTCCAAGTTCTCGCTCGAACAGTCTTTTTTGGATACCATTCTCTGCCACCAATGAGTGTTACCCACATACCTATTTTTTCAAAATTTTTTTATTCGAAAGATGAAATTGAGTTGAGATGATACCTATTAAGTCTTTTCGCAAGACACGTGTCATTGATTTTTAATGTACCTAATTTCGAAGTTTTGATGACGTCCGTCCATGAGTCCGTTGAGACAACCTAACAAGTGACCTTGATGACATTGGTGAGCAACACTTTGCCGCAAGGTGCGCCACCATTACTGTGTGGCAAGAGCAGAAGAGTTGACCCTACAAAGAAACATTCCTGCTCTATAAGCGACCATTCTGTTTACAACATTACAACTGCTAGCAACCGAGTTCTATCTTCTATTCAATGCCGTTATTGTTGGTAATAAAATGAGTCAAGTTGAAAGCAGTTTCTGTCAGTGTACGAGAGCAACTCAACTTCTACTCTATCAACAACTTCAATCAGACATACTAATGATACCTCAGCAGCATCAAATCAAAGTTTTCTTCTCTGAGGATCAAGAGGAACACAAAAGAAATGTTTCTTCACATCTTCATTTTTAGCATTATAACGTTCCCGCATAAATCACTGTTGCCTACTCATAATTGATTGGAGAAAAAACAGATACTATAATAATAAGCTCAACTCGGGGAAAACCGCGCAATACGAAAAGTTGGAAAAGAGTTATCACAGGGGTATGAAAGTGAGCCACCAGGCAGGAAATTGGTTAGTTAGAAGATTGCTCGGGAGAGTGCAACGGGGAAGTAGTTATGGATACTATAATATCAACGGGGAGAGTGCAACGGGGAAGTAGTTATGGATACTATAATATCCATCTAAGTTTGTCAACTTTTGAGCTGATATATATATGGACGAAGAAGCTCAAAATGTGACGTCACCAGTGTGCAGTAGGTACTTTTAGAAACTAAGTAAATATTCGGGATTTTGCCTGAATCATTTCACGTTTCCCATCAGTTATGAACGAAAAAAAAAGAAGATTTTTGAAAAAATTTGATAAATTCAGACCCATGGGTAACACTCATTCATAGCAGCACTAATCTGCTGCTTGGGAACCTCCTAGCTACACTTAGTACATCCAAGAGAAATGTGGTCCTAAGAAGAAATGAGAAAGAAGATGCTCAGCTTGAAAGGCTTCTAAGCAGTTTCTCTATGGAAAGAAAATGGACTGTAGAACATTCTATATGATGTGTCTCGGTTTAAGTCCTCAGGGTTGCTCTCAGTGCTTTCCATTAAGCGACAGCACTTTGATTTGTCTCCCACACACTTTCGTAATGCGTTGGCAATGAGGTACAGGAGGGAACCAGCTGATATGCCACTGACGTGCGATGGTTGTGGAGATAGATTCATTTTGGAACACACCATGAGTTGCAGAACAGGCGGACTCATCTCCAGACGGCACAATGAAGTACGTTATGTGTTGGGTGAGCTAATGGTGAATGCATGGGGGAACTGCACCGAAGAACCAATTGTAAGGGATACTTCGGAAAACAGCCCTGGTTTGCACGGAGACTTGGTATGTCGTGGTGTGTGGGAACTACAGAGGGAGGCATTGTTCGACATCTCCGTCGTGGATCCTGATGCTCCCTCCTACCTCTCATGCACTGTGGCAGCCGTCTTCACTTCAGCCGAAGAGGAAGTATGGAGAGGAATATGAGCAGCGTCAAGCTTCCTTTACACTCTTAGGGCCACTTTCACCAACAACATAAACGAGATTAAGTTAGAAAAGATTAAAAAATAACGGAGATTCCAGCTAATCGTCTTTCACCAGACCACTTTACGAGTTTAAACTCCTAACGAGGTGGCTTGAGGTTAATCTCCCAAGCCCCGGCCAGTTACACTTGCCAATCTCAGATTAGTGATAACAATGATATCGAGCAATATGGCCGCGCACCAACAGCTGATACCTACAGTTTGATTCACAGTTGAAGTTAATTGTTATTCAAGTTTGATTGAGTTTATTGAGTTTGTTGTTATCAAGTTTGATGATGAACAACAGTGTAAAACCGTGCCTCTACTTCAGAAAGATATTGTACAGGGTATAATATGGTATTTCTCAACTTACCTTGAAACTGAGCACCAGCCAAGAACACGAATGGATAGGTCAACTCGATTGAAATCACCAAATATTATAAAAAGTAAAATAACAACAAACAATATAAACAATATAATATAGAAAAACAATATACTATAAATTGTATAGAAAAAAATATCAATTATATTAAAAAGAAGTAAAAAAGAAATAACAGGTTTCACGTTTAGCTCTAATAAACACTAGATAGTAACTAGGCAACTAGATAAAAACAGCGCGGGTAATAATTGGTCGTGGTTGTGATTCACTGTTTTATTGTCTTGATATATCGGACACATGGCGGGGTTTCTAACTGTCGTTTCAAATTGTCCAATTTTTCATTGGACAGTTTCCGGAATCTCCGTTAAGAAAACTCGATTATTCCAATCTTGGTTTAAACGAGTTTTGGGTTGGTGAAAGACGCCAAGGTTTGATCCTCGAGATTATATTTAATCGAGTTTGGCCAATCTCCGCTTACATAAGTTGTTGGTGAAAGTGGCCCTTAGTGTGTTTGGTAGATGGCTATGCCGCTCCAAATATGACTGCATTTCTGAAAGTGCAGTGCAGTGCAAGCGTTTGGGGGATAAGTGCTCACGTCCACAAGGTATCATACGGGCATGGCTATGTGTCAGAATAGGCCTTGCCATTCTTCAAGCATCAAGTATGTACACTAATGGGGCACAGAAAAAGTGGAGGACCTCAGAAGAACTTTAAGGAGTAGGAGATGGCTAATGAATATACTAAAACAAAATTATGTACTGTGAAAGTTTCTCAACCTCAAAATTTCTAAACTACCTGTCTCCCTCACCCACCTTACATGTTTCCGAATTTATTATTGAATAGATGGTTGTTGATTATCATTGATAGCTAATTACTTAAGGAAGTTTTGGTGAGATTAGACAACCTCCAGAGTTTTTTTTCCCCAAGACCCTTCATGTCTTTTGATTTGGTCTTTAGATAGTATTTGTCCAGAAACAGAGGACACTTTCTTTGAGGGAATCCAACTCCGATTTCGAAAATAGGACCAAAAGTTTTAAATTTAAAAGTTTTAATTTATTTAAAGTAGAAGAATATGAATTTTTAGTTTAAAAAAATAAAATACCTTGAAAAATAGTGTAGATAGGCGCAGTTTTACTTCATTTCCAGCATAGTCTAAAAAAAAGTTCTAGGTACAACCATTTGAATCTACCCTGTGTACCTAACAAGTTATGTTTTCATGACGGAAACATCGCCCAAGGAAGGATGTTGTTGTAATACTTATTCCATAAAGTATTTAATTCGTTAAAATCGCATTTATATATTTATAAGTTCACATTGTGAAATAAATCTTCTATACAGGCTACATGCGTCGATCATTGGTAAGATACAAACGCAATTTTGCTTGGCGATCCGAAATCATGGATGGTATAGAACTTTCTCAAGAATGGATCACCAAGTATGACTTTCGGCATTCCTTCTTGCCAATTATCATAACGTTGAATGTTGATATAGATGGGACATTGCGGATCATCCTGCAAAAGAAATAACCATCGGTAGTTGATGAACCAAAATTACAACAATATAGGTAATGAATATAAATGATGAAAACCCCTTGTACCTATTAAGAACAAGGTTCAGATAAACCTCAAGATATTACTTAGAATTAATCTAGTAAATAAATTCTCAATAAATTAATACTTACGTAATTTTCTGCGAAATCCTTCCAGTCTAGAGCGTAAGTCTTTCCCTTTATTTTGAATTTAAGTTGTAGATTCAAATCATGCTTTACCTAAAGACACATTAAATGAAAGGTTGTTTATGACACAAAAAGCATACTATACATACTATTAGAATTATATCAATCTCCTATACAGACGCTATCATTTTTATATTCATGATGCCTGATTTTTTTTTTTTTTTAGCCGGTTTGAGTGTTCCTCGAGCCCTTCTTCATACTGGTAATTTTCTGTTCCTTAGCCAAGCATTCTTTGTTGTAGAAGACTTCGTTGTCGAAGGAATGTAGCCAGGTACGTAAGGAGGGGGAAATTGGTAGCTTGAGATGTGAACATTTATCACATAAATCAAGCGCTTTCCAACGAGTGGCGAACGATTTCTGTGCGATGAAAACTGCGGAAGTTCCATTCCCCTAGCAATGGCTTGGTTGTACGTGAAAACCATTTGTTTGGAAAATCGTGACATCAACTTTTGCGTGACGAAAGTTTTGGGTTGACCCTCTCCAGACCCAGAGCAAAGACATATCCTTGTCAAAAATTCATGCAGCATGATTGACGAGCGAATTTTTGTAAATCATTGTATTACATTTAAGTTAAATTGTTTTGAAATTTGTGCACATTGTATTTGGGCAATGAATTTAAACTATAAATTGTATGGCAAAAATCTTTTTCTAAATAACAGTCTGCAATTCAAACAATGATTTCAGATCTCTGGTTTTTTCTGCAGTTTTTATTGATTTGTTTGCAAATTGAAATTCAAAGACATTTCTTCTGTAAGATTATGTGCATAAATTTTTGAATGTTCTAATTTATAGTTAATGAACTTTATTTGAGTTATATTCCGTTAATAAATATAAATTTAACAATTTTTAACCGTTCTTGCTATATTTGGTGCTTTTTAAGCTCTTTCTGAAATTTGGCCAATTTAAAGTGCTGAAAATATGCTGTCCAACGAATTAATCCTTTCCTTTGATATACTTGATGTTTGGCGAAAGACCGGATTTTTTATATTAATCCTAAGGAGAGTTAACGTTTGGAATGACATACACATACAACCAAATTTTTAAAAAGTTCCAGTTGCATGATCGTATGAGGGAATTTTTATAAATTATCGTATTGTATTTATGTTAAAATTCTTTTAAAATTCGAGCACCTTAAGCACTCTAAGAAAAAAAAAATTGCTAAAATGCTGGAGTAGGTTTTTTTCTTTTTTACATGGTACGATTTTCGTTCTAGAAACATTTAATTAAAGGTGACTCGTTATACATTCAAAATATTCAGTCGTTCAGCATGGCTAATAGAGCGAATTTTCAAAGAAAAGTTTGAATAAAACTGGGTGACTGTGACGAGATCGCAAAGAAATTTTAGGACACTCAGCCGAACTTGAAAATTTGGTCAATATTATGGGTATTTTTCACATAAAAATCTGATTTCTCACTTATTTGTTAATCTTGGAGATCTGAAAGTGGTCGCAATCGAACCAGCGCTCAAAAATACTTCGACTGTGACACCCCGCATGCCCTATTGTCAAAAACTGATTTTTTAGTATTTTTTGAGACACTGTAAATTGCAAATTGTAGATTGTATTCTTTCATGTAAGAAATGGATTTGTAGGGGTCCCCGCCCCCTTCCTCCCAATTTTTAAATTTTGAAGCCAAAAAATAGTGTTTGATTTTTATCCTTTTGTCAGGAAAATCTGAAGTTCGGCCAGGGAAATCTCAGGGAAATTTCAAATGTCCATTTGGGGGCCACCCGGAAATGGAAGGAGTATGTTGCTGCTGCTACTGCAGTATGCCCGTAAAATAGCTCGTTTTCGATCAGACAATGGTGGTGCGTATTCAAGTCTTGAATACAACAGGAATCCACAAGAACAGACAATGAGATGATAGAACTGAGGTCAAATATTCTAAACCGATGGAGCCAATGGCGAAATACGCTGAGTAACTATATGAAAAAATTTCATTCATTCCGAAAAGAACTGAGTATAGTGGAAGACATGGTATTTAAACATTTGAAAATAGTAATCCCACAAGGACTTCGCATCCGGATCATGAAAGATACCTATAAACAGATCCCACAAAAGCCTCCACTTAAGCCAGGGAAATGGTATTCTGGCCCAATATGTCAGATGATTTTGAGAAGTTCATAGCAGGACATGTCGAAAATCACAAAATGATGAACCACGAGACACCATTTGGATGGAAGAATCGCCAAAGAGACCCTGTAGCTACTGGTCTTTTCACGCATCATGGAAAATAATATAATATATTATTGTAATCGCAGATGGATACGCTGGTTATTTCGATTGGATAACGAGCAAGTCCTCCATTACAATAACAAAGTGTGTAAAGAGATTGTTTGCCATTCACGGGATCCCTGATGAGTTGCAGACCGATGGCGGCGGGTATTTCAGCTCCATGGAATTCAAACAATTTTAAGAGGAATGGGATTTCTCACCAAGAGTTTCATCACCGCAATTCCCAAGAAGCAATGGCCTGGCAGAGAGATATGTGCAGGAGGCAAAGAATCTTCTCACAAAATGCGTCGAAGAAAAGACCGATATACGATAACATACTGTTACATCATCAAAACACACCACGAAGAAATCTTGGATTTCCAGGGCAGAGAGTTATGAGTAGGAGAACTCGCTAACTACTGCCTACGCATGAAACACTTCTACTTCCATCTGTTGTGAAAGGAGTGTCGAACAAATTGACACTTATAAAAATCTCTGAGAAACATTTTGCGGTTCTCAACAAACGTGTTCCAAGTGCATTTGAAGTAAACAACGAGTTTTGCTTAAGAACAAACATAAACACTAGATACAAGCAGTTGTGACTCATGTGGGACCTCAATCAAGATCATAAACCTACATAGTGAAGACCGAGGATGGAGTACATTACAGAAGAAACTCGTGGTTCTTGAAAGAGGATTTATCCGATACATCCGATTCAGCTAACGTAGGTATAGACTCTTCATTACCAGCGATCATTCCGGCTCTAAGGGCCATGTCATACGAGCGCTATTGCCGTCGCGCTGATGCCGTCGAGATAGCGCCGGAAAAAGTACATGTCATACGTGACGGCAAATGCGTCGCGTTGATGCCGTCCCGCCAACGCCAGGTGCCTGTCATACGTAGCGTCTTCCGGGCGCATTTGCCGTCGCGGCAATTATGTTATTACCAAGATGGACACCATCCGGGGTGTTCTAGTTGTTCTGCCAGTGCTCTCGCGGCAAATGTGTCCCGCTGGCGCTAGCGCTCCGTATGACAGGGTCCCGGCGTCACGTGCGCCGCGTCGCTAACGCGACCGTCTGCGTTGGCAGCGCTCAGCGTCCGGCTAACGCGGACTCGCCGACGGCATTAGCGTCCGTATGACATGCTCCATCAGAACCCCATTGCCGGGTTGGAACGTTTTTAACGCGACGGCATCAGCGCGACGGCAATAGCGCTCGTATGACATGGCCCTAAGAAAATATAAAAAAGAATAGAGTTTTTAAATTTACTTGAAGTTCAAAATTATGAGAAGGAGGATGACAAGTATCCTGGGTTAATTATTCCGAGTATGATTTAGATCAGGTGATTGGTGTGTAAAAACTACTTACTAGAATAATTACTTACTAGAGTTCAATTACAACAATTTGTCATTGATCAAATGTCAAATTTGATAGTAAATAACTACTAAACTATTAGACAAGCAAGAAAACAACAGATTTCTGTTAACAACAACCTTCTTCCACTATATATATATATATATATATATATATATATATATATATATATATATATATATATATTCTAATCCAGACGATAACTATCCTTTAGTTTGAGATAAAAATCCCGTTCTTGCGCCAAAAAATCAAGCTTTTCATACGAAAGGTAGAGTTTGTTGGCCAACAATTTTTGAGCACATAAGGTAAATTGGTTAAATTTCAAAAATGTACTAAAAAATCACTGAATGTGGCTAAAAATGGCCAAAAATCGGTAAATTTAAAATTTTAATCAGAATTTTAGTCAAAACAAAATCGTCAACGATTAACTAGAACATTGAAATTTTTTTATACAAAATTATGCTGAAACACTAAGTTGAATTTCATTAATATTTGCTGAAAAATCTATAAAATCTGCAATAAATATAAAAATCCAAATTTGTTTTAAAGCCGAATTTTATTTATTTTAAACCCCCCCCCCCCCCCCCCCCGCCCCATAAAATTTGTTTTCAACTATTTCTTTGTACTTAAATTTCCATACAATTTTACGTATAATACGAAAGGTAATTTTAGAAAATTCGCTCCTACGATCTTGCTGCTTGTCTGGAACTTTTTCTTCTTCCAAGGCTCTCAAATCTATCCCGCTTGTCACTGCCGTTTTGGAAATGATCGTAGCGCCGCCACCAGTAAATGAAATGGCCAATTGGAATTGATTCATGGGGGTGTGGGACAACCCAAGCATGAGAAAAAAATAACCGCATACCAATCCATTTCAGACCATTTTAATAACGAATCCATGAAAAAACCATATGTGTATGTCTCTGTGTGTGTTCAAAATTTCATGATGGAAGAGAGTGATTCGAGGGGGTAATAGCGATGGACCCCGATATTTTAACAATACTCATCTGCTTTCCCTGACAGTTTTATTATTTTTTCAATCCAAACTTTAGTCCAGTTATGCAACCATTTTGCCCTGACCGATTGTCCTCACGGTGTCGGGGCACCTGCTCGTTTAATTGAGTATGTGACCTGCCTGTACCACAAAGGCGTGACAGTACTCGAAGCACAAGTTCAGGTGTCAAGGGATATTGTCATTGGGTGTGGGGTACGCCAGGAGGATCCTCTGTCACCACTCCTTTTTAACCTGGTCGTGGATACGGTCTTGGGTAAGCTGCCAGCTGAAATAGGGCTTGATCTCGACCCTGGGGTGCGAGAGGTGCATTGGCTTTTGCCGATGATTTCATCCTCCTCGCCAAAACCTGTGAGGGCTTGCACATTGCCCTCAATGCCTTTGCTGAGCAGCTAGCCAGGTGTGATTTGTGTGTTTTCAACTAACCCAGATAAGTGTGGGTCAGCCTCCTTGGCCCTGTTGGGTCGCCAGCATCAGGTTAAGGTGGTGGATGAGGAGTGGTTTGTCATAAGGCAGCCAACCTATGGGCAAGCCTTTGGCAGGCTTACTGCGGGGAGGTGGCTTGAGTTGGATCGTAAAGTTCGCTCTGGAGTGCGTTCTTGGATAGGCTTCCCACCTGGTGTCCCAAGTGCCTATATTCATGCACTAATCAAGGCCGGTGGGCTCGGTATTGTCTCTCTTTCTACCAGCATCCCACCAGTGCCTGCTCACCCTTAGGGGCTCGAGCTGGGAGGTTGCCTGCACTGCTGCTGACCTGGACTTTGTCAGGCAGCAGTTGCTGTGCTGCGACCGAGCAACTCCAACTGCTCCAAAACCCAGCTCATCTGTTGAGCTCGCAGCTACACTGCATGGGTCAGTAGATGGTAAAGAACTCCGACAGTGCTCTGAATCCCTGATTTCTTCCCAATGGGTAGAATGAGCTTTAGAGGGCATAGGGGCCCGCGACTATTGCCATTTTCTCGCCATCTGGGTGGCTACGTCAGCCACATCGGTCAGGTGTTCAAGGAGTTCAGGGACAGTGCCTTTCATTTTTGCCGTGCCTTGTGGAGTAAAAATGAAAATCTGTATCATGTGGTTCAGCCGTGTCCTCGTACTCATGGTGGCCACATTCCTCGTCAAGTTGCAGTTGCACAGTAGATAAAAGGCGCTTTGTCATCCTGTGGTTGGAATGTCGAAAGGGAGAGACTATATTATCACATGCCAGGACATTGGGGCAAGAAGCTGGGCATCGTTGCCGTCTAGCCCGTTGAGTCTGCAATAATCCTGGGTGTCCAGGTTGTCAGTGGATATAGAGAAGACCTGGCGGGCTAAAATAAATAAGTATGACAGAAATTACTTGCGGCAAGCCATTTCCGAGCTAAAAGAAGTAGCGCCCAACAACATCAGGGTAATGACCACTGCCGTGTCATGGCACGGGGTGTGGTGCGGGAAAAGTGCCATGGAGGTACTCGAGTTGGGCATCTCTGCGGGAGTGCTCTGCGGTATCACCACCCGCGTCCTGAGGGGATCTTACTTGAACTGGTGGTCATTCTATAGGGGCATTTCCTTTCATACCACTCTTCCTCCTCATCCTTCTGCAAGTTCCCTCATCCCTAGAGCCGGCATCGGGTGAACCTGTCCTTCCTTCCCAATTCTTTTAGTTATATATCTATTTTCTCAAGTAATTGGTGTCTTTGAAGGAAGTTTTGTAAAAAAAAAAAAAAAAGTGTGTGTGTGTGACAAATTTTTTTGACGCTGCCCAGACCACAATTCTCAAGATTTTCAAGATTCTTTCTTTTTTCGATTCCAATTTTAGTCTAATTGTGCAACAAACCTCGGAAATTTTGAATTCAGTGATGGAAGAGGGGGGTAGGAGGGGGTAAAACCGAAAAACGTGGTTTTTTCGACACCACCCTAACTAAAACTGTCAACCGATTTTCGTGATTCTTATTCAGTTCGATTCCAAATTTAGTCTAGTGCAACAAACCTTGGGAATTCCGGATTTACCTTCGTGGTGGGGGGTGGAAAAGATAATTACCTATTCTTTCAGGCGCTGCTCAAGCTACATATCTTGACCGATTTTCGTGATTCTTATTTTGTTCTATTAAAAATTCGATATAGTTTTCGATGAAAACGAACGTATGTCAGGAGTTTTAAATTTAATCATAGGAGGGGGTGAATGGAGGGGGTAATACTGATAATTCGTGGTGTTTTAACAATTCTCCTCTGATTTTCTTCTTTTTTTTTGTAGATAATGTGACACATCATATTCACATCAAAACCTCCAAGTGATGCGACATAAGCTTTTAATAAAAGATTTTTACAAAAACTTGGTCGTTCTGACCTTGAGATCCATTTTCCACTGCAACGTTTCTCCTATTTAAACTATTGAAATTTGATTATTGAAATTCGAAAAATATCAAGGTATTGGTTGTTATAGAAATATTTTTCAATTTGATTGTTAGAATGAAAAGCCCCAGTACATTGGTAGAAACGATAGGGAGAAAGTTCCAATCGTGCAGCATGATCCTATCGGCGAAGTTTTGAAAATTATCGAATGTATTCATAACGAATAATGTTTTAAAATTTGAGCTGCAACGACATTGCTAACTATTAACATTGTGGTACACAATTTGTTCCAAATAATATTGTCTAATTCAAACAGAGATTTTGAATTTTAGCATTTTTTGCAAGTTTTGTCGAGTTTTGAGCTCATGTAACAAATTTTCAAGATCGTTCATATTTCTGCATAATTCAGTGTCCTAGTTCTTAGTTGATACACTAATTTTTAGTAATATTCATCAAAGAAATATACCTACATTTAAAATTTTCAGCAGTTTTGCCATTTTTAGTGATTTTTGCAGCACACTTTTTGAAAATTTACCAGTTTGTTGTGCTTAAAAAATGCTGTGCAACAAACTCATCAAATACTATAGATTTCAAAAACGCCTTTACATATGTCACCATTCATTCAAACTGAATAAACCTTTGCAACGTTTATATTACAAAAAAGCGTATAATGTGTAAAAATTAATTTCTTTTCCCAATTCTGCTGCTGCAAAGTACGAGTAAACAATATGTGAAGTTTCATGTTAGCGAAAAATGATCGGTACTATGCACAAAGAACGATCCACACAACTTGAGTGATTGATTCCATTCCATACAATTATATTATTTGATACTTACACATAAACATTTGTACTGGTTGATTTCGGCTCGCATATATTTTTTTAATTTATTGAAAATATCAGGATGCAAGACGATGTTGGTGCATCCACTATCAGCTACCATGTCAGTTTTATGTGATATTACTTTGTGACTGCCTATAGACATGCTATAAAAAATAAGACAAAATCAAATAAATATTGGTATAAATGTATGTATGTGAAAGAAACACCTAATTATTTTAAAGAACTTGAAAAAATGAACGGGAAAAATAATAAATAAAAACATGTAGCAGTAATAAGTAGGTACGTATTGCATAAATTCCAGGGACACTAATTTCCCTCTGTTATAATGCTACCGAACCCGAAGGTAATGTAAACTGGATCTAGTAGCGTGGAAACGAGGAAAGCTAACGGGATAAAGATCTATCCGGAGGGTCGTTACTCTTGGAATGGGGATGGTGTACTGGGTGATCCCTAAATTGGGGAAAGGTGTTACCATTGAAGATGGGAACAGTATGGACACGAAATAGGTGCTTGAGAGGCAGATCACGCAATAACAGGTGTGAGTGAGATGAATTGCGGAGAGTAATGGGCTACCTTCAAATCACCGTTACTTCTGTGTCAATAGGGTAGTATTGACTCAGAGGGTAGATACAATAGAGTAGTACGAAAGGTGCTACTGTCCGCATTAAACTAGAAATATTAAATTGAGGGGGAAATTATACTAATGGATCGAGTTTAATGACAATTTCAAAAATGATCTGGTTTAACTCCTAAATGGCCTCCTATGGATATCACTGTCGTCAGATAATTAATAGCTTGTGCGCATGCGCAACAGTTAATTTCTGACACCGTTGATTTGATTGTTATTGGTTCTGTCAACTGTACGTACAACTGAAAAAGCTATACTGCGCACCCAAATTCCGGCAGTCATTTATTTCATTTTTGCATTCGAGTACCAACTGTTGTTCGTACAATGCTTCAAGTAGTATCATGGGATTATAATAACATGAGACGTATTCTATACCTATTTGCGTTATAAATTTAACTAAAAGCAGTTTGGTGAGTTGAATGAATCGGAATTTGTAAATTGATGCAGTCAGCTATTTGGCATGTCAGAATAATAATTGTTACAATAATTTTTATAAAAATACGGAATATGTACCTACCTTTTACCATGAAATCTCCAATGTCCTACATGAGGATGAACAATGGGAATCCAGTGTATCCTTTTTCTCCTTACAATTGTTTCGTCCCAACCACCGAATTCGATGGAATTATGTTCCTGATCACTGCCAAATTAATTGATATATGATGAATGCAAAAATAATTAATAATAAATGCATTTGGATATCATTCATTCAAGTTAAAAGTTAGAATATTTATACGGCTTTAATCCGATGTAGTTATGGTAACCCTCTGCTTTGTTTTACATTAGGTACCTACCAAGCAAGGGATAGGGCGTACATTTATGTACGCTGACAAGTTGGTACCTACCAACCATTCGCTCATTGTAAGAGCTATAAGGTTACAACAATGCTCAGAAATTTTGAATGGAATAAAGAACAATCACAAAATCATTTTTAAAAAGCTTAAATAGTGAGTGTGTGTGTGTGTGTGTGTGCGCGCGCGCACGAGAGCGTGAGTGTGTGTCATTCCAAACGATGACTCTCCTTAGGATTGAGATAAAAAATCCGTTCTTGTGCCTAAAAATCAAGCTTTTCAAATGTAATGATGAGTGTTGGCCAGCACTTTTTGAACACATTTAATGGGCCATATTTCAAAAAATGTGCTCAATAAATCACCAAAAATGGCTTAAGCCGGCTAAAAATCGTTGAATGTATTTTTATTTCATTCTTTTTTTTCTTTTACAGAATTTTATTCAAAAATGTTTATTGACAACGAATTAGATCATTAAAAAATGTACGTTACAAAATATACTTAAATTTCATTAATGTTTTCCGATAAATAGATAAAAACTGCAAAAATAAACTAAAAATACAGATTCTTTTTTGAATAGCTGAAAATTATTTAGAGGGAGTTTTAGCAGTACAACTCGTAGTTAACAATTTCTTTTCACTTGAAGTTCTGAAATTTCAAAAAAATTAACACAGTATAGTACGATAATTCACGAAAATTCGCTCATTCGATCATGCTACATGACTAGATTTTTTTTTTGCCTTTTGCCAGTTTTTTTTTAAATTTTAAGCTTGTCTAGTTTAGTTTTCAGAGTAATTTTTTGTCCCTTCTATTGCATAAAATTGAAGAAGAAATTTGTCTTGAAGTCTGTTTCAAGTTGACTCAAATTTATAGTTCCAGTTCTTCCATTGAAGATGTTCCGTCAAGTTCAATTTAATATTTTCAATAATCAACCTTTGTAATCGACCGAGAGAACCAATTTCAACCCTCCCTCAAAATTTGTTTGTTTGTTTCATTATTGTTCACTAGCCGCTCCGGCTCGCTACGCTCGCCTCCACGTCCAGCCGGGGGGCAAGCCCCCCGGACCCCCCATTAAATTGCTCGATTCGCTCGCAAAATGTGGCATGTGGGGAATTTTGCTCGCTTCGCTCGCAAAGTGTGGCATGTAGGGCATGTTGCTCGCTTTGCTCGCAAACGGTAGATCCCTAAGGGTAGGTTTAACGTGTGTAGGGGATGTTGCTCGCTTCGCTCGCAAACGGTAGATCTCTAAGGGTAGGTTTAACTTCTGTAGGGGATGCTGCTCGCTTCGCTCGCTTGAGGAAGTTATACTGCCCACCCAACTTGGCAGACGTTTTTTTCAGTTGGGAATTCTTACAAACAAATTAAATCTTATAAAACTACGTGGAACCACGAAAAGTTTATTCGGGGATGTTGCTCGCTTCGCTCGCAAGGTATACCTGTATATGTGTAGGGCAAAGTCCGTATTTATTCTGTTGAAATGGCTCTCGCTTCGCTCGCAAGGTAGGTACCTATGTATACCTGCTCGCCTCGCAACATTGTGACATCGAACCCCTTGACGTCTTCGTAGAGCCTTCTCGCGTCCACGGCACAATTATTAATTTCTCATATTAAACGCTTCCCTCGCTTCCCTCTCGCATTTTGACCGACTTCACGTCACTTTTTTCGATATCCGATTTCGGATTCAGATTCGGTGGGATCAAAGCTGTATTTCGTTCGCGAAAACCGTTCCGAAAAACGTACTTTTACGGGGTATATTTTAATGGGAAAAAGCGTAGTTTTTCGTCGGACTTTTCGAGAAAACACGGTCCGTACTCTCGCATTTTTTTGACGCATTTCCCGATACTTTTTTCGCGATCCGATCGCGCCGTTGTCTTCCTCGTAGGAAAACCTACGAGGTTTTTTTTTTTACTAATTTTTATAAATAGTATAGATATAATAAATGAACATTATATTATGCTGGATTGCTACTTTTTCCATTGAAATTATAATGTGATATTCTGCTGCTAGCTTAATAATCTACTGAAGATTGATCTTAGAGAATTTTCGTAGGAAAAAAAAACAATTGCAGAAGCTCAGAAAATTTTAAAATCAAAATTTTTGAAAAATTTCTTCATTGAAATCCGTTTTGAGGCATTCTGAAACGAATCCTAGAGTTTTACGCTTTTTCGTTTATATATATATATATAAATAAAATTTATTTAAAGCCCTGAAGTCTATGCACATTCTTGTTTTTTCCTTCTGACCACCTTCTCCTGTCTTTTTGTACGCCAACGTAACAGGGGCGGCAAATGGGGAACACGACTCTTCTATACAACCGTATTTCAACAATTCGGCGACCTGTCTTTCAATCTCCTTCTGGTCCTCAATAGAACAGCGATACGGTTTCTTTGCGACATATTTATTCTCTGCGAGCCTGATACATGCCTCGTAGTCCGTGACCATACCAATATCGAACGGATGTTTCGCGAATACCGATCCATATTCATCCACCAGATCAAAAATCTTTTTTTGTTTTTCCTCATCTAAGTGCTGTGTTTTAATCTCGAAGTTTTGAATCGGTATAAATTCATTCCAATTTATTTCCATATTTCCCCTTTTTCCCTGTTCAATTTTGTTCGTTTTTTCTCCTTCTCTCTCAACAGGAACTTGTGATATCCTCCCCAAGTGGTCTTGGGCCAACCTGAACCGTAAGACCGCATCGAGACCGATTAGTAAATCATATTTAAAGTCTGTTCTGTCGACCACAAAGAGTCGTATTTTTTCCTCAATTGCAAACAATTTGACAGTTAGGAATACTGTTCCCATTATTTTATCCTCTCCCGACATTGTTTTGAAACGCAAGTTTTTGGTGTTATACATTTTTTTCTCTAGTTTTTTGAAAAGTTTGTATGAAATAATTGTTACGTTCGCACCAGGGTCATACAAACCGTGAGCTTTTTTTCCTTCCACTTGCGGTTCTAGTCGAATGAGGGGAGGCACTACTAGTTTTTTGAATATGTTTCCTCATTAATTATCCGTTCCAACTCCGTATTATTTGCAATTTTCACATTTCCTAGTTTTTTACTATCATTATTCCCGTTTGTTTTGTTCGGGTTAAAATAACAAATAGCTTCCGGGTGCATCATCCCTCCTTTTCCTCTCTTTTTACAAAACGAGCAAGGTTCATGTTTCGAATTACTGCCCTTACGATCTCCAAAAACTTTCTCTCCGAATTGGTTGTGCTTCATTTTGAAGTTTGCGACTGTTGATTCCAGTTGATTTAATTCTATTAAAAGTTTCTTGAAAGTGTCGGTATTGGCCCTACTAATTTTAGACTGAATAAATGGTGGAAGTCCCACCACTACCAAATTGACACGCGATTTTTCCACTAACAATGGATCCGCGTCTAACAATAAATTTAATTTCTTAATTGCGTAATCACCCAACGGACCGCCGACATACCTATAATTATATGCAAACTGTACCTCGCTCCAGCCCTTATTACTGTATGATTCGATGAATTCCTGTCTCCATGTGTTCTAGTCTGCCGCTCCGATGATTTTCCTCGTCGCGTTGTACCATTCCAAGGGAACACCTTCCATGAACAGCCGAAGCACATCGCTGAATTGGCCCTCTTCAACCTCGACCCGTTCACATTCGGTTTCGAAGGTATCAATCCACACGCCCGCATTCTGATGTTTTCCGGAAAATTTGTCCAGTACGACTTCCTTCGCGATTGAATGCAGGGTACGACGCTTTCGTTCGATAGTGTGTGAGGAAGTATCGGTGGGCTCCGCCACTGCGCGCGCGGGTACATTGACATTTAAGTAAATTCCATTGAACCACGGGTTTTCCTCCTCATCGAAGTAAACTTTTGTTGTACTGTCGTCTAACGTGACCCGAACTACACGTTTTAGGTGTCGTTGCTTCATAGATGAAATCGCATGTCTAATCGGCGCCAACTTACCCAATTCGACGTGCTTGCTCACGAGCTGGTAGTCGGGCGGTATACCGTAGATTTCAGGCTCATCGCTTCGCTGTATACTTATAATATTCAAGACCGTCGTCTTGGGATCACTGAAAGAGGCTTCGGTAGCCAGAAAAACCTTGACCTTCATGTTTTCCCGATAGTTGAAGTCCGGTTTTCGATTTATAAAGTTCTTCAGAGTACTTTCTTCCTCAGAAGTTCAAAAACTGGACACAAGTTTCGATTGCTTTTTTTATTTTATTCACACAAAAGAAATCGAAAACAAAAGTCTCAAATCCGGGAACTAGATAAAACAATTGGTAACTAGAGTGATAAATACACGGCAAATAGAACTGGCTGATATCAGGTGGACTAGTTCATCATAGTACTGAAGTTGGCGGGTAATGTTAAAGATGAGTACACATCTTTACATATATATATATTGTTGACGCCTTTTATTGTGGAAGTTTGTTGTTTAATCAGTGATCCGCGAACTTGTGAACTCTTGTCGGAGATTATAGTGCACGCCCCCTTCCCCCGTTCATCACTATTCGGCCAACAAGGAATCCAAGCCTCAGTTCCCATCTTCTCAGGATCACACGTAAGCCGCAAATCGCACTTTTTTAAGACGATTCGCCATCTTACATCATACCTGTTATTTCTTTAAAGTGTTTTGGAGGGCCACCACGGAGCGTCTTCATCTTCATTTTCCACACATCATACGTCAACGAAAGAATAGACGTGAGTATGCGAATATATCCGCGGATTCTCCAGATTTCCCAGAGGTTTTGGAATAATTTTGGATGCTGACCATGCCACGTTTTCTTTCACAGCTTTGGGAAACCGGTCGGTATACGACATTGCTCAATCCTTGTTCGTCGACGTCTGGAACATAGTAGTACTCCATCTTCCGGCTCACCTAGATTACGCCGCATTCCAGGTCCGTAAGCTTGGATTTTCGGACGACTACAGGTGCACCCTGGACCCCTTCACTACATAACGAAGATTCAGCGTGGCCGCGTTCCCCCTATCAGGACGGATCTTTCCTCTCACTAAAATTTATGAAAATCAAAGACTTTTAATTCAAATAAGTAAATTTCTTAATTTTCCTTTTTATAACGGAGCTCCCTAGGTTCGTTTGAATTTTGTTAATTTCTTCTAAAATATACTTAGTTTTACCCACATACTTTAATATATACCAGTACTATTTATTTTATCATTTCACCAGTTCCTGACCTCAACGATTCCTTAAACATAATTATTGATTTAGGTATTTCTATATCTATTTCATTTATTTACACGAACATATAATACCTATATTATGGTTTCATTTGGTGTGGAAGAAGTTTCATTTGACTTAGAAAAGAATGAATAAGTGCAAGATGAAGAAAGAAAGAAAGAAAGAAGAAAAAAAAAAAAAAGAAAAAACCTTGAAAGTGACTAGGAAGAAAGAATTTAAAAATGTTTGTCTCCGCTGAGCTACGACACATTCATTATCCGACATATCCCGACATACAATGGGGCTCGCATATTTTCTTTAATGGCATTTATTGCCCGATGTTACCCTTTAGCTTTAGGGTTGATCGAATGGGATCCCGATGTTACTAGCACAACCTCGGCCAATGTATGATTTTTGAGCCAAATTTCATAAAGTTCCGTCTACTAGTTTCAGATCAGAGAAAAGCTTCGGACGGCGTACGTATTTTTGGATTCTACGCATCTTGAAACGTAAACCAATAAATTTAGAGGGAGGGTTAAAAAACAATTTCCCTAGTTGATAACAAAGGTTCATTATAGAAAACAATAAACCAAAATGTGCTTTGGATTGGGAGATCCGTTACAAGTATAACACCCAAAGCGCACAAGTTAATGGATACAGTTAAGTTGACACAACTTACATGATCAGTTCACTTGTGCGTTCCTAATTGAATAATTGAATTCAATATTCAAATGGACACTTTCGCGCTTTCAAACATTGTGTTAATTATTTAAACCCTGCAAACTAAATCTAAGTTCACCGTGACTCATCTATACTTACTTGGTTAGCTTAGCCGAAAATACGTTTCTACTCAACATCTTGTTATGTTTTAAATGATTAAGGAAGGAGTATGAAGAATCTTCCAATGCAAGCCCCAAAATTCCACCACTGCCATCCAAGAGCAATCCATCATCAGTCGTATCAACAACTCCGAAATACTGGTACTGTTCCAGTCCCGCTACCTGTGAAAGGAAAAGAAAGACTAGTAGTAATAACAAGGCAAATAACCGGCATAGTAGCAAAGCTTTTAGTTTATTATTTTCAATAAACAAACCAGTTTTCGAAAATGAAATGAAATAAAAGAGAGAGAGAGAGAGAGAGAGAGAGAGAGAGAGAGAGAGAGAGAGAGAGAGAGAGTGAGAGAGTGAGAGAGAGAGATTGATTGATTGATTGATGAGTTTATTTAACCAACCAGGGAGGGATTAGGACCATAAATATGGTCCTCTCTTCCATCCCCCCTGGAAACATAAACATATGTTCCTCGATACATTGATTGTATTGCCAATTGATAAAAGCTTGCTAAGAACTAAGAACGAAACGTTAGTGATCTGGTCTGTAATTACAGTTAATTACTCAAATGTACCTACTAATCTTGAGTGTTCGTGTCTTGAATATTAGGGTGTGTAGATCAGCTTGCTTTATAGATCAGCGGTCTGTGTAGTTAATTTATTAATCTGAACGTTTTACTTACTAGCTGGCATCTCAAAATATAGATTGCTACGAAAACAACTCAAATCAATATTTTCAGTAGAATATTGGTCATTTTGGATATGTTGCCTTACAGAAAAAGGTTATACATAAGTGAGTGGTGGTTGTGGGGTTGGACAACATTTCTATGGCATTTTGAAATACCCGATTCCTAATTGACCCACACTTTTACCATTTCATCATAATTTAATTTGAGTTCCTTAATATTCCTTCAGAATTATTTCTCCTAAGAGTTCACTAGTGCAATACAATCGAAGCCTTGATAATTTTTAGTACTTATAATAATAATATAATCCATTCTAAAATTTTTAGATACCTAGTAAGTAGGTACCTATAAGATAATATTTTAAATTTAATTTATTTATCTAATTTTTTTTTATATTTAACTTATCAATAATATTTAATGATAATGATTGATTATTATTTAGTAGCCATATTCTTTCATAACAGTTGCCCAAGGCATGGCATGACCCAAGTGGGATTTATGTATCATGTGATTAGGTCAAAGTTAATTCACACTGAAAACAAAACAAATGGAAGAAAAACCTCAATTCTCTTCTTGACTGTCAAATAGGTAAATATTTTTGTGCCCCACTCTTTTTACAGACCACCGGCCGCCACTGGCCGGTAATGCAATTTTATGATGAACGAGATAAGAAGGTTAGCCCGGAAAGCTTGTCATCGGCCTTCGATCACCGCTTGTCGCGACGTTGCCTAGTCGATTGCCGCGTCCTGTAGTCGGGAGCTCTTTCCCAAGAAGGAATTGTAACAAGGAGGAAAACAAGGTGGAATTCGATATTTGGATTGATAGGATTATTGGTATTGGTGGGATGGATTGTTGGTTGGTTGTTAGTATCTATTATAATATTATTTCCTAGATTTCTTATTAATAAATGCCCAGCAATTATATTTGCTCTTAATGGTACGTCTTCTGAACCTGGTCGGATTCAGTTTCTAGTGGTTTCAATTTGTACAATAAATGGTATTTGTATCAGTGGGGTTCTTGTTGGAATTAGATGTGCAAATATTATTTGAGACTTATTTATTCTTATATTATTAAACTTATTCATAAAGGTAAGGCTAAATTTGATGTAAATACTGTCTTCTTCTAGTTAAAATGTATGGGAGAAGTCCTACTATGTTATTAAATAAGATATGTATAAATAATCCAATAATCATGAATATTATCCCAAATGAACTAATTTCTAAAAATATTTTTAATTCTTTATATAAATCATTACATAATACAGAAAATATTATATATTATTATATCGTCTGGGGGATATTCAATATAACAATGAGAATGTTGAAGAATCCCTCTTCTGTTCGTGTTAAAACATGGTTGTGTGAGGTTCCCTACATGAACAATAATTCCTCCTCTTCGACCTCTTCTGCCTATAAAAGGGCCACAGTAATGTTCTCGTCTAGTTACTCGGCCGCTGGCCGCGGTCGCGCTTCTTTGATAAAACTTTCTTTCACAGCGAGGCGCGGCTGGCGCGGCGGCTGAGTAGTTACGTGATGAAATCGCGGGCCGAAACCGCTGCCGCTGGCCGCAGACGCGTCAGGAAAAAAAGGACTCTGAGCAAAGAAGTTGACTATAGATTCAAGCGCCACGTCACATTTTACCATGAGAGATGATTGGCTACTGAATACACGTCCCAATTAGTCCAGTCAAAACAAGGTTTAACTTCCTGAAAAATCCGAAAGTTTTGAAACTTCGCAGACTTATTTAAAGGTACCTAGGGATGAATATACCAAAAGTCCTCATGTATATGAGGCGAGCTCTAGCGGCAATTAGCAAACAGGTCACATTTTTTTGGTTTTTTGTTAATATCTCGAGAACCTTTGGTCGGAGGTAAAAGTGTACCGATACATAATTGAAGCCTAATTAATTTGCAACAGAAATGATTATATACATTTTTCTTGTATTTCAAATGGTTACCAAGTTATAGGGCGCTAAATGATAGCGTCTTTTGAAAAATCGCGCTACCGCGGTACAATATATGGCATTTCTTATAATAGTTTACACTGTTTTACCACTTTTTTTTGTTGTATACCAAGGATGATTGATGAGATAAACTTTACAGCTTTGTATAAAAAGAAAGACTTGATGTATATTAAACAATGAAATACACGAACAAAAAAATGCTGGGGACATTCCAAGAAAAATTTTGTGCAGAAAAATCAACCAACTCTTGATTGTTTTTTGGTAGAAGGCTCTGCAATCTGCTCATCTTGGTGTGCTTCTGAATTTGCAACCTGAAACACAGTAAGAAGAGGTAAATATGCATGAGATGATGATGTGAGAGAACAATTATACGGATAAGAACATGTAGGTAAGAGAAAGTAGGTAAGCGAGCAGGAAAACAACGTATGAACATGACGACATGGACATGACGACGATGATTCATGTATACTATTGCAAGGTATCAATAAAAACATATTAAAAAAATACAAAAGTGCAATCTCACCTGACTTCAAGGTTTATGACATCGGGATCATCAGGGTCATCAAAGTCTTCTTCGAGGGTGGAAGTAACACCACTCAAGCATTCGCCATGGCAGTTGTTACAAACGCTTCTACACATTATTCCTGACTTTCGAAAACCACATCTGTTCCCACATCCACCTGTGTATTAGCAACAAATGAGGTTGAGGACAGCTTCAGGTGCTGCTGGATTCTCTGTTGTCACAGTGATCAGCCGATCGCTTTCCAACTTCCAACCCCACTGTACAGGAGGAAGTTCATTCCCAAGCCAAAATTGAGTTTGGTGGTACACTCGAAATGCGTGCTGTCTTGCTGCTCCTTCTGTGGGTTGCAGAGCAGAAAGGTCGGGTTTAGCATTAGATATAGACTTGGTGAAAGTATTATACCGGTGCATGTTAAGAGAGGTTTTCTTCCTGGGCGCATTGTAAAATGCCAGGAATATTTTGTTTCCATCAGCAGCTACAGCCTCACAGGATGAACTTGGGCTGTTAAATATACCTTGCAGTTCAGCTTGCTTCTTGAACAATTCGAAACAGGAGAGTTTCCCTTTTAGATATGCAGCCGAAGCTGTATCACATCCGCTGAACGCATGTACAAGAAGTATGGTGTCCTTCATTCTCAAAGTGTGCAATTGCTGGCTTGAATATACTTTCCTTCCTACTTTGCCATGGCTTGATTTCACAAATAATATGTTTTTTTCAGTTGGAGTTAAGGCCATGAGGAGAATAATAAGATCTACATCTTCGCCGACTATTGCTACTTTGTCACTTTGTCCGCATTCCTGCCTCCTCAAATAAAGACAGTGGGTACGGGGCAAGCTCATGCTGTAAGTAGAACTTCAAATCCTCATCACTCTGCTTGTTGATGGCATTCCTCTGAAAGATTGTGAAAGGGTTGATAACCACCAGGACCAGCAAGACAGCACGTATTTCGAGTGTACCACCAATTTCAATTTTGGCTTGGGAATGAAAATCCTCCTATACAGTGGGGTTGGAAGTTGGAAAGCGATCGGCTGATCACTGTGACAACAGAGGATCCAGCAGCACCTGAAGCTGTCCTCAACCTCATTTGTTGCAAATGTACAGGGGGATGTGGGAACAGATGTGGTTGTCGAAAGTCAGGAATAATGTGTACAAGCGTTTGTCACAACTGCCATGGCGAATGCTTGAGTGGTGTTACTTCCACCCTCGAAGACTTTGATGACCCTGATGATCCCGATGTCATAAACCTTGAAGAAACAGAGACCGCCAGAAGTCAGGTGAGATTGCACTTTTGTATTTTTTTTAAATATGTTTTTATTGATTCCTTGCAATAGTATACATGAATCGGTCGTAATGTTCATACGTTGTTTTTCTGCTAGCTTACCTACTTGCCCTTACCTACATGTTCTTTTCCATATAATGGTTCTCTCACATCATCATCTCATGCATATTTACCTCTTGTTACTGTGTTTCAGGTTGCAAATTCAGAAGCAGACCAAGATTAGCAGATTGCAGAGCCTTCAACCAAAAAACAATCAAGAGTTGGTTGATTTTTCTGCACACAAATTTTCTTGGAATGTCCCCAGCATTTTTTTTTTTTTTTTTTTTTTTCATGTATTTCATTGTTTAATATACATCATGACTTTCTTTTTATACAAAGCTGTAAAGTTTATCTCATCAATCAACCTTGGTATACAAAAAAAAGGTGGTAAACCATTGTAAACTATTATAAGAAATGCTATGTATTGTACCGCGCTAGCGCGACATTTCAAAAAACGCTATCATTTAGCGCCCTATAACTCGGTAACCATTAGGAATACAAGAAAAATGTATATAATCATTTTTGTTGCAAATTTATTAAGCTTCAATTATGTATACGGTACACTTTTACCTCCGACCAAAGGTTCTCGAGATATTAACAAAAAACAAAAAAAGTGACCTGTTTTCGCTAATTGCCGCTAGGGCTCGCCTCATATTCATGAGGACTTTTGGTATATTCATCCCTAGGTACCTTTAAATAAGTGTGCGAAGTTTCAAAACTTTCGGATTTTTTAGGAGGTTGGGTCATTTTTTTAGGTTTTTTGACTGGACTACATAGAGAGAGAAATAAGGGTAGCACATAATGACAAAGTTCCAGCGAAAAGTTATGGAACAGTCAAAATAAATTTACCCGGTTTTAAGAGCACTGTATTTCAAGATGTTTTGTACAGTCTAAGTCTTAATACCTTCCCTATTGTTCGTTGCTAAAATGGTCGGAAGAGGCTTCAAAGTTGTTTTTTCAGAAGATAGCTGTAAGGTTATGGATTCCAGAACGAAGATACTCGGAAAAGTTCTCGTTCGTGGCAAATTTGACTCTGGGATATTTTAAATTATAACAATGAAGAATACCCATTAACAGGTCAATATTGTAACCATGCCCATAAAAGTTTCCAGAACTGCACTTTTTTTCACTCATTTCCACACAGCACAAATCGTACTAAAATGTAGTTTTTTCAAGCTAGTATCTTTGTCGTGAATCTCACTCCACATTACCCGGTTCTCCCATAATTTGAATCGTATCTTAATGTGCCAGAGAGTTTCCCCTCTCAAATTTCAACTTTCTAGGGTGAAGGGAAGACAATCAGAATCAGCTGATCAGGATAATCAGGAAAGAGTCCACCATTGCAAGATATTTCTCAGAGAGTTTTCCTATCAAATAGTATAGAATCAATCCTTAGATGTATATATAGGTATATGTGTGTGCGTGCGCGCGCGCGCGCACACACACACACACACACAAATTAAAACCTCCATTTTTTATTGCAGATTCGAATTCTATGTAAAATTTCATGAAGAAATGACCCAGTTTTTATTAATGAGTACAAACAGGCGAAAAATAAAAAAATAAAAAAAGAAGTGTGTGCGTGTGTGTGTGTGTATGTTATTATAGTTAAAAAACCCCTCGATTCAATTATAATTCAACTGATGGAAAGAAGAGATGGATCAATATTATATTCTTACCTTAACTATATCCGTCCCTGGTCTTCCACTACAATTCCCTCCAACATTAGGACTGTTGTATACGCCTTCGAGAAACTCAAATTCACCCGAGCAATTTACCATGAATTCGGACTGGATTCCTGATAAGAATAGGTATAGAGTCAACAATATAATATTGCAAGCTAGAATATAATGATCTCTGTTGGAAATAAACCTCGTCGATAAGTTTGTAATTAATAAAAAATTCGTACTTCTTCCAACTGTCGAACATTTCTCCTATTTCCTCTCAGTATGTATTCTGTGTTTGCACAAGAATAATATCAGTAAAAACACCTTTACCTTGGAATTCGTCGCAGTAGTCACTGCAGTAATTTCCTCGGACCCACAGGTCGCTCGAACCAGTGTCCAAATCCACCTTGATTTCTTGAGGAGGATTTCCCACAAATATACTCGTGCTGTATCCGTTCTGTAGTACAAAATATAATAATTAGTTACTACCTGCCATTTAGCGACTGCTGGAATATAATCCATGTTTTCAGCTCTCTCTGGACATTAGGTAATATAAAAATCTACAGAAAGGGCAGAATTGATGCATTGTGCAATAAATATATTCTGATCTTGTTTCTCCACACAGATTCGTTTATTACAATTCGAGTCGACTATGATCCTACATTGACCCGAAAACCTATAACTGACAATTCGGCTAAATATAAAAAAATCATTAAGAACAAATCTACCAATGGCTTCCTTGCTTGCTTAGTGTAACATGGATGTAACGTCATATGTAACGTCATCTATACGATTCTATCTAGTTGTTTATTATATAAAAGATATTATACAGGTATATAAGTGACAGCACCCGCGAGAGAACATTTTTATTTACTGACAATTGATTTCGATCAAATAGTCGAAAAAGAATCATCAAAACTCGGAGAGAAAAGCATGAGTAGTAGGTTTCGTTTCCCCCTCCGTCACTCCTCATCACAAAAGTCCGTCATCAAAATGGAAAAAAAAGAGGAATAATTAAAATGTAATGATTTTTAGAAATTACCCCCGCCGTCAGTAAATTTGAACCTTCCGGGGGTTTTTTAACTACTCGACTGAAATCAATTAAAAAAAAAAAAAAAAAAAATTAAAGTAATTATTACCTCCTCCATTTAACTCTCTTCCATTATAAAATTTGGAACTCCTGAGATATATATTCCAAAACTAGACTGAATTCTCAACTGAACAAAAAAAAAAAGTTCAACCATGCAGCATGATCGTTTGAGCAAATTTTCATAGATTATCGTTTATTGTGAAGTTTCGTTGTTTTGAATATATTCGTTGTTGCCGGAAACTTCCGGCATATATTCCAAAACTTTACTGAATTATAATTGAAAAAAAAAAAAACGAAATTGGTCAGGAATTGTTACTTGAACAGCTTTTAAATGAATTGGTAACTACCTCCTCCACCCCACCATTCAAACCGCAAATACGGAATTCCCAGGTTGCACAACTAAACTAAAATTACGATCGATTAAAGTAAAATAGGTCGAGAATTGTAGAAGCGCCGAAAAAATGTGTAGTAGAAAACCAAGTTGTGTGGTGTGCGCGGGGTGTGGTGCGGGAAAAGCGCCTCGGAGTTACTCGAGTTGGGCATCTCGGCAGGAGTACTCCGTGGTATCACCACCCGCGTCCTGAGGGGTTCTTACTTGAACTGGTGGTCATTTTATAGGGGCACTTCCTTTCATCCCATTCTTCCTCCTCGTCCTGCAACTTCCCTTATCCCTAGAACCGGCGTCGGGTAAACCTGGGCGTCCTCCCCACTTTTTTATTTCATTTGTTTATTTTCAATTTAATGGCGTGCCCCCTCCGTCTTTGAGGGGAGGTTTCTAAAAAAAAAAAAAAAAAACTCGGCGCTCCGCGCCTCGCCAGGGGGCAAGCCCCCTGGACCCCCGGTTACCTCTATTTACATACTTCGGACGAAATTATTGAAACACAGAATGTGTTTGCGTTGTCGCGCAACCAAGTGACAACCAAACAAGCGTCATTGTTTACTATTCATTTATAACATCAATTTATATAGTTATAGTATGAAACTACGAAAAAAAATACGAAATAAATTCGTGATAAATCAAGAGCGATTTATCAAGTAAATGTCCTAAAGAGGCTACATACGAAATTACAGCTTCCTAGAGTGTAAAGTATAGAAATTAGCTTTAAAAGCCACTCATCTGATCCGGACCCTGGACATCGTCAAGTAAATGTCCTAAAGAGGCTACATACGAAATTACAGCTTCCTAGAGTGTAAAGCATAGAAATTAGCTTTAAGAGCCACACATCTGATCCGGACCATGAGCATCGTCAAGTAAATGTCCTAAAGAGGCTACAAACGAAATTACAGCTTCCTAGAGTGTAAAGTATAGAAATTACCTATTCAAATTATTTAACCTCCGCTTCACAAATCAAACCGTTTTCGTAATATTCAGATCACCTGCTATGAATCAAATCATCGAAACACAAGCTCAATGAAATCATCAGAAATTAACAAGCGGTTGCAATCATGTTCACAATATCAATTATTGAGAATGATCACCTGTGTGTAAACAATTATTGAAATAACCATGCTCATAACTCAGTTTGTTGGACACGCACTTCGCAGTAGTTAACATAATATTGTTGGGTAAATCGAGAGCTTTCGAACGAATGGTCAACGAATTTTGTGGGATGAAAAACGACGAAGTACCATATCCCTAGCAACGACTCGGTTGTACGTGAAAATCATCCGTCACACATTTCGTTACCATCCCGCGTTCCATTTTCGGCTAGTTAGTCCATGGCTAAAACACATTCTGTGTTAAAAAAAAAAGTGTGTGTGTGTGACACTAACTGTGTGTTTGACACAGTTAGCCACTTTGCCCTGACCAATTGTCTTCGTGGTGTCGGGGCTCCTGCTCGTTTAATTGAGTATGTTGCCTGTCAGTACCACGAAGGCGTGACAGTCCTCGAGGCAGGAGGCGAGATGTCGGGGGATGTCGTCATTGGGCGGGGTACGCCAGGGGGATCCTCTGTCGCCACTCCTCTTCAACCTGGTCGTGGATACAGCCTTGGGTAAGCTGCCAGCTGAAATATTGTTCGATCTCGCCCCTGGGGTGCGAGTAGGTGCATTAGCTTTTGCTGATGATGTCATGAAGGTAGTGGAGGAGTAGTGTTTTGTCCTAGGACAAACTTCCATCGCTGCCCGATCCGTGCTGGAGGTCTGGCGGTACCTTGGGGTCGACTTTATGGGTGTGGCCACTTTAGCCGCAAGCCGTGTGGACCTTGGTGGAGCATTAGCTCGTGTCACCAAGGCTCCATTGAAGCCACAGCAGAAGCTGCGCCTCCTTCGCACGTACTTACAGCCAAAGCTAACCTATGGGTTAGTCTTTGGCAGGCTTACTGCGGGGAGGCTGCTTGAGTTAGATCGTGAAGTTCGCTCTGCTGTGCGCTCTTGGCTAGGCTTTCCACCTGGTGTCCCAAGTGCTTACATCCAGGTGTGGGCTCGGTATTGTCTCTCTTTCTGCCAGCATCCCATCTTTACGCCGCCAGCGCCTGCTTGCCCTTAGGGGCTCGAGCTGGGAGGTTGCCCGCACTGCTGCTGACCTGGACTTTGTCCGGCAGCAGTTGTTGTGGTGCGATCGAGCAACACCAACTGCTCCGAAACCCAGCTCAGTAGACACGGGACAGTAGACACCCTTTGCCGTGCCTGTCGGGGTAAAAATAAGAATCTATATCATGTGGCGCAGCAGTGTCCTTGTACTCACGGCGGCCGCATTTTACGTCACGATGCGGTTGCCAAGCAGATAGCAGGTGCTTTGACATCCAGCGGTTGGGATGTCGAAAGGAAGAGACTATATCACATACCGAGTGCCGGGGGCAAGAAACCAGATATCGTTGCAATCAAGCCCGATGGGTCTGCCATAATCCTGGATGTCCAGGTTGTCAGTGGCAGCGTGGACATGGAGCAGACCTGGCGGGCTAAGAAAAGTAAATATGATAGAAATGATCTGCGCCAAGCGATATCTGAGCTAAAAGGAGTGGCACCTAATAACATCAAGGTCATTGCCGCGACCGTGTCATGGCACGGGGTGTGGTGCGGGAAAAGCGCCACGGAGTTACTCGAGTTGGGCATCTCGGCAGGAGTACTCCGTGGTATCACCACCCGCGTCCTGAGGGGTTCTTACTTGAACTGGTGGTCATTTTATAGGGGCACTTCCTTTCATCCCATTCTTCCTCCTTGTCCTGCAACTTCCCTTATCCCTAGAGCCGGCGTCGGGTAAACCTGGGCGTCCTCCCCACTTTTTTATTTTATTTGTTTATTTTTCAATTTAATGGCGTGCCCCCTCCGTCTTTGAGGGGAGGTTTCTAAAAAAAAAAAAAGTTTGTGTGTGTGTGTGTGTGTGTGTGTGTGTGTGTGTGTGTGTGTGTGTGTGTGTCATTCCAGGTGATAACTTTCGTTAGGATTGAGATAAAAATTCCGTTCTTGCGCCAAAAAATAAAGCTTTTCAAATTATTAAAGAATGAGTTCGTTGTCCAGCACCTTTTGACCACATTAAATTGTTCAAATTTGAAATCAAGTGCTAACAAAAATCGCTATATAGCTGCAAGTTGATACATTTTGATACAATTATATTTTTCAAAAGAATTTTAGTCAAAGAAGTTTATCAACGATGAACTAGACCGTTAAAAATGTTTTTGTACAAAAACTACGCTAAAAAAGTTGTTGAATTTTCATCACTCTTCGCTGAAAAATATATTAAGAACTTATTAAAATATATTAAAAAAATAGCTAAAAATCGAGAATCTCTTGGCTTCTACAATATTATTTAGAACTGGTTTGTTTGCCATAAAACTGGAAGTTAACCATTCCCTAGCACTCAAAGTGTTCAAATTTCAAAACAATGCAGGTAACATAAAATAATATGATAATAAATTTACAAAGATTCGCTCACACGATGCATGATTGAAACTTTTTTCCCCTTGATGCGGCCCGTCCCGCTCCGGGACCAGTAAGCCCTCATCTTTAATCTGATTTAATAATGACTACTTAACCATTCGTTCGAAATTTTGCTTTACCTTTGAAGCATCGAATTCCACCTCCTCTTTGTAATTCCTTTCCGAATGAAATCCAGATTGTTTCGTGTTCCTGGTAAGCTGCATAATAAACCTGCAAATAAAGAACAGATGATTCAAGTAGGTATCTATCAATAATTATTTATAAATTTATCAAATTAAACTAGAATATATTAATACTAGAAGCGTTACCCGCCCGATGGGCGGCAAAATGATCGGTGTGTCGATGCGTGATTCTTGGAGGAAGAAGTTTATAGCCGTATTGGTTGTAGAAGAAATTGTATTAATTGAATAAAATAAACTGGAGGCAAGAAAATGGTAATGAAAATGAAAAGGGGTAGAAGGTGCGGGGTATGAAGGATGATAATTATAATAGGGGTTAACAAACAGGGAATTATAATTTTGATTCATAATCTTCAATAAGCTTCAATTCAAAAATAGCAGATAGTCATAGCATATAGTTGCAGCAGCATATAGTTGCTAGCATATAGTAGTAGATAGTTGCTAAAACATCGCGTCTTTTTCTTCTGCCAACATCAGGTTTTTTAGCGTAAGGCAAATTGTATTGGCTCCCCATCAAATTTCTAGGGTGAACAGGAGAGAATTTAGCTAAGTCAGCTGAACTGGTTGGAACACGTCATTTTGCATTAGTCTCTTAATGTCCTAGTGCGGCTTCTTGTCAAATTTAACATTCCTATGGTGTGTGGCAGTTCCCGTCAGATCCAACAGAATGCGCGTCCGTCGCTCTTGCGCCGGGCGTCACCCTCGAGTTCTTGGAATGCTGCGTTTGGCGATAGATGAGGAGCCGAGAACTGAAAAATCATATTCTCCGAACATATGTAGTACATTACGCTATTAGTACGAGTTGTATCTCTTATGGTACTGTCACACCCCCCTCTCTCTATGAGTGCGGATTTAGAACTCATTGCACCTTCTGGGGGCGATTCTAAGTCCGTTACAGAAGAAAAGGAGTGAATTTAGCTCACAGCTGATCAGGAAAGAGCCCATCATTTTATTCTTTTCTCGATGTCTCTGAGAGGCACCCCGTCAAATTTCAAATTCCTAAGGTGAATTGGAGAAAATTTTGATATTTCAGCTGATCTGGTTGGACGTTTTTTTTTTAAATGTTGTTTTTCACAAACCTTCCCCATGTCATTCCAATTATTTTGCAAAAATAACCACTTCAAATCTGTCCATGAGTTTGAGAGTAAAGGTGCTGAGATTACTCATTTTATAGAATACTAGCCGCTCCAGCTCGCTACAATCGCTTCCACGTCCAGCCGGGGGGCAAGCTCCCCGGACCCGTCATTGAATTGCTCGCTTCGCTCGCAAAATGCGGCATGTAGGAAATGTAGCTCGCTTCGCTCGCAAATTGTGGCATGTAGGGGATGTAGCTCGCAAAGTGTGGCATGTAAGAATGTTGCTCGCTTCACTCGCAAAGTGTGGCATGTAGGGGATGTTGCTCGCTTCGCTCGCAAACGGTAGATCTCTAAGGGTAGGTTTAACTTCTGTAGGGAATGCTGCTCGCTTCGCTCGCTTGAGGAAATTATACTGCCCACCCAACTTGGCAGACGTTTTTTTCTGTTGGAAATTCTTACAAACTAAATAAACCTTATAAAACTACGTGGAACCACGAAAAAGTTTATTTGGGGATGTTGCTCCCTTCGCTAGCAAGGTATTGCGTAGAAGTGCAAATGGGAAACCCCCTGTGAGTCATCGAGTCCCTTCTGGTAAGCAACATTGTGAAACAGCAGCGGGCTCGATTAGCTTCCACATTTTAATTGCTTCCCCTCGCATTTTGACCGACTTCCCGTCACTTTTTTCGATATCCGACTTCGGATTCAGATTCGGCGGGATCAAACCTTTATTTTGCCTGCAAAAACCGTCCCGAAAAACGTACTTTAATAGGGTATATTTTAATCGGAAAAAACCAAGTTTTTCGTCGGACTTTTCGAGGAAATGGGTCCATACTCTCGCATTTTTTTTACGCATTTCCCAATACTTTTTTCGCGATCCGATTGCACCGTCGTCTTCCCCATTCCGGAATTTTCAACGGCCATTTAGAGGGGTAGGGGAAGCGGGGTAGTGGAAAAAGCGCACATTAACCCGAACTTCGACCCCCCTTCCGCCCTACGGCCCATGGTTTGGGTGGGATTAGAAAATTTTAAATTCACTTGTACACCCTATCGGAAAATCTTAAGAAGATCCCCCCACTCATAGACTCCCCTCACTCAGCCGTTTGGCAGTGCATAGATACGACAGACAGACAGACAAACAAACGGACAAACAGAGGGAGTTTCATTCTTATCAATAACTAGCCGCTCCAGGTCGCTATGCTCGCTTCCACGTCCAGCCGGGGGGCTTGACCTCCCATTGAATTGCTCGCTTCGCTCGCAAAGTGTGGCATGTAAGAATATTGCTCGCTTCGCTAACAAAGTGTGGCATGTAGTGAATGTTGCTTGCTTCGCTCGCAAGGTATTGCATAGAAGTGCAAAAGGGAAACCCCCTGTGAGTCATCGAGTCCCTTCTGGTAAGCAACGTTATGAAACGGCGGCGGGCTCGATTAACTTCTGGTGTTAATCGCTTCGCCTCGCTTCCCCATGCCCCGTCACTTTTTTGTTTTTTCGATATCTGATTTCGGATTCAGATTCGGCGGGATCAAACCTTTATTTTGCCCGCGAAAACCTTTCCGAAAAATGTACATTTATGGGGTATATTTTAATCGGAAAAACCAAGTTTTTTGTCGGACTTTTCGAGAAAACGGGTCCGTACTCTCGCATTTTTTTACGCATATCCCGATACTTTTTTCGCGATCCGATCGCGCCGTCGTCTTCCTCGTTCAAAAACCTACGAAACCGGCATTTTTCCGGAATTTTCAACGGCCGTTTAGAGGGGTAGGGGAAGCGGGGAAGTCCAAAAAGCGCACATTACTACTTACTTCGACCCCCCTCCCGCCCTACGGCCCATGGTTCGGGTGGGATTAGAAAATTTTGAATTCGCTTATACACCCTATCGGAAAATCCCAAGAAGATCCCCCCACTCGTAAACTCCCCCCACTCAGCCGTTTGGCTGTGCATAGACATGACAGACAGACAAACAAACAGACGGAGTTTCATTCTTATAAATAGTACTAGCCGCTCCGGCTCGCTACGCTCGCCTCCACGTCCAGCCAGGGCATTTCCGCCCCCCACTCAGCCGTTTGGCCGTGCATAGACACGACAGACAGACAAACAGAGGAGTTTCATTCTTATTAATAACTAGCCGCTCCGGCTCGCTACGCTCGCCTCCACGTCCAGCCGGAAGGCAAGCCCCCCGGACCCCCCATTAAATTGCTCGCTTCGCTCGCAAAGTGTGGCAGATAGGGAATGTTGCTCGCTTCGCTCGCAAAAGGAATGTTGCTCGCTTCGCTCGCAAAGTGTGGCTGTATACATGCGATGTATTACAATTGAAACATGTAGAGGATGTTGCTCGCTTCGCTCGCAAACGGTAGATCTCTAAGGGTAGGTTTAACTTCTGTAGGGGATGCTGCTCGCTTTGCTCGCTTGAGGAAGTTATACTGCCCACCCAACTTGGCAGACTTTTTTTCTGTTGGAAATTCTTACAAACAAATTAAATCTTATAAAACTACGTGGAACCATAAAAAAGTTTATTTGGGGATGTTGCTCGCTTCGCTCGCAAGGTATTGCGTAGAAGTGCAAATGGGAAACCCCCTGCGAGTCCCTTCTGGTGAGCAACGTTGTGAAACGCCGGCGGCCTCGATCAACTTCCGCATTTTAATCGTTTCGCCTCGCTTCCGCTCGCAATGTTCTCGTCACTTTTTTCGATATCCGATTTCGGATTCAGATTCGGCGGGATCAAAGCTGTATTTCGCCCGCGAAAACCGTTCCGAAAAACGTACCTTTATGGGGTATATTTTAATGGGAAAAAACGTAGTTTTTCGTCGGACTTTTCGAGAAAACGGGTCCGTACTCTCGCATTTTTTTAACGCATTTCCCGATACTTTTTTCGCGATCCGATCGCGCCGTCGTCTTCCTCGTAGGAAAACCTACGAAACCCGTATTTTTCCGGAATTGTCAACGGCCGTTTAGAGGGGTAGGGGAAGCGGGGAAGTCCAAAAAGCGCACATTAATTCTTACTTCGACCCCCCTCCCGCCCTACGGCCCATGGTTCGGGTGGGATTAGACAATTTTAAATTTGCTCGTTCCCCCTTTCGGAAAATCTCAAGAAGATCCCCCACTCGTACACTCCCCCCACTCAGCCGTTTGGCCGTGCATAGACACGACAGACAGACAAACAGACGGAGTTTCATTCTTATTAATATACTAGCCGCTCCGGCTCGCTACGCTCGCCTCCACGTCCAGCCGGAAGGCAAGCCCCCCGGACCCCCCATTAAATTGCTCGCTTCGCTCGCAAAGTGTGGCATGTAGGGAATGTTGCTCGCTTCGCTCACAAAGTGTGGCATGTAGGGAATGTTGCTCGCTTCGCTCGCAATTGAAACATGTAGGGGATGTTGCTTGCTTCACTCGCAAACGGTAGATCCCTAAGGGTAGGTTTAACTTCTGTAGGGGATGCTGCTCGCTTCGGTTGCTTGAGGAAGTTATACTGCCCACCCAACATGTAGGGAATGATGCTCGCTTCGCTCGCAAACGGTAGATCCCTAAGGGTAGGTTTAACTTCTGTAGGGGATGCTGCTCGCTTCGCTCGCTTGAGGAAGTTATACTGCCCACCCAACTTGGCAGACGTTTTTTTCTGTTGGAAATTCTTACAAACAAATTAAATCTTATAAAACTACGTGGAACCACGAAAAGTTTATTAGGAGATGATGCTCGCTTCGCTCGCTTGAGGACTTAACTTCTGTAGGGGATGCTGCTTGCTTCGCTCGCTTGAGGAAGTTATACTGCCCACCCAACTTGGCAGACGTTTTTTTCTGTTGGAAATTCTTACAAACAAATTAAATCTTATAAAACTACGTGGAACCACGAAAAGTTTATTAGGGAATGTTGCTCGCTTCGCTCGCAAGGTATTGCTGCATAGGTGTTGGGAAATACCCGTATGAAATTCCGTTGAAATGAGTCAAGTGCGTAGTGAGTCCCCTGTGAGTCATCGCGTCCCTTTCAGGTAAGCAACGTTGCGTAACGGCGGCCCGTGGTCGATTAATTTCTGATGTTAAACGCTTCTCCTTGCTTCCGCTCGCAATTCGACTGACTTCCCGTCACTTTTTTCGATATCCGATTTCGGATTCAGATTCCGCGGACCCAAAGCTGTATTTCGCCCGCGAAAACCGTTCCGAAAAACCTACCTTTACGGGGTATATTTTAATCGGAAAAAAACGTAGTTTTTCGTCGGACTTTTTGAGAAAACGGGTCCGTACTCTTGGATTTTTTTGACGCATTTCCCGATACTTTTTTCGCGATCCGATCGCGCCGTCGTCTTTCTCGTTTAAAAACCTACGAAACCGGTATTTTTCCGGAATTTTCGACGGCCGTTTAGAGGGGTAGGGGAAGCGGGGAAGTCCAAAAAGCGCACATTAACGCGAACTTCGACCCCCCTCCCGCCCTACGGCCCATGGTTCGGGTGGGATTAGAAAATTTTAAATTCGCTTATACACCCTATCGGAAAATCCCAAGAAGATCCCCCCACTCGTAGATCCGGCCCACTCAGCCGTTTGGCCGTGCATAGACACGACAGACAGACAAACAGACGGAGTTTCATTCTTATAAATAGTATAGATAGATATAGAGATAGAGATAGAGATAAGATGGTCCCGAGGGTTCTCCCATCCACTGGCATAATAATTATCTGCTTCACGACCCCTGAAATAACTAAGGGGCTCATAGATTCTACGACGGTGGATCAGGATTCAACTACCCAAATGGAACAGTACTATCCTACGCGATACAGAGCTATAATAATATAAATACAGAGCAATGCAACTATCTTTTTCTCCAAGGCCAACCTCGTCAAATACATTGCTGTTTTCAACCAATGACTCAAGCCCAGAAGTGAGTCATTCTTCACTACCAGACCTCAAGAGGTCCAACATCCTTTCTATTAAGTACTCACACTCTGAGTAAAAAATAAGACTGGTTTCCTATTCACAACAGTGGCGGCCGGTGGTCTGCAAAAGGAGTGGGGCACAAAAATATTTACCTATTTGACAGTCAAGAAGAGCATTGAGGTTTTTCTTCCATTTGTTTTGTTTTGTTTTTTTGTGAATTCCCTTGGTTGTCATACCTAAACCAAATGGGCGAATCCGAATTCGTGCTGACTATAAAATCACATGTAATTTGTAATAGTCAACTTCACGACTCACGCTACCCCATTCCTATCATAGAAGATATTTTCGAAAAAGTGGAAGGGGGAAACGTTTATTGCAGCGTTGACATTCATAAAGCATTTCTACATCTACAAGTGTGTGAAGAAAGTGCTAAAGCTCTCACATTATCTAGGTACTCATATGGGGGCTTATAAGGTAAAAAGGCTCTTCTTTGGAATAAAATGTGCACCAAATTTATTTCAACAATTTATGGACGGATTAATTGCAGATATGGATGGAGTTTGCGCATATTACGATGATGTAGTAGTTAGAGGAAATAGCATTCAAGATTGTGAGGAGCGAGTCCGTAAACTGCTTGACCGTCTCCATCATAGCAATATCCATCACACCACACCAGTCTGGGACACCACATCAGTTCTCAAGGGCTTCAGAAGTCGCAGTAAAAAAACAAGGCTATTCATGAAATCAAGCCACCAACAAATGTGGAAGAAACTGGACAATTTCTTGGACTTGTGAACTATTACAAGAAATTCATACCCGACGCTTCAACCTTGTTGTATCCCCTCATCAGACTTTTCAGATCAGGAGTGAAATTCTACTGGAATTCTCAGTGCGCTGAAGCATTTGAAAAAACTAAGGCTGAAATAGCAAGTGAGAGGGGACTGACACCATTAAATCCTTGTTATCCTATCATTCTAGCCACAGATGCCTCTGAGTGAAATGTTGGAGCAACTGTTATCTGGAAAAACCCTAGACCCTGAGTTCTCTCTCAGAGATGGTGTTATACTCAGAGGAAATCGCGTTGTAATTCCAAAAACACTCCAACCCCAGTTTTTGGAAGAGGTGCATTCAACTCATGTTGGAATTGTAAGGATGAAGGCTTTAGCGAGAAACTACTGCTCCTGGAAAGGCATAGATCGGGATATAGAGAAGATTGTAAAGAGCTGCAAGCCATGCTGTGAGGTCAAATCAAGCCCAACTAAGGCCCCTGTGCCTAAGTGGGAACCTCCGGCGAATCCTTGGCAACGTATCCATATGGATTATGCTGGCCCTTTTCTGAACCGGTATTTCTTCATTGTGGTAGATGCCAAAACAAAATGGCCAGAAGTATTTGTTCTCAAGTCAGCTCCTTCAACTTCAATTACAATCCGTCACCACAAGATGTTGTTCAGCCGCTTCGGGTTTCCAGAAATATTGGTGAGTGACAACGCCTCAATTTTTAAATCTTTGGAATTCATCCAATTTTGCAAACAACTGGGAATCCAGCAGCGTTTCTCCCCACCAGGACATCCTACCACCAATGGTCAAGTTGAGAGATACTGTCAGACGATCAAACGGAAGCTGAAAAGCATGATGACAGAGGACAAAGCTCAAAACGTAGATGATGCACTTCTCGAACTACTATGCCGCTACAGAGCAACCCCTTTGGCATGTGGTGAAACTCCAGACGAGAAAATGCTAGGCCGGAACATTAGGATCAAACTCAATCTCATCAAGCCCCGACAGAAACTCAAATTTAAATTGGAAAACAAACTTCCAGATACTCCTCGATTCTACCTTGTTGGTCAACGTGTTCAATCAAAGCCATGTCAACCATGGCCAACCAGGTCAACTATGTGGGAGCTCCGTGGAAATATGGTATAATCAAAGAGCGTCTAGGCCGACTATATTACACTGTGCTCCTCGATGAAGGCTACATTTTAAAACGGCATTTTAATCAGCTTCGACCCTGCCATGTAAACCTTCAAACCTATCAATCTAATCAAGAGGAACCTCAGGAACTCTTCAATCATTCAAAAATTCTACCTAAAATTACTCCAATGATCCAACGACCCAGAGAGGAATCCCAGAACGTACCGCCTCCTCCGCAGCCAAGAAAGAGTTTCCGTCAGAGCTTGAATTTGACAAGTCCCAAGGCCAACTCGCACAAGAAGAAACTGTTCAACATAAAAAGTCGATAGGTACCTCCAGTTTCTCCACTATCGACAAAAGCTTCTTCCTCGAATGCACCTGTTCCACAAAAAGAAGCATATCAACCCAGAAGAATACTTCCCGCCAGAAACCGAACCAAACCTCAGAGACTCAACCTTTAATTTCAGTGTATGGACTCAGTAATCAACTATTTAATCAAACCTTAATCAGTGAATCTTATCTCTAATTCAACCATTCAATCTCAATTATTCTACAATCTCAATTACTCTAAAATCTCAATTATTCTACATACAATTCATCAATTCAAATCAACTTTATAATTATGTATTTCACAACTATATCTCAACTCTCTAATCGCAACTGTATGAACGGCTTTCGAAGTATGTATGAAGTATGCAATTTATTTTCATATTATAATTTTAAATTTCAAATGTGAATTCATTTTAATGTACTATATTCACTTCACTTAGGTGCTATTTATTTTTTTATTTCAATTTAGGTTTCATTTCGTTCAATAGAAAAAATAAATTATCCAGAGGGATATTGATATGTATTTAAAGTTGCTATGGGTGATATTCTCGAGACTTGGACACTAGCGCATCCTTACATCGAGGCAAGGCGAAATCAAGTTATTTCACCTTGTTGTCATGGTGACGAGAAAACATATGCGAAAATGCGCCATTTGTAGGCACAGCTGGACAACAGCATAACATAGTCTCACCTAGTTCCGAGTCAATATTTTCATTATTTGTAATATGCAAGGTGATAAATTGTATGCAAATTACATCAAGTTATTATCAGGTGTTGACCTCAAACGCTACGAACGCAAGATTTAATCTGTGGGGTAGAGATCCATATGAAATGTTTGTTGGGGAGTTGACATACAAGTGTTCTAGATGATCCAGACATCAGCCGCAAAGATGTTGTGGATTACCTATCTAGTTTTAGAACTGTTCTTTGAATCAATTGAAACTAAAAATCTTTAGAGTACTGTGAAAGTGGTGTTGTGAAAGGATGTGTTATGAGAGCTCTGTTAGGCGGGAATAGTAAGTTGTATCACATGTGGAAAGGTAAGTACCTACCTAGAGGTAAGGTATACCTACATACTTTCCGTATATTATTACTTGTTGATCAAAACGAAAGTAGGTACCTACCTAATTACCTTTTTTGTCCATACAATTTGCGTAACTGCAAAACTCGGGGCAATAACTGCACTGCCAATGCCGTCTTTATGAAATCTTACCTTCAGAGGAATGCATTTCAAGGTTTTTTCCTTGCAGCTGGTTTTTAATTCATGTTGCATATTCCCTGATTCGATATTTGACAAACTTGCTAATCAGCGGTTGTATTCGTCGGCAAAGCAACGACCCACCTACTTTGTTTAGGCACTTTAAACCAACAGCAAATCTGGTAGGACGTACGTACCTACCTAAGTAGTTTCGTTTCTTGGTGTAGCAACAACCTGCCTTGTTTATTTTGACAAACTATCAAATCTCTCCTTTTATTCATTCAATATAACAAGTAAAGCTTCCTCAGTTAAGCATAGTACTACGAACTTAAAATAAAACGCTGATGAACTACCTGAACAATGGCTAGGTACCTGCACAGCAGTACAGACACCTGAGGAATTTTCAATCATCTTTTCTTTACTATTTTTCAGGTTAATTATTCTCAAAGCCAAAAAGAATGAAGTTCTTTAGTTTTCTGACACTGATTGACTACTATAGTTAGTAGGCTCCTAGTCCAAATAAAAACTCGTTCACGTTAGATTGGTATTGTTGGCAGCAATCTACAATCAATTATTGCGCTGGCAGGCATGATTATTATAACATTTAGTCGAATTGAAACTTTGTATTGCTACAATACTATACTTTTTCAAAACAAAACTGTTGAAAAATGGCCTTATAACCACGAATTATGTTGACGTGAGACGGCAAACTTCTTGTGAGAAATAGGTTGGTTGAGTAGCGATTCATTGACATAGGGCGGTATCATGGCCGACTTTGGCTGAAACGCGAACCTACTCCAGGCGTGACGTCACGAGAATATGGGCCATACGGAAATATTGTTCCTGGAAGTTTACGATATTAAGTTATATCAAGTTGGCTAACCTGCCTTATCACGTTATCATATTTATTTAGGCTCAAACCTGTTCGATCATTCGAAATAAAGCTTTCAACCAGTCAACCTCTCTATCTTTCATTCAAGTGCGTATTATTCCCGATACACCATAATATATATATATATATATATATATATATATATATATATATATATATATATATATATATATATATATATATATATATATAAACGTTAAACTGTAGGATTCGTTTCAGAACGGCTCAAAATGGGTTTCAGTGAAGACAATTTTCGAAAATTTCGATTTTAAAATTTTTGTAGCCATTGTCATAGCATTATTTTCCACAAAAATTCGCTAAAACTGCAACAAAAAAAATCTAAAATCTTATTTGAATCACCAAATTTTATTTAGTACCAGTTTTTTGACCATAAAATTGGTTTTAACGATTTCTTTATACTGAAATTGCTCAAATTTCAATACAGTTCAACATATAATGTGTAGATAATTTAATCAAATTCGCTCATATGGTGCTGTATGACTGGAAGTTCCCCTATTTTCTTAAACTTTTGCTTTACAATTCTCGAGACATTTAATATCTAAACATCTGGGTAGCAATTAGTAGCAGCCAATTGTTATTAATTCTCATTCTACACATATTTGAGAACTATAAGGCACCAAATTCGTCGCGATCTCCAGCGGACCCCGCTTGTAATTGCTTTTCGAAATCAAAAATGAGCATAGTGAAATTGAAATATTTCTAGTTGATTTAGTAAAACACACAACAATTCAACCAGCCTTGCGGTTCTGCATGATGTCGAATTCACGAAAAAAAATCTCGAGCTAGCCTGTCCAGCCTCACATATGCACTAATGACCACTTGTATAAACACACTAAATATCCCATTATCGCACATTCGCAAGATTCACTGAGCGTAGCTGAACGAGAAAATATTTTATACCAATTGAAACCTGTGTTAGTGACTCTCCAATAACTTCTAAATAACTCAGCATGCCAAAATACTCCTTCCAAAGACTTTTTGAGTTTTGGCCAGGAAAAAGGGGTTTTTGAATCGCTGTGCATCGTTGGGAGTGATTTAGTTCGTACCTGCTCCATACAGCACCTTTTATGAAAGCACTCACAAAGACCACATTCCACCTTTCAACTGACACAATAATTACAATATCTAATTGAAGTAATAAAATATTGTAGGTACCTCATAATATTATAACAAAACAAGAGAGTTACCCTACATAATCTTATATGGAAACTTGCCTTTTTAGTTGTTAGTTATTTTATATTTATTTAACTATAATTACAATGTAAAACTTATTCGGAAAAGTTTTTACCTCTTTCCATTTGAAGCGTTTGGTTCGCCATGAGGAGTTGCTGTGCAACAGCCCGAAGCTGTAACATTGAAATTTATTTGACATTATGAGTTTATGACTCCAGCTGCCGAGGCTGAAAATAGGTAGTAATTTCTTGAGAAGGTTTGAGATTAGATTTTGCAAAATTCCTTCCCATATCAAAATTGGTGGAACGCAAGATGATGTCTCCATAAATATGGCTAAATTTGCACATTTTAAAGATTTTCTCCTATGACTCCTAAACCGTGCATCCTCAAGAACATTTTATACGTGTAGCAAAGTTGTACAGCATAAAAAACAATGCGATTCGATCCAAAACAATGATTTATCACCAGTGTTGCCAAATCGAAAAATCAAAAGTTCGTACAGAGTTGGCTGACTTTGTATTTGGTTCGTTTCTGATTAAACAAAGTTTGTACCTGATAACCCAGAACGTTTGGACTTTTAAAGCATTCTCATCATAGTTTCGAACAATCTGCTTTTTAAATTGTTTAGCACACCCATTGATAGTTATTTGGAGTTCCTAAAATCTGTTTAAATTACGAAAACTCCCAACAAAACTAAAACAATTGATCTAACCAAACACTCCTGTTATATTTATCTATCATTTATCTCTGTAAAAATATGTAATTACACGATCAAAAGCTAGTTATATATCAACTGTTTGAAGGAATTCTTTACGTCCCAACTTTTTAGAGAAAGATTAATTACTCATAATGCTCCTAACAGGAAAGAAAATAAACTATTACACATAATGTTATAAGTTACGTATCAAAAAATAATTGAATAATACGAGATTGAAAGATGTTCATTATATACAAAACCATTCCATTTTCTCCCATTAATTGTAGCTTCCACAATTCTGTAGGTTTGAAAAGCATGAATATTATATAATTACCCCAAAGTGCCAAAAGCGCAGTAGCAGTAACAAAAATCATCTTTACTGATCACACTTGGATCAGAAGACAGAAAGTAAAGATCCTATCCACGTATTGTGTATTTAAAACAAATTTTCTCGTAAACTTCAAAGGTCAAGGTAGAATTCTAACACGTTTTGACAAAGATTTAGTGTTTTATTTTTAGGTAATAAATATTCTTTTCTCTTGAGGTTTATGACTAAGACTTTTGCGAAGAAGGTAGGTCCGCGCAACGCTGTCAAAAGTTCCGAAGAGATTTCAAATCTGTTGAAAAGATAAATCATACAAAAACGAGAGGGGGGGGGGGAGAGAGAGAGAGAGAGAGAGTGAGAGCGAGAGAGAAACAAGTTTGTTACTTATCGGGATTTCATGGCCATGGCTGTTTGGGTCGTCAAATTCTTCCACGTGTGGGGAATGTTCGAAACTTCAAAAATGTTGATTTCAAAGAAAATGAAAATGACGTTGATAATTTTGATTTTTCTGTGATGTATAATTGTAAAGATGATCATAAAGTGGAATTTTTGTCTGACTTCATGCCTCGATTGATGGATAAATACTTCCCAGTAAAGCAAATGCGAGTAACAAAGAAGCCTACATCTCGGCGTTCATTTGAAATAGCTGGATTTATAAAGGAAAGATTTCGATTAGATAGGAGGCGTAGACATTCTAATAACGAGTGTGATAAAATGGATTACAATAAAATCAGAAATAACGTGAAAAAAATGATGTGGAATGCCGAGTACAAGTATTCAAAGAATAGATATACGTAGCTGTGACAAGTCCGAAAGAGTGGTGGATGTTAGCTAAAGTTCGGGAAATCAGTACAAGTTTAGAATAATGAGGATCCGTGCGTCAATTAGGATGGTTTAAATGGCTATTTTTGTTCATTAGGTAACAAAACAACGGTGGATCTTAGTTTGATAAGTTATCATGAGCATAAGGCTCTCCATAGTGAGAGGGAGTCAATTTTCCGCATTAACACCCAATGAAGTTTTGGTAGCCGTCAATGCTATGTCTTCGCAAGCAATGGGCCCTGATGCAGTTTCTAATATTTTGATAAAACGTATTATTATTATCGACAAGTTAGCTTATATTTTGTATCATATTTTTAACTTTTCGATAAAGAACAGTATATATCCTCAGAAATGGAAGGAGGCTTATGTTTTACCGTTAGTTAAAAAGAACCCACCTGTTGATTTTTCATGTTTTCGGTCAAATAATCTGATTTGTGTTTTTCGCAAAAATTTTTGATAAGGTGATATATACTAAAATGATTATGCAGAAGAACGCCACATTATTGATATGTATCAGTCAGAATATCGAAAAGGATATAGTACACAAACTGCTTAGATGAATATTACAGATGATATTAGAAAGGGGATAGATAACAGTAAATGGTCTATTATTTTACTAGCCTCGATTTGATTCATGCGTTTAACCATGATTTGACTATGCTCTCGTTCTGGCCATATTTCGTGCGATTGGATTTGGTAATAGTGTTGTAAACTGGTTTGAATCCTATTTTTCTAATAGAATCCAATGTATTCGTACACATAAGGGTACACTATCATGCTGGAATTTAGCTTTTAGAGGGACGCCACAGGGTTCTACATTATCTGGATTGGTTTTTGCAATATATATAAATGAATTATCGGAAGCTATAAATTTTTATTAAAGAAGTATTTATGCAGGTGATGTGAATTTGTATGTCAGAACAAAAAAGCAGGACAGAAGTAAATATTCCAAGGGTTAATGATGATCTGAAGAACTTGTGTGTATTGTTGAAAAGACATGGGTTAGTTATTGTCAGATATTCGGGTAGAGGATTACTCTAGAATTGTGCTAAATGGGGTTATTGTAAAGTATGCAAGGGACATCAAATGTCTCGGGATTATCATACAAGATAAATTGTCTTGGTCTGAGCAGACCAATGCGATTGTCCGTGAATTTCATTCATACCATTATTCATTTAATAAGTTATTGAAAATTAAAACTGATGACAAAAAAGAATGTTATATCAAGAACTAGTGATTCCGCATCTATTTTGCAGTTTTGCACTTTCAAAAGGAATTAAACGAATGTGTAAGATCTATCTTGAATGTCAAGTATGATGATAGAATATACGATAAGTTTAAGAAGTTAAGAATGTTGAAAATTAATGTAATGAATGTCTACAATATAATTACTATTACATAGAGAATAATTAAAAATAAAAAACCAGGGTACATGCTTGAAAAATATCGAACATTTTCTGAGATAAACGAATCTACAGGTACTCGGAATAGGCAAAGTACTTTTAGGTTACCCAGAGGAATAACAGCTGCTTACTATAAGTCCTTCTTATTTCAAAGCATCAAGCTCTACAATGGGCTTTCAATCGATGTTAAATCAGCAGAAACGTACAAAAGCTTCAAGAACAAGCTGAAAATTATGTTGATTGAGACATATGCATGAGTGAATTATATTTTCATTCTATAAACTACAAATAAAGTGTACAGAACATTTCAATATTAATTCATCAATAACTCATGTTGTGTTACTCATAATTTCCAATCATTTCGTTGTCTGTACATTTGATATCCATCCCCCACATATTCTACACACCTATAGGGTGGTTAAATTTCGCAACCAAATCTCCAATATTTTTGCTAATTGGAATTTGCTGAATCTCAACCGTTCTTGTTAAGTGGAATAATCCATAGATAATTATTGAAAAGATTACCCCCTTATTGAAAAGATTTGCTGGCACTTGGCAGGGGGTCACGGTGGGTGGTAAGGGGGGTGAGCGGGGGGGGGGGGGGGTGGAGTGAGAGGAAGAACAGAGGTGTATACTAGAAAAGAGACTGGCGAAAGACCCAGAGCTTGCTGGTTACTATAGCTGGCTATCTGATTCAGAAATAATAAACCATTATGTAATAATTTGCAGCGTATTTACAACTAGCGAACGGCATTACTTCGATTTTTGACCGGTTTTTCAACTTCGAAATTTTTGAAAACTTGATACATATTCTTATAGGAAATTTTACGATGATTCCGAATACACCACATGTTTCTTTCTTGCTTTGATACCCGAAAGAGCAGAATAACGATAAGTTTTAGGTTTACCTACTAGATCCTAAAATGTACATACTGGAGGAAATATCGGTGATGAAAATATCATAGAAAAAGTAGGAAAAACCATTTTAAGTGAAGTTTGCATTACTCCATCATTTATGTTGAATAGCTGAGTAGCTTAGAAAATCGTAAAACGCAAAAGTTATTGAAGTCTCAAAAATAACATAATGCCTATTATCAATTTAAAATTCGAGTCACCTAAGTATTATCAATAATATTTCATCGATTCATTATTATTAGAGGTCACCTAAGTGTTATCAATATTTCACCGATTTATTATTATTGCCTGATAATGTTAAAATAAATAAAAACTAATTAATAACAAGAATTTGAATTTATTGAAAATAAAAGGAAAGGAATCGAAAAACGGAGGTCGTCATGGAACTCAGCATTTCGCATTAATAATGAATTAGTTTTAATCGGTACCTGCTCAAGTTAATGCGTCACTTGTTCCATTATTCCTGTTAACTACACCTAAGCTTCCCTGAAGGTTGTTCAAGTCCTAATTAAGGCTCAGAACCGAACGATGAACCCCTCAGAGAGCTATACTTTCCACTACAATGGCAGGTTGGTCCTTAACCATATAAAATATGAAGACTTCTTTTTCAAAGCCTTCCCGTGGTTAAGAATGAATAATGAAAATACTTGTCATTGAAATGGGAAATATCCATAATCAAGAAGTCCTATATAAGAAGTGTGGCTGGGCAGTAGGTTTTAATTGATTACGAGTAACATCTAGCCGTCTCTTCCTCACTAGTACGACTCGCGTTGGACTGAAGGTATGCGAGTACCACCAAAAATTAAATAATATTGTATTGGATATCAACACGTATGTACATCACATGAATAAATATTATACTTGCCTAGTTTTCTCGCTCGCTTCGTTCACTTGGTGTGGGATGTATAGATGCGATGGGGATATTGTCCATCTCCTCCGACGTGTGCAGGGGATGATTGTTGCTTCACTCGCTCGGGGTGGGATGTACCTATATAGCTGGAATGAATTCTTCCGTTATTTTTCGCATATTTTCGGCTACTGCAGGTTTTTGAGGAGGAATATTCATTTACGAATACCTGACTGCCCACAGGTTATGACGGACTCAGATCTAATTTATAAATATATATAGCTTTTTCAGATTGAATTAAACAGTTTTCAAATGAAGTCAACACTTTTCAAAACGAATTAAACAATTTACAAAGTAAAATAAACAATTTACAAAATGAATTAAACACTTTCTTATACGAGTTTCAAAATAATGTAAACAATAACTTAAATGCATCAACCAAACATACCAGGGTACCACCTGCAGTGAATTGATGGACTACTACAGAGAAACAAGAAAATCATCGATACACATTGAGCAAGACGATAAGAGATTGCCGAGTTCACAGAGAAGGTATTTCCATCTCGTTATTACGTGAAACACACACTCAGAAGAGATAGTCAACAGAGTAGGTACGTACGATCTTCTCCCCAATTGGTCAACTCGTTTAAGTTATTGTTAACATGATTCTGAAACTCCTATAAGAAAGTGTTTAATTCATTTTGTAAATTGTTTAACTCATATTGTAAAATGTTTACTTCATTTTCCTAAGTGATTAATTCATTTTGAAACTTGTTTTATTCATTTTCAAAAGTGTTGGCTTCATTTTGAAAACTGTTTAATTCAGTCTGAAATAGCAATATAATCGTTGTATCCAACAACAAAAAATCCCATCTTTAAAGAATTTTGTGGTAAATGAAGAACATTTTACCGATTTGGTTATCAATATACCATCGAGACCTTCCGCAATGTTTTTCAAGAGGTTTTAATACAAAGTTCAGAGTACATACGTTTCAAAGGAACTGGAAGAGCGGGAGCTCGAAAACGTACGTTTTCGTCTACATTTTCGTTTAATACAATCGGAAAGCACAATTTCATGCCTCGAAACTTGAATGGGACCGAATCGGAACTCCAACGAACGTTTTAAGACCAACCCGAGCAAAACCGTCAACATTTACTGGGTCTAAGGCGCAAACATAGCCGGAATGAATTTTTTTCGTTATTTTTAGCGTATTTTTGGTGATTTCTCCGGGAATATAGGATCTTTCGGCAATTTTGATAGTGCCATCTTGTTCTACAGGTCCAGGGACGTGACTTAGTCGCTGCAATACAAAGTGCTCTCGATAGGTATAGTCTAGGAAAAGTAGACCCAAAAACAGCTGATCAGTGGAACGAATTCATAACTTCCTGAAAATTGACACAAATGTTCTTTAGACCTTCCTATGCAACATAGTGAAAGTCTATTAGAATCCAGGGAGTGGAAGGAGGGGAGAGGGAGGGGAATTCCGTTAAAAATGCTTGTTTTTCCTTAAAATTTGATCTCGGAAACTGTAAACTTTATCGAAAATATGATTATAAATATACTAACTTGAAGATTATTAAATTTCCTTTCGAAATGTTCCAGTACCGTTATTCATATTCAGAACGAATACAGAGTTACTGTCCATCAAACATTGATCCCTTAGTGCATCGCACCACGAGTTTCGTCCTAAAAAAATAAAATCAAACATTTTTCGTATATGTAGTGATCATTATCTATGTATCCATTGTTATTTTGATTGTTGTATAGTTGATTTTGAGAGAGGAATGAGAGTACGATGTGAAAGAACATCTCATTCAAAGAAGTGGGAGAACCTAAGTATAGCGTTGAGGTCAATGATCACCATTCTGTCCCTCAAAATAGTATTTTCTCTATCAACGCCAAAAGAACATCTCTGAGACGTCAAAGATAACTTGCTTTTTGCTCATTCTCTAAATGAGTGCAATTCAACTCCCTCTCTCTTTTGATAGGGGAAATTAATACTCGTGAAGTTGCTACGAAAAGAAAGTGCGTTAATCGAAACTGCATATTTAGTTCTTTAATGACCCGCAATCGACAATACAAACATTGAAGGACGTAAAGGAAAATTGTTTATTGAAATTATACTCTGCAAAACTTGTTTAAAAGTCTTCAAATAGTTTCGGGCATCTGAAATTTCGGCAAACGAATGCCACTATAAAAACGCTGCAAATTATTACACAAAGGTTTATTATTTCTGTATCATACAGACGTTCTACGTAGAAAACTGACCGTAATTATTTAGCCTCACATATAGTATATTGACTAGGTATCGAAACTCGGGGCTTCGTGCTTCCAATATTTGGTTCACTCGTTCACTGCATTACAGCTCCAGGACCCCATAATTTTACGCTTTATAGTAAAGTTGAGGAAAAAAAAAAAAAATAAAATAAATGGGGCCCGAAGGAAGCGAAGCTTTATATCATAAAGGGTAGAATAGAATTATGAGTATTTTCATACTCATAAACAATCTCTTCTAATTGGAATTAATTTCATCACACTCTCTCTCTCGCCTTCCCTCCCCTCCCTTCCCTCTCCCCTCCCCTCCCTCTCCCTCCGCCTCCCCCACACTCCCTCGCCCTCCCTTCCCTCTCACTCTCTCTCCCGCCCACCCTCTCCCACCCACAAGGCGTGCGCGCGTTCGTCATTCTTACCACTCAAAGCCACGAAAAAGACACTTTTTTGCGCGTTTTTGGCCCATAGCATCTATGCGAGTAAAGCGATCGGGATGGTTAAACGTTAGGACCAACTAGACCCCAAATGGAGTCTATGTGCGAAAGAACGGGTTTTTTAAGTCAATTCTTAGGCCTTTTATGGCCCGGACGGCGAACGGCGAATGGCGGACAGCGAATGGCGAACGGCGGACGGCGGACGGACATTTCAAATTTGGATTCTACGCACCTTGAAACGTAAAGTGACAAAGTTTGAGGGGGGGTTATAAAAATTTTTTGCTACACGACCAAAAGTGAGGTAAATTTAGCTAGCCATCCTTCCACAATGCGCGAACACCGACACCGTGATACCAATAAACAAGAGCGATTTGTAGAAACCATGGTCGTAAACAAATAAGAAATAAGTAGTAATTTCATGAAAAACAATATTATTTGCGGTGTTGGTTAAAATATTTCGGCATGAATTCGCTGCCAATACTTTGAAACGAAGTTGTAGGTGTGTGTTACAGTGGCACCTGATTTATCTTTCCTGATCAGCTCTTTCTCTCCTGTCCGCCCTTGACAATTGAAATTTGATAGGGAAACTCTCCGGGACATTTGGAGACGAATGAAACGAAGGCCTCTATCCTGGTCAGCTGAGTCACGTAAATTCTGTCCCGTTCACCTAATGAAGTAAAAATTGTATAGGGGAACCCTCTGGGAAAATAGGAGACGAATGAAATTATGCTCCTTTTCGCGAATTTTTGAAGAAAATTAAGCTATTGCTCTCACCTCAAAATTTTTAGAATGTGAATTTTTGAAAGAATTTTATGCAGAAATCCGTTTCAGGCTATTCTGAATCATATTCTGAAGTTTAACGCATTTTTTTATGTACCTATGTATGTATGTATATATGTATGTATGTATGTGTCATTCCAGACGATAACTGTCCGTAGAATTGTGCTAGAAACTTCAAACAAATTTTAAAATGTTAAGGACACAAAACGAAAGTTCAAGTTCGTTGGCCAGCATGATCGGATTACAGCTTCGGGTTGAAATTTTCAAAAATGTAGTCAAAAATTTCAAAATAGCCTGTTTTTTGCGATTTGTAGTGCGAAATAATTTTTTCAGTATACTAACATGTGGTATATTCGGAATCAGCGTAAAATTTCCTATAAGAATATGTATCAAGTTTTCAAAAATTCCAAAGTTGAAAAATCAGTCAAAAATCAATGACGTTCGCTAGTTGTAAAAATCGGTAATATTTGCATGAAACATTGTCAAAATTCAGATTGAGCTACTCTTATGGAAGTATCCCTGTATTACCAATCCTAGAACCATGCTGTTTAAAACGTAGGTGGTAGGTGTTTGTTAAAAAAAAATAAAAAAAAAATTAAAAAAAAAAAAAAAAAAATGTAATCACAACTGATAAGTTTACTCTGTGAAATATTCCGTCCTCCGATTCTCTCGGTCGCTCTCTTTAATGTTTTACGCTCAACTGTTTTAGGACTTGATGTAGCTTTAATACTGACTGTGGCTTAGAAAATATCAGCCATGAAATTATGAAGAAGTTCTATTTATGTACGTACTAGCACGCAGGCCCAAGGCCTCGCTCCGCTCGGCTGTCAGTAACGTTAATCTCAAGGCCTCCCTCCATGTAAATCTATGAATATTTACCTACATTTGTCTTTAAATCTACAAGATTAGTTTAATAATAATAAAGTATGAGTACCTCCTAATTATTTTTAATAATTTGATTCCATGTTTTCTATCAAAATCATAAACTAAAATTTCTCTACACGATCAATAGCGACTGAAATGTCGAAGATTTCTTCAAAAATTCGCTCATGGGGTCATGCTGCATGACTGGACTTTTTTTTTCCTGTTCAGCTTAGTGGGCTAAATTGTCTCATATTCACCCTAGGAAGTTGAAATTTCATGGAAATTATAAAAGAATATTTATTCAGTAGTAATACATTCCTCGGTGATCTTTCTTGATTAGCTGTTTCTCTCCTGTTCGCCCTAGGGAGAAGAAATTTGATAGGAGGACTCCGTAGGACAACATGTCACGATTGAAATTATGGGCTCTTTCCTGATCAGCTGAGTGATCAAGATTCTCTCTTGATTATCCTAGCAAGTTGCAATTCGATGAAGAAACTCTCTGGGGCATTGAGGGACGATTGAAAGTATGGGCTCTTTTCCGATCAGCTGAGTTACTTAAATTTCCACTTATTCTCTCCAGGACAGCGGTTCCCAACCTGTGGGCAGCGGCCCACAAGTGGGCCGCGGGCAACTTGGTGCTGGGCCGTGGATGCTGGTCAAAAATATAAAAATATATTTAAAAAAATCATCTGAGTTTCAACAATTAATATCGGAATAGAGATGGAAACAATTAAATTTAAACCATGCTCACTTGAGTGTTACCAATAGTCAAATTATTCAATTGCATTTTTATAACAAGTGAGTTTACTAGCATCGTTTTTTAAAACAACTCCATAGTTATAGTTCCGTTCTAGATTAAAGTTCGCGAAGAATATCCGGCAATCGCCAAAATTGCACTGAAGCACTTGATGGGGTTTTCCACAACATATTTATGTGATTTATGCCTTTTTCAACATTGGTTTTTTTTTAAATAAGTACAGGAACAAACTGAATGTTGAAAGCGATTTAAGACTAAAACTGTCCAGTTTCAATCCTGACATTGATTCACTCGTGGGAGAAAAACAATGTCAAAAATCCCATTGAGTTTTTTCTTTTTACTTTGACCACTTGTATTTAATTGTTTTTCATCATGTAACAACTAAAAGTGAATAAAGTACAGGTGTTTTCTTTGCAAATACTTGAGATATTTTTTCCCCTTGTACATATCTTTTACCAATTACTAACATGTTATACATATATATATATATATATATATATATATATATATATATATATATATATATATATATATTAGGGCCTCAAAGCTTTATTTTAAAAATGGGCCTCACAATTAAAAAGGTTGGGAACCGCTGCTCTAGGATGTTAAAATTTGATAGGGAATCCCTCTTGGACATTTTATTATTACAGCGCTTCCACCACGAGCATTGTTGCTTGGGTAAACGGCATGGTAGCACTTGTAACCTTTGAGCTGGAGATACGATTCTTTGGTAAAATGCGTCACAGAAATAAGACAAATGTCGACCGGATTGAAGTCACGTGTTAACTAGAGCTCATTTCTACGTGACATGAGTCCATCGGCATTCCAATAAAGAATTTCAACACTCTTCATGTTGATTTTTTTGGACGAGTGGTTTCGATCCTGCCAACACGCTCATCCATGTAGCTTACACTTTGGTTTAGTTTCGTGAGCATTTCGAAAATCTGATCTATTTTTGTTTGTATTTCCTTATTGATGGGATCAATAGATTGCCTTCTGGTTGGCTGCTGTAGTAGTCTTCTTATTCTGGAAAACTTTTGAATAAGTATGTCTCCAAATTTGGGTTCTGTCCTGCAATGCCCTGAATTAGGTTTTTCTTGCACAATAACGGCGTTTTTGGAACAAACTTCTTTGTGCTGACGGATTTCTCTGGTGATGACTAGGAATTTCCCTGCTTCTGTTGTTGAGGTAGATTTATATACCTATGCCTAGCCTCAGAGGCTACTGGACCGCCACAATAATTTGCAGTGTGGTTTCCAGAACAGTTGGCACATTTTGCTGGGTGTCTTTTGTAACAGAGTTCCCGTCATCCAGGTCCCGTCAGGGTCTCAGAGATAACGCTGTCGTCGTCCCGTTGGTGAACAACGGGCGTCGCCGCTCATACCCATGTTTTCTAGAAGCTGAGTTTGGCGTTGGATGGGCGATCCCAGGTGGCTCATTGAAAGCTATTAGTAGGAGTGGTATCTCTCTGACGGGATACTGTCACTCTCCTCTACCTTTTTATCGAGGATTTAGGCCCCCATTGCACCTCTGGGGGGGGGGGGGGGGGGGGGGGGGGGTACCAAGATCCCTGATACTTTGGTTTTGGAGCAATCCTCAGTGAGATGACCTTTGGCACATTTGACACACTGAGGTGGCTTTGCATATTAGTTTCTAGTGTGGTTAAACTCCTGACATCTTTTACACCGAGATAGATGTTTTATTGATTTGATTTGACGAACCCTTTGAGAACCTACTTTATTTAATAAATTTTCTCCAAATCCACTAGATTTTTTTATTTCCACTCCAGCATTCTATTTACCTGGAGAATCCTATTTGAGCCGAATTGGTCTCTTAGATCATTGAGGACCTCCTCGGTTGATCAAGATTTGTGAATGCCCACTTTATGGATTCCACTTTTAGTCTAGTTGTGCAAAAAACCTTGGGAATTCCGGATTTGAGGTCGTGGTGAGGGGATAATTACTGATTTTTTCAAACGCTGCCCAAGCTACAAATTTCTATCGATTTTCGTGATTCTTATTTTGTTTCATTACGAAGTTTTAGAACCTACGTCAGGAGTTTCAAATTTCATAAATGGAGGGGGTGAATGGAGCGGGTAAAACTGATAAATCATGATGTTTTAACAATTCTCGTCTGATTTTCGTGATTATTTTTTTGTTCAACTATGAATGGAGGGGATAATAGAAACAAATGATGATGTTTTAACTAATCTCGTCATATTTTTGCTTCTTTTTTGTTGTTCAATTATGAATTTGGTCTAGTTTCGGAAGGAGTTTCAAATTTCATTAGGGAAGAGAGTGAATGGAGGGGATAATAGTAATAAATCATGATGTTTCAACTAGTCTCATCGGATTTTAGTGATCACTTTTTGTTCCATTGTGTATTTGGTCTCGTTTTGAAAAATATGTCAAGAGTTTCAAATTTCATACTGGAAGTATTGTGATGGAAATCTACTGTCGGTGGAGGGGGCTAATGGTGGGGAAGGGTAATTTCGAAGAGTCATGGTATACATGTCATGATATATATATATATATATATTCCTCATTTTATCTCACACCAAAATTGTACACAATCGATCCACAGGGACGTCCATGTAATGCACGCATTACATACCAATAAGTTTTACCCACATTATAGAAGAAGATAATTTTCTTCTTCCGTGGCCCACATGTTCTACGTAGCATGCATATTATTAATTGATTATTCTTTGCCTTAGATTAATCATTATTCAGGTCACTTGCAAAGAAAGAAATGCAATTTTATAATCTACTGCTGGTGTGTGTGTGAGAGTTGAAGATTTGTTATGCTACGCAAATCTTGTTTTCTGGGGGTAAGCAAAAATGCTCCTCTGGAGTGCCATACCTACCTAATGCGAAACTAAAGGTACATACCCTACTGACTCCCTATAATACCCATATAACTGGATAAAATGACTCTTTCGTATCTATCCTGTAAGCTTTATGTTGTAAGCTAATGTTTAAAATAAGACACATTCTCTGTTCGGCAGGTACCTAGGTTCGTCACTTGAGCCCTTCAATTCTGCAGAGGAATGGATCGGCCTTCGGATCCCACACGGTCTAACGGCCCCAAGTTCAAAGCATTCGATCGGCTGGAAAAATGGCAACGTTCCGGCTACAAACTACTGCTCTACGGGATGAGTGCAAAACGATTCATGAAATCATCGAGCCAGCGGGCCGTCGTGTACTCGGTTGTTCTCATAACCCTTGGCCTCTATACAGTACACGAATTGATAGCAGCGCTGTTTTTTTCACGGAGCTTGTTGGAAGGGATCACTCACGCCTACATCATGACTTACATCCTTACTTTCCTCATTCAATGGTTCTACATGTTGCAGCACGTCAGGAGTTTCCATGAAAACGAGGTGTGCATTAGATGCACAGTACCTAATATTTTTCACATTTATAACGAGTATATTATGAGCAATAGAATCTCAAGTGAGGAGTAGTTTGTAGAACACGTTTAGCTTTTGCGTAAAAAATGTGTACAGTTATTACAACGGTATATTTATTTATATGTTTGTATAGATTTTTTCATGTAATGAACACTTTGTTCCAATGCATTTTACTCCTACCTATCTAACGATACAAACTGGAGCAGCAGATCCGGCTTATCTATTATAGGTGAAGAGAAAATTAAATTCTCATTAGTTTTTTTTTTTTTTTAAAGAGAACTCTCCTCAAACACGGAGGGGGCACGCCATTAAGAAAAAGAAACGAAAAAACTAAATTAAAAAGTGGAGAGGACGCCCAGGTTTACCCGACTCCGGCCTTTGGGATTAGGGAAGTTGAGGAAGATGGAGGAGGGAGAGAGGGATGAAAGGAAGTGCCCCTATAAAATGACCACCAATTAAGGTAAGAGCCCCGAAGGACGCGGGTGGTGATACCACGAAGCACTCCTGCCGAGATGCCCAACTCGAGAAGCTCCATGGCAAATTTCTCGCACCACACCCCGCGCCATGACACGGTCGCGGCCATGACCTTGATGTTGTTAGGCGCCACTCCTTTTAGCTCAGATATCGCTTGTCGCCGGTCGTTCCTATCATATTTACTTATTTTAGCCCTCTAGGTCTGCTCCATGTCTATGCCGACAACTTGGACATCCAGGATTATGGCAGACCCATTGGGATTGATGGCAACGATATCTGGCTTCTTGCCCCGGTCACTTGGCATATGGCACAGTCTCTCTCTCCACATCCCAGCCGCTGGATGACAAAGCACCTGCTATCTGCTTGGCAACCACAGCATGACACAGAATGTGGCCACCATGAGACCGTGGACACTGCTGCACTACATGATATAGGTTCTCATTTTTACCCCAACTGGCACAGCAAAGGGTGTCTATTGTCCCACAACTACCTCTAGAACAAACACCTAACCGCAGTGGCTAATGTAGCCACGCGGACGGCATGAAAATGTTGGTAGTCACGGGCCTCAATGCCCTCTGATGCCCATTCAACCCACTGGGTGGAAATGAGGGATTCAGAGCACTGTCGGAGTTCTTAACCATCCACTGAATCATGCAGATGAGCTGGGTTTTGGAGTAGTTGAAGTTGCTGGATCGCACCACAACAACTGCTGCCTGAAAACATCAAGGTCAGCAACAGTGCGGGCGACCTCCCAGCTAGAGCCCCTTAGGGCAAGCAGGTGCTGCGCTGGCGGCGTAAAGATGGGATTGCGGCTGAGAGAGACAATGCCGAGCCCACTGGCCTTGACCGGTGCATGGATATAGGCACTTGGGACACCAGGTGGAAAGCCTAGCCAAGAGCGCACAGCAGAGCGTACTTCGCGGTCTAACTCAAACAGCCTCCCCACAGTAAGCCATGAAATCGACTCCCAGGTACCGCCGGACCCCCAGCACGGATTGGTCAGGGATGGAAGTTTGTCCTAAGTCAAAACACTCCTCATCCACTACCTTCACCTTATGCTGGCAACCCGACAGGACCAAGGAGACTAACCCACACTTAGCTGGGTTGACCAACAAACCACACCTGGCTAGCTGCTCAGCAAATGCGTTGAGGGAGATCTGCAAGCCCTCACGGGTTTCTTCATGTAGGATGACATCATCAGCAAAAGCCAATGCACCTACTTGCACCCCAGGGGCGAGGTCAAACCCTATTTCAGCTGGCAGCTTACCCAAGGCCATATCCATGACCAGGTTGAAAAGGAGTGGCGACAGAGTATCCCCCTGGCGTACGCGGGGTGGGTACGGGGCCCAATAACAATATCCCCTGACATCTCACCTCATGCCTCGAGGACCGTCACGCCTTCATTGTACAGACAGGGGACGTACTCAATTAAACGAGGAGGTGCCCCCACATCACGAAGATAATCCGTCAGGGCTAAGTGTGTCAAAGGCCTTAGCGACTTCCAGAGCGGCAAGATGGAGTTGCCGTTTCTTGATATGGGCCAGAGAAATGACAGTTTGGAGAAATGTTAGATTCTCTGCTGTACTATCCGCTGGCCGAAATGCTCTCTGGACGTCACCTATGATACCATCAACTTGGAGCCGAGATGCCAGAACCTTTTGGAAGTGGCGGAAGACCACCGACGAAACAGAAATCGGTAGCCTCCAGGCCCACTTCCCCCTTTCTTTGGGATGAAAATTGTCCGGGCACGGGTCAACGCTTTCGGGGGTCTTCCAGATAGTAGCAACAGATTGAGGATGAGCTGCTTAACATTCTTTGGAGCTTTATTCCAGCGTCGGGCGGAAATACCATCGGGTCCAGCAGAAGAAGAGTTTTTGACTTGGCACTTATGTGCCTCGTCATGAAGCACCGGTGTGCACATGATGCTGCGTAAGGAATCCCTGGTGGAACCTGGGGGTACCACTGGCTCACCAGAGTTGTGGCTGGGAGCACTCATAAGTGGCTCCCAGTAATCCATCTACCATCTCTCACACTCCTTCACATACCTACTTTTCCCAAGGGGATTTGAGTTCCTTTCTTTAACTGTACCTACATGCACTTATTACTGTTGGTTACTGATCGATTGGTACGAGATCGATCTTACTTCATAACTAATATTGTTATTTTGTGAAAATAAGCTAAATTTTTAACGAAGTCCGATTTCGTTATGAACCTTTCGAAATGGGTTCACATACAATAAGTTCTCAATATCCTCAAATTACTCAGTCTTGAACGTAATTTTATTTTTTTGCAGATATATTTGGAAAAGTTTGAAAGCACGCAAGCACATTCCTCATTCGCTGATCAAATCTTGGATAGAAACATGAAAGATTTTTTTAAATACATCATGTTCTGTGCTGGATGGTGGGCTACCAACAACTTCACCCACTTAATAGGACCCCTGATTGAATTTTCATTAGCTTTCATTCGAACTGGAGAGTTCATACAGGTAAAGTTGGTGGAAAAGAACATTGAAAGTTTAAATTTTTTATTTCAATGGCATGCTCTATGAGTGATTTTGTCAGGAACAACATTCAACACATTTAATGTAAATAAGAGGGTTCCGACAAAGAAAAAAAACTTTTTTCTTCAAAATTTTCAAAAATGTTAAAATTAATCTATAGGCTCAGAAGAACTGTGGTGGTTGGGGGGCAGCTCTGAAAACTTCTATTCTCCAGTGTGTTTTTCTCGAAATCTTTTTCGATAATTTAATATTGATATTTTTTTCTAACCTTGTAGGTAACAGTAGTTTCTTTCAACTGTGCCAAGGATTTTGCGATACTTCGTTTGATATCAGTTTGGTAAGCAATCAAAGTCGATTTTCACGGTTGTTTATTCATTTGGTGCTAGTTCGATGTGCGCTCTACTGTTGCGTTTCTGGTTTGGGGTGCGCTCTATCGCCCCGCTTCAAGTTCGGTGTGCTTTCAAATGCAGGCCGTTCATCTGAATGTATTTCGTGCACCATGATTACGATTGGTAAAAACATCGGCATCCGAATCTTCCGATGAAGGAGCAGCATTTCCTGCTAACAGACGACCCCTGTTGTATTTTCTTCGTCCTGCAAAACGGGACTCGTCAATCTGAATCGGACTTTCTGCGGTGCCAATCATTTTCCCTTTTGTTGCCAAAACGGCAGTACAAATTTCACGGCAGAAGTTGAACCAATCAGTCGCACACTCTCAGCCTCTTCCAGTCCGGTCCTGCACAGTGTCAAAGGGCAGTTCTAGAACGACCATAAAAATTCGTTCTATAATTTGGCATAGAGTCAAGTTGCTGTGACAACGCCCGTTCAAATCGGTGTAATAGAAAAAACGATTTCCCGTCCTAGCTGATCTCGTTGTCTGGCAGCCCGTCCTCGGTCTACTAAATATTTATGATACACTATTTCACTTGACACAATATCACAGTAAAAATCACGAAACAACATCACAGGCATTATCACAGTTTTTGTCACATAGAATTAAAAAATAAAACGAAGTATTAAAATATTACACGAAATATCACAGAGGAGAAGGAGAAGAAGAGGCCGGTACGGACGCCACTGGGCAACTAAAGAACATAGATAGAGGGACAGGAAAAAGAGATAAGATTTCATATGAAAAGATTGCATTGTCAACTTTACACTTTTGCTCACATAGATCGCAGGCTGGTGTGAGCCAGAGTGCGACGGGACCTTTAGGCTGGCTTCACACGAGGCGGTTTAGTTGATTACACAATGTGAACGGGCGGGTGCAAGGAGTGTAGCTCTGTGGAAAGTGAATGGAGTTTCCCGAACCCCCTCACACGCGGTTAACTCGTCCGTCTGTGCACGTGGGAGCCCGGCACAGTGCCTGCACCGTTCTCATCCCCACTAGTTGATTCTACTCAAAGGACACTACCGAAAATGAGCGTCTTCACATGAGTCAACTTCGAGCCACCATGAAAGGCATAGCTCTTCGTAGTTTGAATGTTGAAAATTTAATTGAATCAATTCGAATTTGTCCCGCGATATGGGACATGAGGTGTAGTGATTATGGTGACAAGATTAAAAAAAGTGAGGCGTGGAGGGAAGTGGCCCGAAAATGTCATGGTGCATTTGACGATTTGGAGCCAACACAACAGAGTGGAATCAGTAAGAACATTTCATCAAAATTATTTGAATTATTTAAGTACCTAATTATTAAATTAAGAATTTTACCTATATTACCAAATGTCAACAACCAAGACCTATTACTAAGTATCCCGGAAGTATAAGGAAATTTTGTTACGCAAAGAAAAAAACGTCACGCAACCTATAAACAAGGTAGGTGTTGTTATGATTGTGTATACTAGCAATGTTATCACAACGACGACGTGAATTCATATTCGTGGAAGAATTGGGCATCGTCGAGACTATGTTACAGCAAATTCAGTAATTTTGGGTCACTAATTATTTTATGCTTTCTAATTATTATTTTATTTAAAACAATAAAAAACATTGAAATTACTGAGATATTTTCAATGCTCATAGCACTTCTCTCATAAGAGAGAAAGTACGAGCGGCCTGTCTGATGAGTTGCCTCGTCTGAAGGGAGCGTTCACACGGCGGTCAACTTAGTGCCAAGGGCATTCAACTTAGTGTAATCAACTAAACCGCCTCGTGTGAAGCCGGCCTTAGATCGCAGCCGGTTCATAGAGTGCACACCGAACTACCACCATTCATTTCTTTATTTTTGTCTTAAGAAAAAAAAAACTGAAAAATCATATCATGGCATCAGATTGAGATAGAAAGGTGTGGTTGTTGGCATTCTACTCCATTTTTGGTCTAGTTTCATGCAATTTTTCTTTATTTCAAGTTACGATTGAATCACCCTGTATAACCCTGCCGAACATTCGCTAACCTGTTCGTTAATATATCCTAGAAGACACATAAGATTGTCTATTGGGACAACTAATTGAGAGAAACAGCTACGACTGGATCCCAACAGTCGGGTTGATCTAAGGAAGAGAATGGTTGCACTCCCAGCCTCTAGAGCAGGGGTGCTCAAACTTGAACTGCTGGCGATCTACCTCAATATTTTTAGACTACTTACGATCGACTCTGAGAGGCTGCAAGTATGTGTGATGCAGGGTTGTCGTACATACACGATACACCCTACCTACCTAGGTAGGGTGTACCGTAGCATATATAGATATTAGCTTTCCGCACAATTTACATTATTTTAGTCAAGGTTTGGGTTAGGTTTACCTAAGCTCTTCTCTACAATATCAATGAAAAAACTCCTAGTTATTCAAAATTGCGAGTTCATTCGTTGTTACAAAACAAAAGAGTTACATATGGTGGTTAACTCAACTAAGGAGTGACTTTGGATGTTGAAGCGTGGCAATGCATGTCCTCAGCATACTTTTCATAAGATGGTGCGTAACCACTGAGTGCCAATCGCAAGCATGATGACATATGATCGTCAGTTAGTCGATTGCGATATTTTGACTTAATTATCTTCATTTCAGAAAATGCAGACTCGCACAAGTAAGTTGACCCAAACATTGCCTTCAGTTGAAGGGCGATTTGCCTTAGATTCGGATATTTATCTTCAGATATAAAACACCAGAAATGCACCAACTCTTTTTCAACAGAACATGAGTTCATATTAAACTGACTTGCTACTTCAGTAGCTAATTCCACAATGTTTTTACATGAAAAAGGATAACTCATAAATGATGCTATATTTGCCAATTTGCTGCAATCATAAAAACGCATTTCGAATTGTCCCAAAATATTTGATAATTCAGCCTCATACGTATCATAATTCAACTGAGGAATCCTTGCTTTCAAAGACGGAAAATGTTTCAGATCCTTTCTTTTCAGTTGATCTATCATAAGTTGCAATTTACTTTTGAATGCGTTTACTGCGCTAATCATCTCAATAATAGTTTTTCCTTTACCTTGAAGCTCCAAGTTAATGGTGTTTAAGTGCATTGTGATGTCAGTCAAAAATGCCAAATCAGTCAGCCATTTTTCGTTTTTCAACATCTCAGTGTCATTACCTCTTTCGTCTAGAAAAGCTGTTATTTCGGGCAATAATTCTTGAAACCTTTCTAGGAATTGTCCGCGACTCAACCACCTGACGTCCGTGTGAAGAACTAAATCAGTGTGTTCAGCTGACTCCCTATCTTCCGACTGCAACTTAAAGAGCCGTCGTTGCAAGCTACGTGCACGGATGGAATTCACAATTTTTGTTGCAATGCCCATAATTTCCTCCGTGTTTAAAACTTTTGAACACTAAACTTGTTGATGTAAAATGCAATGGAATGAAAAAAATGAAGGGAATTCTTCATTAGCTCGACACAATGCCACAAAACCGTTCTTGTTTCCAGTCATTGCTGGTGCTCCATCCGTTGTAATGCACACTAATTTATACAGGGTGAGTCTCTCGCAAATGCAAAAAAAAAATTGGGTAAAACTACATCAAAAATGGAGTAAAATGCCGCCAACTGCATATTTTTATCTCAATCCGTTCTCGAGATATGATTTTTTAAAGGGTTTTTCAGGAAAACCGTGTTTTTTCCGTTTAAACTCAACTTTCTTCACTTTACTTCATTTAATTTTAATTTTTGACCACATTTTCGGAATCAGCACTAAATTTACTATAAGAATAGTGTACTTGGGTTCTTGAAAAGTACCATCCAAAGGCCCTCACATCAGCTCAAACATTGACGATTTTGAAAAAATAATATTTCTGAAAATCTTTAAAACTTTACTACTTTTTTAAAAAGAATCCTGGAAACTGGCAAATCTCATGAAAACTGCTTCATCTAATATGCTTTCCAACGGTATTATCAATTTTACTTTTATTTTGTTATTTAGGGGAGAAAATAATATTTTAATGTTAAAAAATGTGGGTTTTTCAATGAAATTGTTGGTTTTCTCGAAAGATGACCCTCCATGAACCAACGAGTATGGGGTCGGTTTCTATGTATTTTTTCTCGCTGGATCGAATGGAAACTCTTGCAGATCTCTCAACTACGTTATAATCGAGTTTTACACTTTAATTAACTAGTTTTACCCCATAACACACATACATTTAATCGTAACAAACAAACTAAACATTTGCGATTTTAAGTGTAAAACTTGGTTATAACGGAGTTGGAGAGATCTACAAATGTTACCATTCGATACAGCGTGAAAAAATACATAGAAACCGACCCCATACTCGTAGGTTCATGAAGGGTCATCTTTCGAGAAAACCAACAATTTCATTGAAAACCCCACATTTTTTAACATTAAAACATAATTGTCTCCACTAAAACACAAAATAAAAGTAAACTTGATTATACCGTTGGAAAGAGTATCAGACAAAGCAGTTTTCATGAGATTTGCCAGTTTCCAGGATTTGTTTTGGAAGAGTAGTAAAGTTTTAAAGATTTTCAGAAATATTCTTTTTTCAAAATCGTCAATGTTTGAGCTGATGTGAGGGCCTTTGGATGGTACTTTTCAAGAACCCAAGTACACTATTCTTATAGTAAATTTAGTGCTGATTCCGAAAATGTGGTCAAAAATTAAAATTAAATGAAGTAAAGTGAAGAAAGTTGAGTTTAAAAGGAAAAAAAAAACACGGTTTTCCTGAAAAAACCTTTAAAAAATCATATCTCGAGAACGGATTGAGATAAAAATATGCAGTTGGCGGCATTTTACTCCATTTTTGATGTAGTTTTACCCTTTTTTTTTGCATTTGCGAGAGACTCACCCTGTATATTGGTAGCTTGTAGTTTTTTACAAAATTGATGAAAACGTCATACATATCTTCGCCACGGGTCTTCCCCTTCAGAGGAATGATTGTCAAAAATTCTTCCTTAGCCAACATGTCATTGAATACCATCCGAATAAAAATACACAGCTGGGCAGTATCTGTCATATCGGTGGATTCGTCGAACTGTAAAGAAAAGTATGTACATTCCATGATATCATGTTTTAGTTTATCTGCGATGTCCTGACTCATGACTTCAATACGCCTTGTGACAGTCGGACGAGATAACTGAAGTTCTCTAATAGCAGACATGATTTCTGTTTTATTTTTAAAATCTCCAAATAAAGTCTCACCCGCTTCAATAAATGCTTCCTTCACAACCGATCCATCTTCGAATGGTTTCTTGTGTTTCGCCAATATATGAGATATTTTAAATGACGCGATCGTAGCAGCTTTTGATTGTTTGGCTGGTCTTGTGAACATGGTTTGTTCTTTTTTCAAACAAGATATCAAATCACTTACTTTTCATTTTCTTAATTCAGTCTGTGGCGGAAAATCTTTTTCATAGTTTTTATGAACCATTTTATGATGCCTCTCTAAGTTACCACGCTTAGGTATTGCAACTGACGCACGACAAATAACACAAATGCACTTAACCTTCACCATACAAAAGAAAATATCTTCCTCCCAATCGTTATTAAAATGATACGTTTTAGATTTCTTCACTGCACTCATTTCGCACTATTTAATAATAAACTTTGTATCGACGTAGTATCGCCTTCAAGTTACAATTCAGAATGACTCCAATTCCTGCAGGCGCAACATTTATATCGGCGTGAACGAAAGTCTCGAATGTTCCCGTCAAACGCACCGCCCAAAATGGTCTAGTACAGTCTAGTCTAGAAACAAAGCGGCTTTTCTTTGACAAGTACCGCGCGTTCCTTTGATAAAGCCGCCTTCTGCCGCAAGCAGTGTTATTACGTAATAAATGTTTGTAGTTTAGTTACCTACTTATTAAAAATTTTTTTCTTCTCGAGATCTACTCAAAAAGCACTGGCGATCAACTGGTTGATCGCGATCGACCGTTAGAGCACCCCTGCTCTAGAGTTTACCAAGGGCTGAGGTAAAGAATGGAACGCCATTGAAATCAGTGTTAACTTGTCTGAGGTTCGTTGTGATTAGATCCAGCGACCCAGTTAGATCCATTCGACCCAGTCCCTATGGGCCAGTGCATAGGTCAATAGGGGGCTACAGTGTTTAATAAGTAAGTTTATGAATTTCTTTTTACTTTGGAAAATTTAAATTTGTTGGTTTCTATTACTTTCTGTGCTAAAAAAAACAGCTTGGCTTTTGAACCCTGTTATCAGGGGTGGATTTGTTGATACTTGCATTTAAACTATGCCATTTTCATTGTTTTTTTAAAATATTCTGTAAACCAAATCTATGTTTGCACCTACGTCTCCTACATGACAGCTAATGATGATATAACTTATTTTTTGAGTGTACACGCGTGTATGCATAGCCTCTCGGTAATGAATTTTCTATGTAAGCTTCCTTATTGTATATTGGGCTAACTAGCCCGTAAATAAATAAATTAAAAAAAAAAATTAAAATGAAAAGAATACGGAGGCGTCGGTACCTGGTGGCGGGGGAGTGAAACAAAAAGCGGGGAAAATTTTCCGTTTGCACGATTTTTCTGGAGTTTTCTCCCCTGCGAACATCAGCACTGCATCGACTCGCAAAAATTGATTAGCACGGCTCTGGTATTTGATTATGGGTAGTTCCTTTCTCAAAACGAATTCAAACATTAATGCTCACCAATTTATATGCCTTATTACTAAACTTACTATGGATTCCATATCAAAGGTCGTTAGAGAAAGGACAAAAGGGGGTGAGCGAGAATGAAAAGCAGTAGAAAATTTATTTACAGGACGCTTATAGGTACCATTTTTATTTACAGAAACCTATTGTAAAAAATAAATCAGTCGTCTTCTGACGAGAAAAAATTGCTCTTGTCAGAAAAACCGCCAGACGAGCTCCCAGCCAGACTGATGATGATCGGCTCGTCCACACGATTGTGAATGAGGCGGTCGTTTGTCATGTACTTCATTTCCCTTTCCTTGATGTTTTCACAAACATACGAAATAAGTCGAAGTTCATAGTGTCATTCGACACAAAAATGGTATCCCGTATCCTTCAAGGCTTTGGTTCCCTCAGAAACGACTCTATTCAGTTGACAAGGAAAACGATGTCGCTTTGGCGGTTTCCTCTCACACCACCACAGTCTTCCCGAGAATGCCTTCTTCTTTCGACCCTTTCAGGTACTGGAACAAGCTGAAGATTATTTCTCTAGCCTGCGACCAAACTGCCTTCCCTTTTCCCTGCTCGTGACGTACCCGGAGTAACTGATGGTTCCATTTCACAAAAAAAAAAACACCTCTCTCCAAACACACAACTCTTTCCAACACAAGAAAATATCCAAACGACAGCAAGCAACACAAACACACACGCGCGCGCGATAACGCCTCGATTGTAAACCGCCAACAGAACAACAGAAGTTCCTCTTTTTTCCCGAGTGCTTGGCTTTAATGCGCTTCTTCGCCGCCAGTCACCGACGCCTGCGTATATTCTTTTCATTGCCGACAGGCTATAGCCTGGGACACCACAGATCCCAATGGTTGGCATGAGCCCACCCTCAAAATTAGGTCATTCACATGACAACTATTTTGAGATTTTGGATCGGACTTGAACCCTACCATAGGGGCAAACCCCGTTTTTCCATCACTGGGACACCTCACTCCTACTAGTGGGACACATGGTGATGCCTTGCCACTTTGGATGGGACACGTTGGGATACCCTGCCCCAACCACTAGGACAAAATGCTAAATTTTGACCTATTGATTCAAAAAATTTGAAATTGTGGATTTTTTATCATAAAGGCATTTTAAGAGATTTTATGGCTATTTTTTCTCAATTTTTTCATATTTGTATGTGAAATGATTAACAGAAATATAAAAGGGGCGGTTACAAAACAATGTATTCAATCCAACAGATCTCCCTATTGCCTCAGGTCTTCGATTTGCCCAAGTGGGGTCAAGTCGTCATGTACATTCACAACGCATTGATGACGTTTTCTTTATTCACGTATTGCGGAGCAAATTCTTTAATATTGGGCACGAGGGTGATCAAGGTGAAAACCCAGTGCGACATTCTGAACGAAGCACTGAGGAATGATAACGGTGTTGAATCAAACATCAAAGCCTACATCAAGGACCATATAGCCGTTCTCATGTGAGTTAACTAAGGTACCTACTCTTCGATAATAATAACTATAGTTAATTTTGCCATAAGCATCTGCAGAGTTACAAGGACAGAATGCATATGTAATAATAATATTTAAAAACAAATTTTCCCACTGATCCTCTTCCTAGTATTCTTATAGATGGAGTGGTGGTGCTATACAGGGACACGATAAGAAACCTGGGAGTTCAATTCGACATAGTTTTATCATCAGGTGTTGCGCATCATACGCCTCTCCTTCCTCACTCCCAATCACCTCAAGCGAAGACACTACAGCCCTAGTCACTTCTAGTCATTTCTTCTACTGATCCTCACTCTTTTCTTACTTCCTCTAACCTAGTTGGCACCAATTGGAATTCATGACTGCTATACGCAATGTACACGGCCTTAAGCCTCATCAGTCCACAACAGGGCTCGATGTTCTGTCTTCCTCTTTCATTTGAAGATTATCAAATTAAAGTTCTTAATCATAAAAAATTCCCTTCCGACTTACCTCAGCAATTATTCTCAAAAGCTTCATCTTCCAGATCAAATGCCTTAATCATGCCCTCTCATCAAAGCAAGACTTAGAAATCCTAGAAATCCTTGTTTTATTTTTATCAGTCATTCTTTTGCGTTCGCTTATCAATATGTCTGTCCCTTTATAATATTTATGCTAATATTTCTCTTGTAATTGGGCTTCAGCCCGTATGTCATAAAATAAATAAATAAATAAGACTTTCAGCCAGATTTTTCTGTGGCAGGTATGAGGCTTTCATTCTTATTTAAAACCGACTCGCATATCATTCATGAACCAGTAATATGCCTGTCATATTTTCATGATGTTCATAGGTAGGTACCTAAGAAAGTACATAAGATTAGGTTGGAACTACATTTCAAAATTATCGTTCTTACTGTTACAGAGCTGCCAAGATGGTCAATAGGGAGTTGGCTGCTTTGAATCTTGTGATATTTACTGGGAGCTACATGGAAATCGCCACTCAAATGTTCACTTTGGTAGGTCACATCACACCTTTATGACGAAACCAAAAACCATTGAGGTGAATTAGATTTGAAAATGAATCAGTTTTTGAAAAAGTAGCACGTACCTACGCTGTCGAGGGAAATTCCCACAAAAATTTGTTTCGGGAATTTAAACTCACCTTTTATAGTCCATGTGCCAGACGACTTTTTGGTATAATTTTGTGGTCCAGACGAAACTTACACCACAGGTTCCTGTGACCATGGTGGAGCATGAAAAACCATGAAACGGTAGCTTTTAAAAATGGCGGCCATTCAAAATGGCCGCCAGCCACTATCCTGTAACTCGTTGTATTTTGCAAAGGGTGGTTCGGTCCAATTTAAAAAAAACTGTTTTTTGGGAGTTTTTTGTAGGTGGTTTAATGGCAACATTTTTGGTCCTAATGACAAACTCCGAAAAACGAATATTTCACTATAAAAAAGTTGAAAAATAGGAAAATCAACATTTTCAAGATTTTTGTTTCAATAGATTACGAGAAATTAATTCTAGATAGGAAAAAATACTACTCCATAGAGGTTGTTGAAAATAAAATTACCTTTAAATTAAAAAAAAACAAAACATTTAAATCGGTTCATTTTTAGCGGAGATATGTAAAAAAAATGTGCACCCGGAATGCTGCTCCTGCGACAACTCTTGGAATAAATTGATTAGAAGTTTGGTGTGTAGAAGTTGACTTAGTCGATTTTTAACCCTTCTTTGGTCGCATCGGGTCTATATGACCCGATCCTCTACATTTCTGTGAATCCCGGAAATGTGAGTCATGCTTTCTCCTCCCCTCCTCCTTCTAATCCTCTAGGGTGCAGGTGGCTACGCGTCAGTATGATTTTTGACCTGGTGCGAGGTGCGTGTGAGTTTTTTTTCCGCATTTTGACCCGACGCGACCATTCAAGTTTGAATTTTCTACCTGAAAGTGACCCGACGCGACCATTCAAGTTTGAATTTTCTACCTGAAAGTGACCCGACGCGACCAAACTCAGGTGCGTTTTTGTGACCTTTTTAGAGCGCCCAAGTTTTTTTTTTGTTCAAAATTTATTATATATACCAGATGCAAACCCAAGACACCTAATGAGGTTCAAAATGTGGGAATTTACTGTACAAAACGACTTTGGGGTTTAGAATACTCTTTTATTCGTTTTACCAAGTTCCGTTTACGAAAGAACCCACACCCATTGCACATTTCAATATTTTGAGAAACTTCTATTTAGGGATTTAAATTTATAGCATGTGGAACAACAACAAAAATATGGGGGGTGGGGGAAACCGTATTTTCTAGGAGTAAAATGTTGGCAAACCAGGCATTGCGAAATTTGGGTAAAATTGGTAGATTATCTTATTTTGCGTGGAAATGGTCCTTAAAACATAATATTCCAACATGTTATGCTTTTTAATCACACCTTGGTAGTTCCAGATACTTAATACCAACGAAGTTTGTTAATATATAATCCTAAATTAAAACTGCAGCAATTTAAAAATTCGGGTCACTATGACCCAAAGCGACCGTATTAGGGAGAATTACCAACGCGACCAAAGAAGGGTTAATGTATCAATCTATGTGCGTGCTTCAGCGTGGTACATCAGCTCCACTCTGAGAATGGAATAAGTCATCGCAATTATGTATTTACCATCGTGTTCAGCACTAAAAAAGCTTTCAGGTCAATTTTTACACACCAAACTTCACATTGGTTTATTCCAAGAGTTGTAGTAGTCCCTGTGCCAGACCCCGAAAAAGAGGAAATTGGTGTAATTTTCGGACCAGACGAAACCTATGCCACATGTTCCTGTGACCATGTAGAGCATGAAGAACCACGATGGCCATCGCAGAACGGTAGCTTTTAAAAATGGTGGCCATTCAAAATGGCCGCCAGCCACTATCCTGTAATTTGTCGTATCTTGCAAAGGGCAGGTCCGATTTTTAAAAACTTTTTTCTTAATTGTAGGTACTCCTATGGGCAACATTTTGGGTCCCAATGACAAAAGCAGAAAAATTATTATTTTGCTACGAAAAAGTGAAAAAACGAAAATCACGTCAAAAAATTTGCACCTGGAATGGTGTTCCTCTGACAATATTGAGAATAACCAAGCAAAGTAGATCGAGTTATTCACCGTACTATTTTAATTCCAATTTCACAACCAGTTGGAGCTGCCGCATAATTAGGGTCCTTAGTTTCTAGTAAGTATACCTAGGCACTCTATAACCCAAGTTTCATAAACTTTGGTAGAGCTGTTTTGGACAACTGCTCTAGAAGGCAGACGGCGGATGGACGGATGGTTTTTCGTTAGATTTTCGGATTCTACGCATATTGAACATATACCAACACTTTTTGAGGGGGTTATTTTTTATATTTTTTGCCGAATACGTAGGTTCATTATTGAAAATGATAAATCAATGTTGAAAACAAATTAAGATATATTAATTGTTACCAACTGTTTTGTTTCAGACTCTGTATGAACCCAGTGGCGCGTACTTTTTTGCACTTGCCATGGATTTCATGAGTATCTTTTTAATTACTGCAACCCAGTGCTGGTTGTCGTCAATGCTTACCATTGCAGTTAGTATATATGTACAGTTTCTCAAAAATTGACTTCATTGCGTAAATTGACTTCATATATGTGTGTGTGTGTGTGTGTGTGTGTGTGTGTCTGTGTGTTTTGTGTATAGTAATGTTAGTTATTTGGATTCAACAACAATAGCCTAACCTCCTGTCTCCAAGACACTTTTGTTTATGTTGTTATAAAATGTAATTCTCATTCTACAGTTTCAATAAAATAAGTGAAATCTAATTTACAAAGTTTAGTGTGTTGTGTGATTATTTTAACAGGTTAAGGGCCCAGAGACATAAAATTCGCGAGTATTGTGTTAGATCGGTATTAGATAGGTGTGATAAGTCAAGTAAGTGTTGCTTGAGACTTCACAAAACATGACTTCACTGGGAGCCGAATCGACCTCAACACCAACTGGTGTGAAGTGTTTTGATGGACACAATTTCGCTGACTGGTAGTTGAGGTTTGAATTACTTTTGGACGAAGGGTGTGTGAATGATGACCCCAACCTAGACAATGCTAGATACAAAAAAAAGGACAAGAAATGTATGTCGCTCATTGCTCAACATCTTGAAGATCCCTTTCTTGAGCACGTAAGGGACCATGAACAAGCTTGCTACCGCCTGCAATGGGAGAAGAAGAGTCCGAGATGATAGAAAGAACTGGGGCTGCTCTATGAATCTAGTAGCCGCCTAGGATCATCGTCATGAGCGGAAACCGCTTTGGAAGCTCCTCAGTTCATGACAGAAACTGAAGGGTTGCAGTTAATTGGAATGGAAGTGCATTGCCACATGCATGAAATAAGGCAGTTCATAGATGAGGTTCGGGAAGACTTGAAACGGGATCTGAAGCAAAAGTCAAGGCAGCATTGACTCGCCCTGCTGACATATCAGTAGTCCAGGGACGTGATATAATGTCGAATAATCCACCACAAGGGAGAATTGCCCTACGAGTTTCCATTAAGGGGACGAAGCCTAGGCCATTCGATGGGAGTGTAGATTGTGATTCGTACCCAGAGATCATTCTAGTTGATAGCAGAGAAAAACGGATGCGATGACAGAACCAAAGTCATAGAGTTAGGAAGTGCACTCACTAGAGCTGGAATCACAGAGCTGAGTGAGGTTCGAAAACCTATCCCGCACTCATCTCTAGTTACTGCGCTATGGAGTCCCCAAACATACAGAGATGAACCTCACACTACTGCAGAGCAGGGTGCAGCTTCCATGGGATGTGATTAGCGAATACGATTATCAGCAAAACTGGGTCTCATGATCTTCAGTCCCTGACAAATACGAGAACACATTTCACTTATTAAAAAAATTAGTTAATTAATTAATAGTAAAACATAAAATAAATAAATGGATATATTTATGACGATCAAGGGAAACTCTCAGAAAAGTTTGATCAAATCGACCTCAGTGGCATAGATGGCTACAGCGCTTGTTTTGAAAAATAACTTCTCCCTCTCAAAGAAGGTAATTTAGGCAAGAGTAAAAACTCTGTTGAGATAAAAAATATTTTCGGCCAGTTACCTACATTTGGCTCAGTCAGTAGGGCCCACACTAATCTCTCTCAAGCCAAAATGTAAGCCAATCTCTGTCTTAGCATCTTTCACTTCTCACTCATTTGAGTCAAAACACACAGTGAAAATGACCTTGCTCGAATGCGACTTCTTCCAGCGAGCATCTGCTGAGCCAGCCGCCTGCAGTTTAACTTTTTAGTTCATCCGACCCCAAATAAGCTGATTTTTGACTCAGGGGTAATGTTACGTTCAACCAACCACGTGTACCGACTCATAAGCACTAAGTACCAGTAGTGCAGATCAGCCGTCTAGAACTGGTCGAAATTTCGTCTTATCACAAACAAAACTTGTTCACAGAATACTTGTCTATTGCAAGAATCAATAGCAAATAACATATCTTAGTCCATGGCCCGAATTCACAAGCTTTAGTGGAGCCTAACTCGAATTATTTCAAGGTAAAGAATGAATACGTACCTAACAATGGTTTCAGAATAAATTAAGCCAAACAATCACTTGTTTGGCTGCTCTATCTCTCTTTTTTCATAAAACCTTTTTCATGACCTTAATATAACCTATTGGATCACTTCTTGCAGTTAGACACTGTGTCGGATGGCGTGTATGATACAGAGTGGTACAGAAGGGACAAAAATCACGCCCACAACGTTTTGATTATGTTACAAATGGCTCAGCAAGAGAAAAGCCATAGGATATGGTTCAATTCTTTCAAAATTGATCGATCAGCAGCTTTATCGGTGAGTATAATTTCTCCCAACCAACCTATAAGTTTAGTAGTTAGGTGCCAGCTGGTTATTTATATAGAAGACCTACTTGACTTTCGCTTCACTGCAGCTCCTGATCAGAGCTAAGGGCCTGTAAGAAAGAACACTAGTAGACTTTGCTCTTTGACTGACTTTTCAATTGACAAAGACTTTCCTGCTGCAAGAGCCTTTTCTTCCCACTTCTATGTACTTAAGCCTCTTTCATCATCCTTGAGGGTTCCAAGTCAGTGCATGTCGCTCAACTGTGTGGTTGTCTAGGCGCCAATCCATCCCCATTCCTTTTCCTGATATGAGTTTTAATAAGCGTTTCAAAAGTTAATCCTTCGTACATCCTCATTGGAGATCATAGTTGATCAGAAAATGCAGACGACTCTTTGAAGACATGGGTTTATGAAAACTTGGAGATTCTTAGGGGTGGTTTATCAATGATCAGTCAAATCTCTGGCTGTCTAACCACTGATTATATTTATATAATCAGTGGTTAAAATGTGTTGTACTCCCACATACCGTTTATCAATCTTGAAATGACTGCTGACTAACTAATCAGAATTTACCACGGGAAAAACAGGAGTGCTACCACAACAGCAAAATATTCCCACGAAATTAGGTTGGAACACTGCACAGAATTTTGTTGTTTCCATAGCAACTGCCAGGCCTTAGCTTTTGGCGCATTTTTCTTCCATAACCTCTTTCTTTTGCATCATTGTGTCAATGGTGAATCCTTTCTTTCGTGAATCGTGGGAAGTTATCTGTTATTTTTTCTGCTACCTAATGTTGAAAGACATACCAGAACCTCTAAATGAATTCATGATGTTCAATATAGTGCTTCACTGTTCTTTCCCGACATTTGTAATAAATGAAAGGCGTAGACTCTTTATTTTATTTTATTTTTTTTTTACACCTTTCATATGAACTTCATATATCCCCCTCCCTCCCTCCTTCAATGCATCCCAAACTTTTCAGCAGGTCCAGAAAATGATTTTAGTCTAGCTACAAAGCTTCCTCATTGAAAATCTAGTGCTTAGGTACCTACCTTCTTGTACCTACACAGATCGACGCACATTGGGAAGGTAGGTACGTAGAACCTACCTACCTTATTCAACCCCTCAACATTCTATAACCTTTGTCTTCCTGCCTATGGTACATTTTTAATTTTCTAAAACAGAACAAATAATGTAGAAACCTTCCACTAAATGAAATCCACCACAACAAACAAATCTGGACAAAGCCTCGCTCTTACCCAAGCGAGAAGATCCATGATTTCTTCATCTGAGAAATCAGAATCTTCTTATTCACAGTCAGAGTCAGAGTTCATAATTTTCAAACAAGAGTTTAAGATACATGGGCGATATGGGGTTCAAGTTTATTACAATAAACATTCACTAATGATTCCATTTCTCATTTAACTGAGCAGCTAAAACGTTAACTGAACCCCAGGCGCTCGGTTACAATAATCAAGGTTTAGACGGTCCCCTATCAGTACATTACTCAGCCAATGCGCAAACGTCCACCAAGCATCATTTTCTCATGCTCCTGTGGTCCGATCTCGCTCAAATTCGAAGGATAGGTAGTTAGGAAAAGACGATTTTTTTCTCGCAGTTTTAATGCTTGAACGCGAAGAAGGCAAAGTGCTTTTTTCCAAGGTCAGCTTTTTCGACCATCGCGCGCATCCTGGCGGGGCAGTTTTAAAATCTCTTGGGAACACGTTCTTATTTTTACCTCAACGCGAAAAATGCTAAAACGTAACCCTTGGGAAGGTAACAATTCAATGGAAAACCCCTAGGAGCCCTCCTGACAGACTTAATAAAACTGCATACCACCAGAATGCTCTGTTTTAGCGAATTTTTGAAGAAAATTAAGCTATTGCTCTCGCCTCAAAATTTGTAGAATGTGAATTTTTGAAAAACCTTTATGCAGAAATCCATTTCAGACTATTCTGAATCATATTCTGAAGTTTAACGCATTTTTTTATGTATATATGTATGTATGTATATATGTAAGTATATTTGTATGTATGTATGTATTCCAGACGATAACTGCCCTTAGAATTGTGCTAGAAACTTCAAACAAATTTTAAAATGTTAAGGACACAAAACGAAAGTTCAAGTTCGTTGGCCAGCATGATCGGATTATATTTTCGGGTTGAAATGTTCAAAAATGTAGTCCAAAATTTCAAAATAGCCTGTTTTTTGCGATTTGTTGTGCGAAATAATTTTTTCAGCGTACTAACATGTGGTATATTCGGAATCAGCGTAAACTTTCCTATAAGAATATGTATCAAGTTTTCAAAAATTTCAAAGTTGAAAAATCAGTCAAAAATCAAAATAATGCCGTTCGCTAGTAGTAAAAATCGGTAATATTTGCATGAAACATTGTCCAAATTCAGATTGAACTACTCTTATGGAAGTAAGAGTATCTCCTAATTATTTTTGATAATTTGATTCCATGTTTGTCTATCAAAATCATAAACTAAAATTTCTCTACACAATCAATAGCGACTGAAATGTCGAAGATTTCTTCAAAAATTCGCTCATGGGGTCATTCTGCATGACTGGACTTTTTTGCACTTATTCCTCTTCAACATTCACAGCTGACCTTGGAAAAAAACCTTTGCCTTCTTCACGTTCGAGGATTAAAAATGCGAGAAAAAAGCTGGAAAAATGCAAGCGTGATACGGCATTTATACATTTCAACATGGTTGTACCATTAGTAGCTGCTCCGCATGCGCGAATGTGTACTTCTTTCAACGAGCTTAGTTACAACAGCTTTTATCCGATTGTGAAGAAATTTTCAGGGAAAGTGAAGGTTACGCTATAGATGTTTCCCTATCAATTTCATCCTTCTAAAAATCATCACTCCATTCTGCGCATTTACCTATTGTAAAATTTGAAATCTTTGATACTTGGACATTTGAAATATTAAAATTACAGGGGTATAAAGCAATTAATAAAATTAAAATTAAGTGGGTCATTCTCATTTCATTTGCCGCTTTGGGGCGTTTGAGAACCTCAGTGACGTGAAATATGAAAGTGCTCGAAAATGAGGTTAGTCCAGAAAATACTACTCATTGTACATTGCAGATTTGTGTTCCATAGATGAACAGTGAGTTTTTCATTGATGTATTTTATATATTTTTATGTATTAATAAACACGATATCCAACTCATGAGTGTTACCAGATTTCAAAAATTGATGATTTGGCAAAATTGTTGTCGGGGCTCAAGTAAGTACTAGAGAATCACGTTCAAACGTAATATTCAGATTTCACGGAATTCATGTTGAAGGCAGTGTAATTAAGCTTAAATCTCAGGAGTGTTACCGTAATATCAGGAGTAGAGAAAGAGCTTATCGACCCACAATATGTCTGTTGTCAAGTTATCAGGATAAGGGTCAAAACGAATAAAAAGTCCTTATCGCCGAGCTTTCGGTTTATATAAAACCATCTTCAGGGCCTATAACAATCAGAATAAAAAACTTTCAGTCTCAGCACAGAAACAATAATTAAACAATAACAATAGCACAGAATGAACTCAAAGAAATATATACATCAGGCCAACATAAAATAAAATAATAACAACAACCACTACTACTTAATTGAGTCCATAGATAGGTAACTTACTCAAGGATCTTTCACAGTGTCGAAATATAGGACACGGTCATCGATTTAGAAGTCAGTTGTCATATAACTAAAAAATAACAATACAAAAATATAACAACAACATCCAGCCTGCTCAATTAAAACCATGTGAACAACCATCATGGAAACATTTATGTACATACCAAAAACAAGAAATGGTTGCAGCTGAGGCAGACAACAATGATGATGGCCCTGAAGATGGTTTTATATAAACCGAAAGCTCGGCGATAAGGACTTTTTATTCGTTTTGACCCTTATCCTGATAACTTGACAACAGTAATATCAGGAGTGTTACCCATCCTTGGTCACACTCCTGAGAAGTAACACTCATGAGAATTTTCGATAAAAATGGTGTCACACAGGATAATGAAGTGACAAAACTCGGGGATTGCTACTGTTTGAAACCTGTCACCAAGCAGTATGGTTGTTGATATAGGATTATTTTGTTTAAGCACCAACAACACTAGTAATTTGTGTAACACTCATGATTGAAAATAAAAATACTCAACATGTTTTTAGGCTTCTTTTGCTGTAAAAACTGCTGCAACTCCAAGCACTTCACTACAGTCTCACATCTTCAACTGGACAATATAACCATCAGCTTTCTTGATCGCAAAAATGATAACACTCCTGAGGTCCCATTGAGAGGAGATATGGGGGACTAACTTTAAAACTAGTTTTTCACGGGTTGGGAAAAATCTTAAAAATGTAAATCCTTACTCTAAATATAGAGGAACCAACTTACTGCAGCTAGTAACCCTGGCCAGTTCTAGATTGTCATTGTTTCTTAACTACATAACTTCTACTTAAGTGTTAGGTAGGAGGGGACAGTAACACTCATGAGTTTCCAGGATTTCAGGTTTCATTCGTCATCACTGTGTATTGGTTAAAGGGGATTTTGGGCAGTCAAATTATTACTTCGTTGATCTCCCAACTTATACTACCCTTTTTTCCCCAAAATCACTAGTTTAGGTCAAGAATTGTGAGAATTTGTCGTCGGGGACATGAAAGCGGCAGATGAAATGAGAATGACCCAAGTATCATTTTATAATTCGGTATGTTAATAGAAATTCGATTGTGCGATACATCGATTGCTGTTGTAGCAATCGATACTGTTCCTTAGCTTGATGTGACACTGTTCATTTGCACGCCTTTGCTTTGCGAGTTCGAAATAAAATGTTTTTTCCAAAAAACGTTATTTATTTAAAATTGAAAACCCTTCACACGATTTGAGGAACCACTCTAATCTGCTGAGTGAGCTCTGTAACTAATTTCCTGTAGTATCCACTATTTCCCTGAGAGTTTTGACACACAATCGGAAAGTTTATTATAAAAAGTGGGACAATAGTGTGTTGGAAGCAATTACATCCCAAGGGCATTGCTTTAATTCTTTGATTATAAATCTACTTTCAGGTTGGACCTTTGTTTCAGTTGCTGCGGAGTTCTTACGCCGTCTACACGTTCCTGATGATTGTCCAGAACAATTGATTGTGAGGATCGATGTGTCTCAGAATGCACCTACCTACCTACTCACTATGTTATCTTCTTATACGTATATAAATTTGTAATAAACCAACCTTCACTAAGCCGTATGATTATTATATTTGTTAACCAAGCTTCCACTACCTACGTAAAATATATAGAGTTACCACGTTTCAATACAATTATTCTACCTCGTAATATTTTTTTCTCATTTTCAAAACACATTTCACTACGAATACGACCAAGTTTCCTTAATTCTACGAGGTCTTTAACCATAGTATACGATTTCCAATCATTTCGTTGTCTGTACATTTGATATCCATCCCCCACATATTCTACACACCTATAGGGTGGTTAAATTTCGCAACCAAATCTCCAATATTTTTGCTAATTGGAATTTGCTGAATCTCAACCGTTCTTGTTAAGTGGAATAATCCATAGATAATTATTGAAAAGATTACCCCCTTATTGAAAAGATTTGCTGGCACTTGGCAGGGGGTCACGGTGGGTGGTAAGGGGGGTGAGCGGGGGGGGGGGGGGGGGGGGGGGGAGAGAGAGGTGTATACTAGAAAAGAGACTGGCGAAAGACCCAGAGCTTGCTGGTTACTATAGCTGGCTATCTGATTCAGAAATAATAAACCATTATGTAATAATTTGCAGCGTATTTACAACTAGCGAACGGCATTACTTCGATTTTTGACCGGTTTTTCAACTTCGAAATTTTTGAAAACTTGATACATATTCTTATAGGAAATTTTACGATGATTCCGAATACACCACATGTTTCTTTTTTGCTTTGATACCCGAAAGAGCAGAATAACGATAAGTTTTAGGTTTACCTACTAGATCCTAAAATGTACATACTGGAGGAAATATCGGTGATGAAAATATCATAGAAAAAGTAGGAAAAACCATTTTAAGTGAAGTTTGCATTACTCCATCATTTATGTTGAATAGCTGAGTAGCTTAGAAAATCGTAAAACGCAAAAGTTATTGAAGTCTCAAAAATAACATAATGCCTATTATCAATTTAAAATTCGAGTCACCTAAGTATTATCAATAATATTTCATCGATTCATTATTATTAGAGGTCACCTAAGTGTTATCAATATTTCACCGATTTATTATCATTGCCTGATAATGTTAAAATAAATAAAAACTAATTAATAACAAGAATTTGAATTTATTGAAAATAAAAGGAAAGGAATCAAAAAACGGAGGTCGTCATGGAACTCAGCATTTCGCATTAATAATGAATTAGTTTTAATCGGTACCTGCTCAAGTTAATGCGTCACTTGTTCCATTATTCCTGTTAACTACACCTAAGCTTCCCTGAAGGTTGTTCAAGTCCTAATTAAGGCTCAGAACCGAACGATGAACCCCTCAGAGAGCTATACTTTCCACTACAATGGCAGGTTGGTCCTTAACCATATAAAATATGAAGACTTCTTTTTCAAAGCCTTCCCGTGGTTAAGAATGAATAATGAAAATACTTGTCATTGAAATGGGAAATATCCATAATCAAGAAGTCCTATATAAGAAGTGTGGCTGGGCAGTAGGTTTTAATTGATTACGAGTAACATCTAGCCGTCTCTTCCTCACTAGTACGACTCGCGTTGGACTGCAGGTATGCGAGTACCACCAAAAATTAAATAATATTGTATTGGATATCAACACGTATGTACATCACATGAATAAATATTACACTTGCCTAGTTTTCTCGCTCGCTTCGTTCACTTGGTGTGGGATGTATAGATGCGATGGGGATATTGTCCATCTCCTCCGACGTGTGCATTGGATGATTGTTGCTTCACTCGCTCGGGGTGGGATGTACCTATATAGCTGGAATGAATTCTTCCGTTATTTTTCGCATATTTTCGGCTACTGCAGGTTTTTGAGGAGGAATATTCATTTACGAATACCTGACTGCCCACAGGTTATGACGGACTCAGATCTAATTTATAAATATATATAGCTTTTTCAGATTGAATTAAACAGTTTTCAAATGAAGTCAACACTTTTCAAAACGAATTAAACAATTTACAAAGTAAAATAAACAATTTACAAAATGAATTAAACACTTTCTTATACGAGTTTCAAAATAATGTAAACAATAACTTAAATGCATCAACCAAACATACCAGGGTACCACCTGCAGTGAATTGATGGACTACTACAGAGAAACAAGAAAATCATCGATACACATTGAGCAAGACGATAAGAGATTGCCGAGTTCACAGAGAAGGTATTTCCATCTCGTTATTACGTGAAACACACACTCAGAAGAGATAATCAACAGAGTAGGTACGTACGATCTTCTCCCCAATTGGTCAACTCGTTTAAGTTATTGTTAACATGATTCTGAAACTCCTATAAGAAAGTGTTTAATTCATTTTGTAAATTGTTTAACTCATATTGTAAAATGTTTACTTCATTTTCCTAAGTGATTAATTCATTTTGAAACTTGTTTTATTCATTTTCAAAAGTGTTGGCTTCATTTTGAAAACTGTTTAATTCAGTCTGAAATAGCAATATAATCGTTGTATCCAACAACAAAAAATCCCATCTTTAAAGAATTTTGTGGTAAATGAAGAACATTTTACCGATTTGGTTATCAATATACCATCGAGACCTTCCGCAATGTTTTTCAAGAGGTTTTAATACAAAGTTCAGAGTACATACGTTTCAAAGGAACTGGAAGAGCGGGAGCTCGAAAACGTACGTTTTCGTCTACATTTTCGTTTAATACAATCGGAAAGCACAATTTCATGCCTCGAAACTTGAATGGGACCGAATCGGAACTCCAACGAACGTTTTAAGACCAACCCGAGCAAAACCGTCAACATTTACTGGGTCTAAGGCGCAAACATAGCCGGAATGAATTTTTTTCGTTATTTTTAATATAGGATCTTTCGGCAATTTTGATAGTGCCATCTTGTTCTACAGGTCCAGGGACGTGACTTAGTCGCTGCAATACAAAGTGCTCTCGATAGGTATAGTCGAGGAAAAGTAGCCCCAAAAACAGCTGATCAGTGGAACGAATTCATAACTTCCTGAAAATTGACACGAATGTTCTTAAGACCTTCCTAAGTAACATAGTGAAAGTCTATTAGATACCAGGGAGTGGAAGGAGGGGAGAGGGAGGGGAATTCCGTTAAAAATGCTTGTTTTTCCTTAAAATTTGATCTCGGAAACTGTAAACTTTATCGAAAATATGATTATAAATATACTAACTTGAAGATTATTAAATTTCCTTTCGAAATGTTCCAGTACCGTTATTCATATTCAGAACGAATACAGAGTTACTGTCCATCAAACATTGATCCCTTAGTGCATCGCACCACGAGTTTCGTCCTAAAAAAATAAAATCAAACATTTTTTGTATATGTAGTGATCATTATCTATGTATCCATTGTTATTTTGATTGTTGTATAGTTGATTTTGAGAGAGGAATGAGAGTACGATGTGAAAGAACATCTCATTCAAAGAAGTGGGAGAACCTAAGTATAGCGTTGAGGTCAATGATCACCATTCTGTCCCTCAAAATAGTATTTTCTCTATCAACGCCAAAAGAACATCTCTGAGACGTCAAAGATAACTTGCTTTTTGCTCATTCTCTAAATGAGTGCAATTCAACTCCCTCTCTCTTTTGATAGGGGAAATTAATACTCGTGAAGTTGCTACGAAAAGAAAGTGCGTTAATCGAAACTGCATATTTAGTTCTTTAATGACCCGCAATCGACAATACCAACATTGAAGGACGTAAAGGAAAATTGTTTATTGAAATTATACTCTGCAAAACTTGTTTAAAAGTCTTCAAATAGTTTCGGGCATCTGAAATTTCGGCAAACGAATGCCACTATAAAAACGCTGCAAATTATTACACAAAGGTTTATTATTTCTGTATCATACAGACGTTCTACGTAGAAAACTGACCGTAATTATTTAGCCTCACATATAGTATATTGACTAGGTATCGAAACTCGGGGCTTCGTGCTTCCAATATTTGGTTCACTCGTTCACTGCATCACAGCTCCAGGACCCCATAATTTTACGCTTTATAGTAAAGTTGAGAAAAAATAAATAAATAAATAAATGGGGCCCGAAGGAAGCGAAGCTTTATATCATAAAGGGTAGAATAGAATTATGAGTATTTTCATACTCATAAACAATCTCTTCTAATTGGAATTAATTTCATCACACTCTCTCTCTCGCCTTCCCTCCCCTCCCTTCCCTCTCCCCTCCCCTCCCTTCCCTCTCACCCCCTCCGCCTCCCCCACACTCCCTCGCCCTCCCTTCCCTCTCACTCTCTCTCCCGCCCACCCTCTCCCACCCACAAGGCGTGCGCGCGTTCGTCATTCTTACCACTCAAAGCCACGAAAAAGACACTTTTTCGCGCGTTTTTGGCCCATAGCATCTATGCGAGTAAAGCGATCGGGATGGTTAAACGTTAGGACCAACTAGACCCCAAATGGAGTCTATGTGCGAAAGAACGGGTTTTTTAAGTCAATTCTTAAGCCTTTTATGGCCCGGACGGCGAACGGCGAATGGCGGACAGCGAATGGCGAACGGCGGACGGACATTTCAAATTTGGATTCTACGCACCTTGAAACGTAAAGTGACAAAGTTTGAGGGGGGGTTATAAAAATTTTTTGCTACACGACCAAAAGTGAGGTAAATTTAGCTAGCCATCCTTCCAAAATGCACGAACACCGACACCGTGATACCAATAAACAAGAGCGATTTGTAGAAACCATGGTCGTAAACAAATAAGAAATAAGTAGTAATTTCATGAAAAACAATATTATTTGTGGTGTTGGTTAAAATATTTCGGCATGAATTCGCTGCCAATACTTTGAAACGAAGTTGTAGGTGTGTGTTACAGTGGCACCTGATTGATCTTTCCTGATCAGCTCTTTCTCTCCTGTCCGCCCTTGACAATTGAAATTTGATAGGGAAACTCTCCGGGACATTTGGAGACGAATGAAACGAAGGCCTCTATCCTGGTCAGCTGAGTCACGTAAATTCTGTCCCGTTCACCTAATGAAGTAAAAATTGTATAGGGGAACCCTCTGGGAAAATAGGAGACGAATGAAATTATGCTCCTTTTCGCGAATTTTTGAAGAAAATTAAGCTATTGCTCTCACCTCAAAATTTTTAGAATGTGAATTTTTGAAAGAATTTTATGCAGAAATCCGTTTCAGGCTATTCTGAATCATATTCTGAAGTTTAACGCATTTTAGCGAATTTTCGAAGAAAATTAAGCTATTGCTCTCGCCTCAAAATTTGTAGAATGTGAATTTTTGAAAAAAAATTATGCAGAAATCCGTTTCAGGCTATTCTGAATCATATTCTGAAGTTTAACGCATTTTTTTATGTATGTATGTATATATGTATATATGTATATATGTATATATGTATATATGTATATATGTATGTGTCATTCCAGACGATAACTGTCCGTAGAATTGTGCTAGAAACTTCAAACAAATTTTAAAATGTTAAGGGCACAAAACAAAAGTTCAAGTTCGTTGGCCAGCATGATCGGATTACATCTTCGGGTTGAAATTTTCAAAAATGTAGTCAAAAATTTCAAAATAGCCTGTTTTTTTGCGATTTGTTGTGCGAAATAATTTTTTCAGCATACTAACATGTGGTATATTCGGAATCAGCGTAAAATTTCCTATAAGAATATGTATCAAGTTTTCAAAAATTTCAAAGTTGAAAAATCAGTCAAAAATCGAAATAATGCCGTTCGCTGGTTGTAAAAATCGGTAATATTCTTCAAAAATTCGCTCATGGGGTCATGCTGCATGACTGGACTTTTTTATGTATGTATGTATGTATGTATGTATGTATGTATGTATGTATGTGTCATTCCAGACGATAACTGTCCGTAGAATTGTGCTAGAAACTTCAAACAAATTTTAAAATGTTAAGAACACAAAACGAAAGTTCAAGTTCGTTGGCCAGCATGATCGGATTACATCTTCGGGTTGAAATTTTCAAAAATGTAGTCAAAAATTTCAAAATAGCCTGTTTTTTGCGATTTGTTGTGCGAAATAATTTTTTCAGCATACTAACATGTGGTATATTCGGAATCAGCGGGAAATTTCCTATAAGAATATGTATCAAGTTTTCAAAAATTTCAAAGTTGAAAAATCAGTCAAAAATCGAAATAATGCCGTTCGCTAGTTGTAAAAATCGGTAATATTTTCATGAAACATTGTCCAAATTCAGATTGAACTACTCTTATGGAAGTATCCCTGTATAACCAATCCTAGAACCATGCTGTCTAAAACGTAGGTAGTAGGTGCTTAAAAAAAAAAAAAAAAAAAAAATTAATAAATGTAATCACAACTGATGAGTTTACTCTGAGCATGTGTTAATAATTTGATTCCATGTTTGTCTATCAAAATCATAAACTAAAATTTCTCAACACGATCAATAGTGAAATGTCTAAGATTTCTTAAAAAATTCGCTCATGGGGTCATGCTGCATGACTGGACTTTTTTTATTTACCTATGTATGTATGTATATATGTATGTATGTATGTGTCATTCCAGACGATAACTGTCCGTAGAATTGTGCTAGAAACTTCAAACAAATTTTAAAATGTTAAGGACACAAAACGAAAGTTCAAGTTCGTTGGCCAGCATGATCGGATTACAGCTTCGGGTTGAAATTTTCAAAAATGTAGTCAAAAATTTCAAAATAGCCTGTTTTTTGCGATTTGTAGTGCGAAATAATTTTTTCAGTATACTAACATGTGGTATATTCGGAATCAGCGTAAAATTTCCTATAAGAATATGTATCAAGTTTTCAAAAATTCCAAAGTTGAAAAATCAGTCAAAAATCAATGACGTTCGCTAGTTGTAAAAATCGGTAATATTTGCATGAAACATTGTCAAAATTCAGATTGAGCTACTCTTATGGAAGTATCCCTGTATTACCAATCCTAGAACCATGCTGTTTAAAACGTAGGTGGTAGGTGTTTGTTTAAAAAAATAAATAAATAAAAAAATAAAAATAAAAATGTAATCACAACTGATAAGTTTACTCTGTGAAATATTCCGTCCTCCGATTCTCTCGGTCGCTCTCTTTAATGTTTTACGCTCAACTGTTTTAGGACTTGATGTAGCTTTAATACTGACTGTGGCTTAGAAAATATCAGCCATGAAATTATGAAGAAGTTCTATTTATGTACATACAACACGCAGGCCCAAGGCCTCGCTCCGCTCGGCTGTCAGTAACGTTAATCTCAAGGCCTCCCTCCATGTAAATCTATGAATATTTACCTACATTTGTCTTTAAATCTACAAGATTAGTTTAATAATAATAAAGTATGAGTACCTCCTAATTATTTTTAATAATTTGATTCCATGTTTTCTATCAAAATCATAAACTAAAATTTCTCTACACGATCAATAGCGACTGAAATGTCGAAGATTTCTTCAAAAATTCGCTCATGGGGTCATGCTGCATGACTGGACTTTTTTTTCCTGTTCAGCTTAGTGGGCTAAATTGTCTCATATTCACCCTAGGAAGTTGAAATTTCATGGAAATTATAAAATAATATTTATTCAGTAGTAATACATTCCTCGGTGATCTTTCTTGATTAGCTGTTTCTCTCCTGTTCGCCCTAGGGAGAAGAAATTTGATAGGAGGACTCCGTAGGACAACATGTCACGATTGAAATTATGGGCTCTTTCCTGATCAGCTGAGTGATCAAGATTCTCTCTTGATTATCCTAGCAAGTTGCAATTCGATGAAGAAACTCTCTGGGGCATTGAGGGACGATTGAAAGTATGGGCTCTTTTCCGATCAGCTGAGTTACTTAAATTTCCACTTATTCTCTCTAGGACAGCGGTTCCCAACCTGTGGGCCGCGGCCCACAAGTGGGCCGCGGGCAACTTGGTGCTGGGCCGTGGATGCTGGTCAAAAATATAAAAATATATTTAAAAAAATCATCTGAGTTTCAACAATTAATATCGGAATAGAGATGGAAACAATTAAATTTAAACCATGCTCACTTGAGTGTTACCAATAGTCAAATTATTCAATTGCATTTTTATAACAAGTGAGTTTACTAGCATCGTTTTTTAAAACAACTCCATAGTTATAGTTCCGTTCTAGATTAAAGTTCGCGAAGAATATCCGGCAATCGCCAAAATTGCACTGAAGCACTTGATGGGGTTTTCCACAACATATTTATGTGATTTATGCCTTTTTCAACATTGGTTTTTTTGAAAAATAAGTACAGGAACAAACTGAATGTTGAAAGCGATTTAAGACTAAAACTGTCCAGTTTCAATCCTGACATTGATTCACTCGTGGGAGAAAAACAATGTCAAAAATCCCATTGAGTTTTTTCTTTTTACTTTGACCACTTGTATTTAATTGTTTTTCATCATGTAACAACTAAAAGTGAATAAAGTACAGGTGTTTTCTTTGCAAATACTTGAGATATTTTTTCCCCTTGTACATATCTTTTACCAATTACTAACATGTTATATATATATATATATATTATGGGCCTCAAAGCTTTATTTTAAAAATGGGCCTCACAATTAAAAAGGTTGGGAACCGCTGCTCTAGGATGTTAAAATTTGATAGGGAATCCCTCTTGGACATTTTATTATTACAGCGCTTCTACCACGAGCATTGTTGCTTGGGTAAACGGCATGGTAGCACTTGTAACCTTTGAGCTGGAGATACGATTCTTTGGTAAAATGCGTCACAGAAATAAGACAAATGTCGACCGGATTGAAGTCACGTGTTAACTAGAGCTCATTTCACCAGACACTAGGTACACAACATGTCCCGATGTGCGCGCCCCTGCCGACTTGAATTAGAACTAGCGTCAACTAGCTCCCTTATGGGTATCTAAGTTCTGTGATTATACATTCATTGCAGAAGTCTTCCGTGGTGTAGCGGATAGAGCATCAGACAATTTATAGAAATTAGGATGCGAGTTCGATCCCAAGTTTGTAACTAAATTTTTTTACATTCAAATTCAACCTCCGAAACACATTTTTAAACGTCATTACTTATTTTAAATGTTTTAAATCATACTTAAAAACGTCATTTTGATCTTTTCGTCTAACTAATCTGTATTTTACTAAGGGATTGACTACTTGATGTTATTTATTTTTGAGATGCGAACTTGCGAGCATACATACCACTATCTACACAAATCATTCTTATCTATTTGTCCAACTAATCTATATTTTAGCAGCGGATATAGATTAATGAAAAAATGGGGCGTCATTTCATTCAACGGAACCTATTCGAGCGATAAGACTATGGGGGGAACGTAGTTACAATTCAGCTCGGTAGGGGCGCGCACAGCGGGACATGTTGTGTACCCAACGTCAAGTGCTCATTTCTACGTGACATGAGTCCATCGGCATTCCAATAAAGAATTTCAACACTCTTCATGTTGATTTTTTTGGACGAGTGGTTTCGATCCTGCCAACACGCTCATCCATGTAGCTTACACTTTGGTTTAGTTTCGTGAGCATTTCGAAAATCTGATCTATTTTTGTTCGTATTTCCTTATTGATGGGATCAATCGATTGCCTTCTGGTTGGCTGCTGCAGTAGTTTTCTTGTTCTGGAAAACTTTTGAATAAGTATGTCTCCAAATTTGGGTTCTGTCCTGCAATGCCCTGAATTAGGTTTTTATTGGACAATAACGGCGTTTTTGGAACAAACTTCTTTGTACTGACGGATTTCTCTGGTGCTGACTGGGAATTTCCCTGCTTCTGTTGTTGAGGTAGATTTATATACCTATGCCTAGCCTCAGAGGCTACTGGACCGCCACAATAATTTGCAGTGTGGTTTCCAGAACAGTTGGCACATTTTGCTGGGTGTCTTTTGTAACAGAGTTCCCGTCATCCAGGTCCCGTCAGGGTCTCAGAGATAGCGCTGTCGTCGTCCCGTTGGTGAACAACGGGCGTCGCCGCTCATACCCATGTTTTCTAGAAGCTGAGTTTGGCGTTAGATGGGCGATCCAGATCCCTGGAAAACCAATCTTCTCCGAACATGGCTCATTGAAAGCTATTAGTAGGAGTGGTATCTCTCTGACGGGATACTGTCACTCTCCTCTACCTTTTTATCGAGGATTTAGGCCCCCATTGCACCTCTGGGGGGGTACCAAGATCCCTGTTACTTTGGTCTTGGAGCAATCCTCAGTGAGATGACCTTTGGCACATTTGACACACTGAGGTGGCTTTGCATATTAGTTTCTAGTGTGGTTAAACTCCTGACATCTTTTACACCGAGATAGATGTTTTATTGATTTGATTTGACGAACCCTTTAAGAACCTACTTTATTTAATAAATTTTCTCCAAATCCAGATCTTTTTGAAAATTAACAATGCACATATCCACTGGATTTTTTTACTTCCGCTCCAGCTTTCTATTTACCTGGAGAACCCTATTTGAGCCGAATTGGTCTCTTAGATCATTGAGGACCTCCTCGGTTGATCAAGATTTGTGAATGCCCACTTTGTGGATTCCACTTTTAGTCTAGTTGTGCAAAAAACCTTGGGAATTCCGGATTTGAGGTCGTGGTGAGGGGATAATTACTGATTTTTTCAAACGCTGCCCAAGCTACAAATTTCTATCGATTTTCGTGATTCTTATTTTGTTTCATTACGAAGTTTTAGAACCTACGTCAGGAGTTTCAAATTTCATAAATGGAGGGGGTGAATGGAGCGGGTAACACTGATAAATCATGATGTTTTAACAATTCTCGTCTGATTTTCGTGATTATTTTTTTGTTCAACTATGAATGGAGGGGATAATAGAAACAAATGATGATGTTTTAACTAATCTCGTCATATTTTTGCTTCTTTTAGCGAATTTTTGAAGAAAATTAAGCTATTGCTCTCGCCTCAAAATTTGTAGAATGTGAATTTTTGAAAATTTTTTATGCAGAAATCCGTTTCAGGCTATTCTGAATCATATTCTGAAGTTTAACGCATTTTTTTATGTATGTATGTATATATGTATGTATATATGTATGTATATATGTATGTATATATGTATGTATGTATGTATGTATGTATGTATGTGTCATTCCAGACGATAACTGTCCGTAGAATTGTGCTAGAAACTTCAAACAAATTTTAAAATGTTAAGGACACAAAACGAAAGTTCAAGTTCGTTGGCCAGCATGATCGGATTACATCTTCGGGTTGAAATTTTCAAAAATGTAGTCAAAATTTTCAAAATAGCCTGTTTTTTGCGATTTGTTGTGCGAAATAAGTTTTTCAGCATACTAACATGTGGTATATTCGGAATCAGCGTAAAATTTCCTATAAGAATATGTATCAAGTTTTCAAAAATTTCAAAGTTGAAAAATCAGTCAAAAATCGAAATAATGCCGTTCGCTAGTTGTAAAAATCGGTAATATTTGCATGAAACATTGTCCAAATTCAGATTGAACTACTCTTATGGAAGTATCCCTGTATAACCAATCCTAGAACCATGCTGTTTAAAACGTAGGTAGTAGGTGCTTGAGGGGGAAAAAAAATAATAATAATCACAACTGATGAGTTTACTCTGTGAAATATTCCGTCCTCCGATTCTCTCGGTCGCTCTCTTTAATGTTTTACTCTCAACTGTTTTAGGACTTGATGTAGCTTTAATACTGACTGTGGCTTAGAAAATATCAACCATGAAATTATGAAGAAGTTCTATTTATGTACGTACTAGCACGCAGACCCAAGGCCTCGCTCCGCTCGGCCGTCAGGAACGTTAAGCCTAAAGGCCTCGGTCCGCTCGGCCGTGAATAGTGTAGATCCCAATGCCTCGCTCCGCTCGGCCGTCAGTAAAGTAAATTTTTTATTTTATGTCAAGATTTGATGATTTTATGATAGGATACTGTTAAGATTTCAACTGCCTTCAATACTGACCACATTGGACATCGAAATCTATAGATATTTACCTACATTTGTCTTTAAATCTACAAGATTAGTTTAATAATAAAATCATAAACTAGAATTTCTCTACACGATCAATAGCGACTGAAATGTCGAAGATTTCTTCAAAAATTCGCTCATCGGGTCATGCTGCATGACTGGAACTTTTTTCTTTTAGCGAATTTTTGAAGAAAATTAAGCTATTGCTCTCGCCTCAAAATTTGTAGAATGTGAATTTTTGAAAAAAAAATTATGCAGAAATCCGTTTCAGGCTATTCTGAATCATATTCTGAAGTTTAACGCATTTTTTTATGTATGTATATATGTATGTATGTATATATGTATGTATATATGTATGTATGTATGTATGTATGTGTCATTCCAGACGATAACTGTCCGTAGAATTGTGCTAGAAACTTCAAACAAATTTTAAAATGTTAAGGGCACAAAACGAAAGTTCAAGTTCGTTGGCCAGCTTGATCGGATTACATCTTCGGGTTGAAATTTTCAAAAATGTAGTCAAAAATTTCAAAATAGCCTGTTTTTTGCGATTTGTCGTGCGAAATAATTTTTTCAGCATACTAACATGTGGTATATTCGGAATCAGCGTAAAATTTCCTATAAGAATAAGTATCAAGTTTTCAAAAATTTCAAAGTTGAAAAATCAGTCAAAAATCGAAATAATGCCGTTCGCTGGTTGTAAAAATCGGTAATATTCTTCAAAAATTCGCTCATGGGGTCATGCTGCATGACTGGACTTTTTTGTTGTTCAATTATGAATTTGGTCTAGTTTCGGAAGGAGTTTCAAATTTCATTAGGGAAGAGAGTGAATGGAGGGGATAATAGTAATAAATCATGATGTTTCAACTAGTCTCGTCGGATTTTAGTGATCACTTTTTGTTCCATTGTGTATTTGGTCTCGTTTTGAAAAATATGTCAAGAGTTTCAAATTTCATACTGGAAGTATTGTGATGGAAATCTACTGTCGGTGGAGGGGGCTAATGGAGGGGAAGGGTAATTTCGAAGAGTCATGGTATACATGTCATGATATATATATATATTTTCCTCATTTTATCTCACACCAAAATTGTACACAATCGATCCACAGGGACGTCCCTGTAATGCACGCATTACATACCAATAAGTTTTACCCTCATTATAGAAGAAGATAATTTTCTTCTTCCATGGCCCACATGTTCTACGTAGCATGCATATTATTCATTGATTATTCTTTGCCTTAGATTAATCATTATTCAGGTCACTTGCGAAGGAAGAAATGCTATTTTATAATCTACTGCTGGTGTGTGTGTGTGAGAGTTGAAGATTTGTTATGCTACGCAAATCTTGTTTTCTGGGGGTAAGCAAAAATGCTCCTCTGGAGTGCCATACCTACCTAATGCGAAACTAAAGGTACATACCCTACTGACTCCCTATAATACCCATATAACTGGATAAAATGACTCTTTCGTATCTATCCTGTAAGCTTTGTTGTAAGCTAATGTTTAAAATAAGAGACATTCTCTGTTCGGCAGGTACCTAGGTTTGTCACTTGAGCCCTTCAATTCAGCAGAGGAATGGATCGGCCTTCGGATCCCACACGGTCTAACGGCCCCAAGTTCAAAGCATTCGATCGGCTGGAAAAATGGCAACGTTCCGGCTACAAACTACTGCTCTACGGGATGAGTGCGAAACGATTCATGAAATCATCGAGCCAGCGGGCCGTCGTGTACTTGGTTGTCGTCATGACCCTTGGCCTCTATTCCTTACACGAATTGATAGCAGCGCTGTTTTTTTCACGGAGCTTGTTGGAAGGGATCACTCACGCCTACATCATGACTTACATCCTTACTTTCCTCATTCAATGGTTCTACATGTTGCAGCACGTCAGGAGTTTCCATGAAAACGAGGTGTGCATTAGATGCACAGTACCTAATATTTTTCACATTTATAACGAGTATATTATGAGCAATTCAATCTCAAGTGAGAAGTAGTTTGTAGAACACGTTTAGCTTTTGCGTAAAAAATGTGTACAGTTATTACAACGGTATACCTATTTATATATTTGTATAGATTTTTTCATGCAATGAACACTTTGTTCCAATGCATTTTACTCCTACCTATCTAACGATACAAACTGGAGCAGCAGATCCGGCTTATCGTATTATAGGTGAAGAGAAAATTAAATTCTCATTAGTTTTTTTTTTTTTGAGAACTCTCCTCAAAGACGGAGGGGGCACGCAATAAAGAAGAAGAAACGAAAAAACTAAATTAAAAAGTGGAGAGGACGCCCAGTTTTACCCGACTCCGGCCCTTGGGATTAGGGACGTTGAGGAAGATGGAGGAGGGATGAAAGGAAGTGCCCCTATAAAATGACCACCAATTAAGGTAAGAGCCCCGAAGGACGCGGGTGGTGATCCCACGAAGCACTCCTGCCGAGATGCCCAACTCGAGAAGCTCCGTGGCACTTTTCCCACACCACACCCCGCGCCATGACACGGTCGTGGCCATGACCTTGATGTTGTTAGGCACCACTCTTTTTAGCTCAGATATCGCTTGTCGCAGGTCGTTCCAATCATATTTACTTATTTTAGCCCTCCAGGTCTATGCTGACAACTTGGACATCCAGGATTATGGCAGACCCATTGGGCTTAATGGCAACGATATCTGGCTTCTTGCCCCGGTCACTTGGCATATGGCACAGTCTCTCTCTATACATCCCAGCCGCTGGATGACAAAGCACCTGCTATCTGCTTGGCAACCACAGCATGACACAGAATGCGGCCACCATGAGACCGTGGAAACTGCTGCACTACATGATACAGGTTCTCATGTTTACCCCGACAGGCACAGCAAAGGGTGTCTACTGCCCCATGACTACCTCTAGAACGAACACCTCACCCCAGTGGCTAGTGTAGCCACGCGGAGGGCATGAAAATGTCGGTAGTCGCGGGCCTCAATGCCCTCTGAAGCCCATTCAATCCACTGGGTGGAAATGAGGGATTCAGAGCACTGTCGGAGTTCTTTACCATCCACTGAATCATGCAGAGCAGCAGCGAAATCAGCAGATGAGCTGGGTTTTGGAGCAGTTGGAGTTGCTCGATCGCACCACAACAACTGCTGCCTGACAAAATCAAGGTCAGCAGCAGTGCGGGCGACCTCCCAGCTAGAGCCCCTTAGGGAAAGCAGGCGCTGCGCTGGCGGCGTAAAGATGGGATTGCGGCTGAGAGAGACAATGCCGGTGCCCACTGGCCTTGACCGGTGCATGGATGTAGGCACTTGGGACACCAGGTGGAAAGCCTAGCCAAGAGTGCACAGCAGAGCGTACTTCGCAGTCTAACTCAAGCAGCCTCCCTGCAGTAAGCCTGCCAAATACTAGCCCATAGGTTAGCTTTGGCAGTAAGTACGTGGGAAGGAGGCGCAGCCTGTGCTGTGGCTTTAGTGGAGCCTTGGTGACACGAGCTAGTGCTCCACCAAGGGCCACATGGCTTGCGGCAATGGTGGCAACACCCATGAAGTCGACTCCCAGGTACCGCCAGACCTCCAGAACCGATCGGGCAGGGATGGAAGTTTGTCCTAAGTCAAAACACTCCTCATCCACTACCTTCACCTTATGCTGGCGACCCAACAGGACCAAGGAGACCAATCCACACTTAGCTGGGTTGACCAACAAAACACACCTGGCTAGCTGCTCAGCAAATGCGTTGAGGGAGATATGCAAGCCCTCACGGGCTTCTTCGTGTAGGATGACATCATCAGCAAAAGCCAATGCACCTACTCGTGCACCCCAGGGGTGAGGTCAAACCCTATTTCAGCCGGCAGCTTACCCAAGGCCATATCCATGACCAGGTTTAAGAGGAGTGGCGACAGAGGATCCCCCTGGCGTACCCCGCACCCAATAACAATATCCCCTGACATCTCACCTCATGCCTCGAGGACCGTCACGCCTTCATGGTACAGACAGGCAACATACTCAATTAAACGAGCAGGTGCCCCCACATCACGAAGACAATCGGTCAGGGCTAAGTGGCTAACTGTGTCAAAGGCCTTAGCGACTTTCAGAGCGGCGAGATGGAGCTGCCGTTTCTTGATATGGGCCAGAGAAATGACAGTTTGGAGAACTGTTAGATTCTCCGCTGTACTATCCGCTGGCCGAAATGCTCTCTGGACGTCACCTATGACACCAGCCATTTGGAGGCGAGATGCCAGAACCTTTTGGAAGTGGCTGAAGACCACCGACGAAATAGAAATCAGACGGTAGCCTCCAGGCCCACTTACCCCTTTCTTTGGGATGAAAATTGTCCGGGCACGGGTCAACGCTTTCGGGGGTCTTCCAGATAGTAGCAACAGATTGAGGATGAGCAGCTTAACATTCTTTGGAGCTTTATTCCAGCCTCGGGTAGAAATACCATTGGGTCCAGCAGAAGAGGAGTTTTTGGCACGGCACTTATGTGTGTGCACATGATGCTGCGTAAGGAATCCCTAGTGGAAGCTGGAGGTACCACTGGCTCACCAGAGTTGTGGCTGGGAGCACTCATAAGTGGCTCCCAGTAATCCACCTACCATCTCTCACACTCCTTCACATAAATACTTTTCCCAAGGGGATTTGAGTTCCTTTCTTTAACTGTACCTACATGCACTTATTACTGTTGGTTACTGATCGATTGGTACGAGATCGATCTTACTTCATAACTAATATTGTTATTTTGTGAAAATAAGCTAAATTTTTAAAGAAGTCCGATTTCGTTATGAACCTTTTGAAATGGGTTCACATACAATAAGTTCTCAATATCCTTAAATTACTCAGTCTTGAACGTAATTTTATTTTTTTGCAGATATATTTGGAAAAGTTTGGAAGCACACAAGCATATTCCTCATTCGCTAATCACATCTTGGATAGAAACATGAAAGATTTTTTAAAATACATCATGTTCTGTGCTGGATGGTGGGCTACCAACAACCTCACCCACTTAATAGGACCCCTGATTGAATTTTCATTAGCTTTCATTCGAACTGGAGAGTTCATACAGGTAAAGTTGGTGGAAAAGAACATTGAAAGTTTTCAATTCAAAATTTTTAAATTCAACGGCATGCTCTATGAGTGATTTTGTCAGGAACAACATTTAACAAATTTAATGTAAATAAGAGGGTTCCGACAAAGAAAAAAAAACTTTTTTTTCAAAATTTTCAAAAATGTTAAAATTAACCTATAGGCTCAGAGGAACTGTGAAGGTTGGGGGGGGGGGGGGGGGGGGGGGCTGCTCTGAAAACTTCTATTCTCCAGTGTGTTTTTCTCGAAATCTTTTTCGATAATTTAATAAACATCGATATTTTTGTTTAACCTAGTTGGTAACAGTAGTTTCTTTAAACTGTGCCAAGGATTTTGGGATATTTTGTTTGATATCGGTTTGGTAAGCAATCAAAGTCGATTTTCACGGTTGTTTATTTATTTGGTGCTAGTTCGGTGTGCGCTCTACCGTAGCGTTTCTGGTTCGGGGTGCGCTCTATCGCCCCGCTTCAAGTTCGGTGTGCGTTCAGATGCAGGCCGTTCATCTGAATGTATTTCGTCCACCATGATTACGATTGTTAAAAACGTCGGCATCCGAATCTTCCGATGAAGGAGCAGCATTTCCTGCAAACAGACGACCCCTGTTGTATTTTCTTCGTCCTGCAGAACGGGACTCGTCAATCTGAATCGGACTTTCTGCGGTGCCAATCATTTTCCCTTTTGTTGCCAAAACGGCAGTACAAATTTCACGGGAGAAGTTAAACCAATCAGTCACACACTCTCGGCCTCTTCCAGTCCGGTCCTGCACAGTGTCAAAGGGCAGTTCTAGAACGACCATAAAAATTAGTTCCATAATTTGGAATAGAGTTAAGTTGCTGTGACAACGCCCGTTCAAATCGGTGTAATAGAAAAAACGATTTCCCGTCCCAGCTGGTCTGGCAGCCTGTTTTTGGACAGCTAAAAGTAGGGACCCACTCCCCATTACGATTTTCCGTCTTTTCACCACCATTGTAGTTCCGAATTTATGGCAGTTAGCGTTATCATCTTCGTTTAACAACAATCCTCGGTCTAATAAATATTTATGATACACCATTTCACTTGACACAATATCACAGTAAAAATCACGAAACAACATCACAGGCACTATCACAGTTTTTGTCACGTAGAATTAAAAAATAAAACGAAGTATTAAAATATTACACGAAATATCACAGAGGAGAAGGAGAAGAAGAGGCCGGTATGGACGCCACTGGGCAACTAAAGAACAGCTTTGTTTCCACAACTGCTCCGGAGTAGGTTCAGTTCAGAGCAAGTGCAGAGCAAGGGCACCTCCATGGCTGTTCAGTTCAGATGGCAGTGGAAACGCTCAAGGACATATTCGGTGCAGTAACTATGGATACACAAAGATCCATGAAATGGAGTTACGTTAGCGGTACTTTAGCAAAACCATGAGCAAAACCTTGTGTCTCATTCTTATTCCTCGATTCTAATTCGACGTCGACATTCTCGTGATTCACTCCCAAATATTTAGTTATTTCTATTTCATTAGTTTAGTAGTAGAAATAAGGAATATAATAAAGGAAAAACAATTCAAATTTAAAACTTTTAAAAGTTCGAAAATCGCAGAATCACCTGAAGAAATACGAACAATTGACTAGAAAATAGGCACGAAATCAAAGGAAACCACAATTTGTAAGGTGTAAGGTTTCAGAAGTTTGAGGAAGGATATATCGGGTTATCTCAAGTTCGGAGCAAGCTGTACCTACCTCCTCTTCTGGCGGAGCAGGAAGTTCACGTTAGGATCATGTTCCTTGAGCAGCGGAAACACTGGACATCTTGCACCGAATATGAACCGAGGGACTGCGGAAACGCCATTATCTTACTCCTCCTTCACTGGGCAAGCCCAACTTGACCTGACCCTGTTTGGGTCTGCAGCGGAAACAAAGCTAACATAGATAGAGGGACCGGGAAAGGAGATAAAATTTCATATGAAAAGATTGCATTGTCAACTTTGACTTTTGCACACATAGATCGCAGGCTGGCGTGAGCCAGAGCGCGACGGGACCCTTAGATCGCAGCCGGTTCATAGAGTGCACACCGAACTAGCACCATTCATTTCTTTATTTTTGTCTTAAAAAAAAAAAGTCTCCTACATGACAGCTAATGATGATGTAACTTATTTTTTGAGTGTACACGCGTGTATGCATAGCCTCTCGGTAATGAAAACAATACGGAGGCGTCGGTACTTGGTGGCAGGGGAGTTAAACAAAAAGCGGGGAAATTTTTCTGTTTGCACGATTTTTCTGGAGTTTTCTCCCCTGCGAACATCAGCACTGAATCGACTCGCAAAAATTGATAACCACGGCTCTGGTAGTTGATTATGGGTAGTTCCTATCTCAAAACGAATTCAAACATTAATGCTCACCAATTACTAAACTTACCATGGATTCCATAGCAAAGGTCGTTAGAGAAAGGACAAAAGGGGGTGAGCGAGAATGAAAAGCAGTAGAAAAGTTATTTACATGACGCTTATAGGCACTATTTTTATTTACAGAAACCTATTGTAAAAAATAAATCAGTCGTCTTCTGACGAGAAAAAATCGCTCTCGTCAGAAGAACCGCCAGACGAGCTCCCAGCCAGACTGATGATGATCAGCTCGTCTACACGATCGTCAATGAGGCGGTCGTTTGTCATGTATTTCATTTCCCTTTCCTTGATGTTTTCACAAACATACGAAATAAATCGAAGTTTATAGTGTCATTCGACACAAACATGGTATCCCGTATCCTTCAAGGCTTTGGTTCCCTCAGAAACGACTCTATTCACCATTGACAAAGAAAACGATGTCGCTTTGGCGGTTTCCTCTCACACCACCACAGTCTTCCCGAGAATGCCTTCTTCTTTCGACCCTTTCAGGTACTGGAACACGCTGAAGATTATTTCTCTAGCCTGCGACCGAACTGCCTTCCCTTCTCCCTGCTCATGAAGTACCCGGAGTTACAGATGGTTACATTTCACAAAAAAACACCTCTCTCCAAACACAAAACAAATATTTCAAACGCAAGAAAATATATCCAAACGACAGCACAACACACACACACGCGCGCGCGCGCTAACGCCTCGATTGTAAACCGCCAACAGAACAGCAGAAGTTCCTCTTTTTCCCGAGCGCTTGGCTTTAATGCGCTTCTTCGCCGCCAGTCACCGACGCCTACGTATTCTTTTCATTACCGACAGGCTATAGCCTGGGACACCACAGATCCCAATGGTTGGCATGAGCCCACCCTCAAAATTAGGTCATTCACATGACAACTATTTTGAGATTTTGGATCGGACTTGAACCCTACCATAGGGGCAAACCCCGTTTTTCCATCACTGGGACACCTCACTCCTACTAGTGGGACACATGGTGATGCCTTGCCACTTTGGATGGGACACGTTGGGATACCCTGCCCCAACCACTAGGACAAAATGCTAAATTTTGACCTATTGATTCAAAAAATTTGAAATTGTGGATTTTTTATCATAAAGGCATTTTAAGAGATTTTATGGCTATTTTTTTCTCAATTTTTTCATATTTGTATGTGAAATGATTAACAGAAATATAAAAGGGGCGGTTACAAAACAATGTATTCAATCCAACAGATCTCCCTATTGCCTCAGGTCTTCGATTTGCCCAAGTGGGGTCAAGTCGTCATGTACATTCACAACGCATTGATGACGTTTTCTTTATTCACGTATTGCGGAGCAAATTCTTTAATATTGGGCACGAGGGTGATCAAGGTGAAAACCCAGTGCGACATTCTGAACGAAGCACTGAGGAATGATAACGGTGTTGAATCAAACATCAAAGCCTACATCAAGGACCATATAGCCGTTCTCATGTGAGTTAACTAAGGTACCTACTCTTCGATAATAATAACTATAGTTAATTTTGCCATAAGCATCTGCAGAGTTACAAGGACAGAATGCATATGTAATAATAATATTTAAAAACAAATTTTCCCACTGATCCTCTTCCTAGTATTCTTATAGATGGAGTGGTGGTGCTATACAGGGACACGATAAGAAACCTGGGAGTTCAATTCGACATAGTTTTATCATCAGGTGTTGCGCATCATACGCCTCTCCTTCCTCACTCCCAATCACCTCAAGCGAAGACACTACAGCCCTAGTCACTTCTAGTCATTTCTTCTACTGATCCTCACTCTTTTCTTACTTCCTCTAACCTAGTTTGCACCAATTGGAATTCATGACTGCTATACGCAATGAATGTACACGGCCTTAAGCCTCATCAGTCCACAACAGGGCTCGATGTTCTGTCTTCCTCTTTCATTTGAAGATTATCAAATTAAAGTTCTTAATCATAAAAAATTCCCTTCCGACTTACCTCAGCAATTATTCTCAAAAGCTTCATCTTCCAGATCAAATGCCTTAATCATGCCCTCTCATCAAAGCAAGACTTAGAAATCCTAGAAATCCTTGTTTTATTTTTATCAGTCATTCTTTTGCGTTCGCTTATCAATATGTCTGTCCCTTTATAATATTTATTCTAATATTTCTCTTGTAATTGGGCTTCAGCCCGTATGTCATAAAATAAATAAATAAATAAGACTTTCAGCCAGATTTTTCTGTGGCAGGTATGAGGCTTTCATTCTTATTTAAAACCGACTCGCATATCATTCATGAACCAGTAATATGCCTGTCATATTTTCATGATGTTCATAGGTAGGTACCTAAGAAAGTACATAAGATTAGGTTGGAACTACATTTCAAAATTATCGTTCTTACTGTTACAGAGCTGCCAAGATGGTCAATAGGGAGTTGGCTGCTTTGAATCTTGTGATATTTACTGGGAGCTACATGGAAATCGCCACTCAAATGTTCACTTTGGTAGGTCACATCACACCTTCATGACGAAACCAAAAACCATTGAGGTGAATTAGATTTGAAAATGAATCAGTTTTTGAAAAAGTAGCACGTACCTACGCTGTCGAGGGAAATTCCCACAAAAATTTGTTTCGGGAATTTAAACTCAGCTTTTTATAGTCCATGTGCCAGACGACTTTTTGGTATAATTTTGTGGACCAGGCGAAACTTATACCACATGTTCCTGTGACCATGTAGAGCATGAAAAACCACGGTAGCTTTGAAAAAATGGTGGCCATTCAAAATGGCCGCCAGCCACTATCCTGTAACTCGTTGTATTTTGCAAAGGGCGGTTCGGTCCAATTTCAAAAAAACTGTTTTTTGGGAGTTTTTTGTAGGTGGTTTTATGGCAACATTTTTGGTCCTAATGACAAACTCCGAAAAACGAATATTTCACTATAAAAAAGTTGAAAAATAGGAAAATCAACATTTTCAAGATTTTTGTTTCAATAGATTACGAGAAATTAATTCTAGATAGGAAAAAATACTACTCCATAGAGGTTGTTGAAAATAAAATTACCTTTAAATTAAAAAAATAACATTTAAATCGGTTTATTTTTAGCGGAGATATGTAAAAAAAATGTGCACCCGGAATGCTGCTCCTGCGACAACTCTTGGAATAAATTGATTAGAAGTTTGGTGTGTAGAAGTTGACTTAGACGATTTTTAATGTATCAATCAATGTGCGTGCTTCAGCATCGTACATCAGCTCCACTCTGAGAATGGAATAAGTCATCGCAATTCTGGATTTACCATCGTGTTCAGCACTAAAAAAGCTTTGAAATGAGGTGCCACTCGGCAAAAAAAAATATATATATATAGGTATATATATATTTCAAGTATCCCCCCCCCCCTCTCTTGAGTTGTCCAAAAAACCTTTGTATAATAAACACCCAGTATAATCTAAGTTTGAATACATCAATAATGATTACAGAGGAAAGTAGGAAGCTCCGAAGGAATTATATATGTAGGTATAGATTAAAAATGGCCTAGGTCAATTTTTACACACCAAACTTCACATTGGTTTATTCCAAGAGTTGTAGTAGTCCCTGTGCCAGACCCCGAAAAAGAGGAAATTGGTGTAATTTTCGGACCAGACGAAACCTATGCCACATGTTCCTGTGACCATGTAGAGCATGAAGAACCACGATGGCCATCGCAGAACGGTAGCTTTTAAAAATGGTGGCCATTCAAAATGGCCGCCAGCCACTATCCTGTAATTTGTCGTATCTTGCAAAGGGCAGGTCCGATTTTTAAAAAATTTTTTCTTAATTGTAGGTACTTACTTACTCCTATGGGCAACATTTTGGGTCCCAATGACAAAAGCAGAAAAATTAATATTTTGCTACGAAAAAGTGAAAAAACGAAAATCACGTCAAAAAATTTGCACCCGGAATGGTGTTCCTCTGACAATATTGAGAATAACCAGGCAAAGTAGATCGAGTTATTCACCGTACTATTTTAATTCTAATTTCAAAACCAGTTGGAGCTGCCGCATAATTAGGGTCTTTAGTTTCTAGTAAGTATACCTAGGCACTCTATAACCCAAGTTTCATAAACTTTGGTAGAGCTGTTTTGGACAACTGCTCTAGAAGGCAGACGGCGGATGGACGGATGGTTTTTCGTTAGATTTTCGGATTCTACGCATATTGAACATATACCAACACTTTTTGAGGGGGTTATTTTTTATATTTTTTGCCGAATACGTAGGTTCATTATTGAAAATGATAAATCAATGTTGAAAACAAATTAAGATATATTAATTGTTACCAACTGTTTTGTTTCAGACTCTGTATGAACCCAGTGGCGCGTACTTTTTTGCACTTGCCATGGATTTCATGAGTATCTTTTTAATTACTGCAACCCAGTGCTGGTTGTCGTCAATGCTTACCATTGCAGTTAGTATATATGTACAGTTTCTCAAAAATTGACTTCATTGCGATAATATATATATATATGTGTGTGTGTGTGTGTGTGTGTGTGTGTGTGTGTGTGTGTGTGTGTGTGTGTGTGTGTCTGTGTGTTTTGTGTATAGTAATGTTAGTTATTTGGATTCAACAACAATAGCCTAACCTCCTGTCTCCAAGACACTTTTGTTTATGTTGTTATAAAATGTAATTCTCATTCTACAGTTTCAATAAAATAAGTGAAATCTAATTTACAAAGTTTAGTGTGTTGTGTGATTATTTTAACAGGTTAAGGGCCCAGAGACATAAAATTCGCGAGTATTGTGTTAGATCGGTATTAGATAGGTGTGATAAGTCAAGTAAGTGTTGCTTGAGACTTCACAAAACATGACTTCACTGGGAGCAGAATCGACCTCAACACCAACTGGTGTGAAGTGTTTTGATGGACACAATTTCGCTGACTGGTACTTGAGGTTTGAATTACCTTTGGACGAAGGGTGTGTGAATGATGACCCCAACCTAGACAATGCTGGATACAAAAAAAAGGACAAGAAATGTAAGTCGCTCATTGCTCAACATCTTGAAGATCCCTTTCTTGAGCACGTAAGGGACCATGAACAAGCTTGCTACCGCTTGCAATGGGAGAAGAAGAGTCCGAGATGATAGAAAGAACTGGGGTTGCTCTATGAATCTAGTAGCCGCCTAAGATCATCGTCATGAGCGGAAACCGCTTTGGAAGCTCCTCAGTTCATGACAGAAACTGAAGGGTTGCAGTTAATTGGAATGGAAGTGCATTGCCACATGCATGAAATAAGGCAGTTCATAGATGAGGTTCGGGAAGACTTGAAACGGGATCTGAAGCAAAAGTCAAGGCAGCATTGACTCGCCCTGCTGACATATCAGTAGTCCAGGGACGTGATATAATGTCGAATAATCCACCACAAGGGAGAATTGCCCTACGAGTTTCCATTAAGGGGACGAAGCCTAGGCCATTCGATGGGAGTGTAGATTGTGATTCGTACCCAGAGATCATTCTAGTTGATAGCAGAGAAAAACGGATGCGATGACAGAACCAAAGCCATAGAGTTAGGAAGTGCACTCACTAGAGCTGGAATCACAGAGCTGAGTGAGGTTCGAAAACCTATCCCGCACTCATCTCTAGTTACTGCGCTGGATGCAAGCTATGGAGTCCCCAATCATACAGAGATGAACCTCACACTACTGCAGAGCAGGGTGCAGCTTCCATGGGATGTGATTAGCGAATACGATTATCAGCAAACTGGGTCTCATGATCTTCAGTCCCTGACAAATACGAGAACCCATTTCACTTATTAAAAAAATTAGTTAATTAATTAATAGTAAAACATAAAATAAATAAATGGATATATTTATGACGATCAAGGGAAACTCTCAGAAAAGTTTGATCAAATCGACCTCAGTGGCATAGATGGCTACAGCGCTTGTTTTGAAAAATAACTTCTCCCTCTCAAAGAAGGTAATTTAGGCAAGAGTAAAAACTCTGTTGAGATAAAAAATATTTTCGGCCAGTTACCAACATTTGGCTCAGTCAGTAGGGCCCACACTAATCTCTCTCAAGCAAAATGTAAGCCAATCTCTGTCTTAGTATCTTTCACTTCTCACTCATTTGAGTCAAAACACACAGTGAAAATGACCTTGCTCGAATGCGACTTCTTCCAGCGAGCATCTGCTGAGCCAGCCGCCTGCAGTTTAACTTTTTAGTTCATCCGACCCCAAATAAGCTGATTTTTGACTCAGGGGTAATGTTACGTTCAACCAACCACGTGTACCGACTCATAAGCACTAAGTACCAGTAGTGCAGATCAGCCGTCTAGAACTGGTCGAAATTTCGTCTTATCACAAACAAAACTTGTTCACAGAATACTTGTCTATTGCAAGAATCAATAGCAAATAACATATCTTAGCCCATGGCCCGAATTCACAAGCTTTAGTGGAGCCTAACTCGAATTATTTCAAGATAAAGAATGAATAGGTACCTAACAATGGTTTCAGAATAAATTAAGCCAAACAATCACTTGTTTGGCTGCTCTATCTCTCTTTTTTCATAAAACCTTTTTCATGACCTTAATATAACCTATTGGATCACTTCTTGCAGTTAGACACTGTGTCGGATGGCGTGTATGATACAGAGTGGTACAGAAGGGACAAAAATCACGCCCACAACGTTTTGATTATGTTACAAATGGCTCAGCAAGAGAAAAGCCATAGGATATGGTTCAATTCTTTCAAAATTGATCGATCAGCAGCTTTATCGGTGAGTATAATTTCTCCCAACCAACCTATAAGTTTAGTAGTTAGGTGCCAGCTGGTTATTTATATAGAAGACCTACTTGACTTTCGCTTCACTGCAGCTCCTGATCAGAGCTAAGGGCCTGTAAGAAAGAACACTAGTAGACTTTGCTCTTTGACTGACTTTTCAATTGACAAAGACTTTCCTGCTGCAAGAGCCTTTTCTTCCCACTTCTATGTACTTAAGCCTCTTTCATCATCCTTGAGGGTTCCAAGTCAGTGCATGTCGCTCAACTGTCTGGTTGTCTAGGCGCCAATCCATCCCCATTCCTTTTCCTGATATGAGTTTTAATAAGCGTTTCAAAAGTTAATCCTTCGTACATCCTCATTGGAGATCATAGTTGATCAGAAAATGCAGACGACTCTTTGAAGACATGGGTTTATGAAAACTTGGAGATTCTTAGGGGTGGTTTATCAATGATCAGTCAAATCTCTGGCTGTCTAACCACTGATTATATATAATCAGTGGTTAAAATGTGTTGTACTCCCACATACCGTTTATCAATCTTGAAATGACTTCTGACTAACTAATCAGAATTTACCACGGGAAAAACAGGAGTGCTACCACAACAGCAAAATATTAACACGAAATTAGGTTGGAACACTGCATAGAATTTTGTTGTTTCCATAGCAACTGCCAGGCCTTAGCTTTTGGCGCATTTTTCTTCCATAACCTCTTTCTTTTGCATCATTGTGTCAATGGTGAATCCTTTCTTTCGTGAATCGTGGGAAGTTATCTGTTATTTTTTCTGCTACCTAATGTTGAAAGACATACCAGAACCTCTAAATGAATTCATGATGTTCAATATAGTGCTTCACTGTTCTTTCCCGACATTTGTAATAAATGAAAGGCGTAGACTCTTTATTTTATTTTTTTTTTTTTTTACACCCTTCATATGAACTTCATATATCCCCCTCCCTCCCTCTTTTAATGCATCCCAAACTTTTCAGCAGGTCCAGAAAATGATTTTAGGCTAGCTACAAAGCTTCCTCATTGAAAATCTAGTGCTTAGGTACCTACCTTCTTGTACCTACACAGATCGACGCACATTGGGAAGGTAGGTACGTAGAACCTACCTACCTTATTCAACCCCTCAACATTCTATAACCTTTGTCTTCCTTTTTATAGAACATTTTTAATTTTCTAAAACAGAACAAATAATGTAGAAACCTTCCACTAAATGAAATCCACCACAACAAACAAATCTGGACAAAGCCTCGCTCTTACTCAAGCGAGAAGATCCATGATTTCTTCAACTGAGAAATCAGAATCTTCTTATTCACAGTCAGAGTCAGAGTTCATAATTTTCAAACAAGAGTTTAAGATACATGGGCGATATGGGGTTCAAGTTTATTACAATAAACATTCACTAATGATTCCATTTCTCATTTAACTGAGCAGCTAAAACGTTAACTGAACCCCAGGCGCTCGGTTACTATAATCAAGGTTTAGACGGTCCCCTATCAGTACATTACTCAGCCAATGCGCAAGTGTCCACCAAGCATCATTTTCTCATGCCCCTGTGGCCCGATCTCGCTCAAATTCGAAGGATAGGTAGTTAGGAAAAGACGATTTTTTTCTCGCAGTTTTAATGCTTGAACGCGAAGAAGGCAAAGTGCTTTTTTCCAAGGTCAGCTTTTTCGACCATCGCGCGCATCCTGACGGGGCATTTTTAAAATCTCTTGGGAACACGTTCTTATTTTTACCTCAACGCGAAAAATGCTAAAACGTAACCCTTGGGAAGGTAACAATTCAATGGAAAACCCCTAGGAGCCCTCCTGACAGACTTAATAAAACTGCATACCACCAGAATGCTCTGTTTTAGCGAATTTTTGAAGAAAATTAAGCTATTGCTCTCGCCTCAAAATTTGTAGAATGTGAATTTTTGAAAAACCTTTATGCAGAAATCCATTTCAGACTATTCTGAATCATATTCTGAAGTTTAACGCATTTTTTTATGTATATATGTATGTATGTATGTATATATGTAAGTATATTTGTATGTATGTATGTATTCCAGACGATAACTGCCCTTAGAATTGTGCTAGAAACTTCAAACAAATTTTAAAATGTTAAGGACACAAAACGAAAGTTCAAGTTCGTTGGCCAGCATGATCGGATTACATTTTCGGGTTGAAATGTTCAAAAATGTAGTCCAAAATTTCAAAATAGCCTGTTTTTTGCGATTTGTTGTGCGAAATAATTTTTTCAGCGTACTAACATGTGGTATATTCGGAATCAGCGTAAAATTTCCTATAAGAATATGTATCAAGTTTTCAAAAATTTCAAAGTTGAAAAATCAGTCAAAAATTGAAATAATGCCGTTCGCTAGTTGTAAAAATCGGTAATATTTGCATGAAACATTGTCCAAATTCAGATTGAACTACTCTTATGGAAGTAAGAGTATCTCCTAATTATTTTTGATAATTTGATTCCATGTTTGTCTATCAAAATCATAAACTAAAATTTCTCTACACAATCAATAGCGACTGAAATGTCGAAGATTTCTTCAAAAATTCGCTCATGGGGTCATGCTGCATGACTGGACTTTTTTGCACTTATTCCTCTTCAACATTCACAGCTGACCTTGGAAAAAAACCTTTGCCTTCTTCACGTTCGAGGATTAAAAATGCGAGAAAAAAGCTGGAAAAATGCAAGCGTGATACGGCATTTATACATTTCAACATGGTTGTACCATTAGTAGCTGCTCCGCATGCGCGAATGTGTACTTCTTTCAACGAGCTTTTATCCGATTGTGAAGAAATTTTCAGGGAAAGTGAAGGTTACGCTATAGATGTTTCCCTATCAATTTCATCCTTCTAAAAATCATCACTCCATTCTGCGCATTTACCTATTGTAAAATTTGAAATCTTTGATACTTGGACATTTGAAATATTAAAATTACAGGGGTATAAAGCAATTAATAAAATTAAAATTAAGTGGGTCATTCTCATTTCATTTGCCGCTTTGGGGCGTTTGAGAACCTCAGTGACGTGAAATATGAAAGTGCTCGAAAATGAGGTTAGACCAGAAAATACTACTCATTGTACATTGCAGATTTGTGTTCCATAGATGAACAGTGAGTTTTTCATTGATGTATTTTATATGTTTTTTTGTATTAAAAAACAGGATATCCAACTCATGAGTGTTACCAGATTTCAAAAATTGATTTCTGTAAAATGGATGATTTGGCAAAATTGTTGTCGGGGCTCAAGTAAGTACTAGAGAATCACGTTCAAACGTAATATTCAGATTTCACGGAATTCATGTTGAAGGCAGTGTAATTAAGCTTAAATCTCAGGAGTGTTACCGTAATATCAGGAGTAGAGAAAGAGCTTATCGACCCACAATATGTCTGTTGTCAAGTTATCAGGATAAGGGTCAAAACGAATAAAAAGTCCTTATCGCCGAGCTTTCGGTTTATATAAAACCATCTTCAGGGCCTATAACAATCAGAATAAAAAACTTTCAGTCTCAGCACAGAAACAATAATTAAACAATAACAATAGCACAGAATGAACTCAAAGAAATATATACATCAGGCCAACATAAAATAAAATAATAACAACAACCACTACTACTTAATTGAGTCCATAGATAGGTAACTTACTCAAGGATCTTTCACAGTGTCGAAATATAGGACACGGTCATCGATTTAGAAGTCAGTTGTCATATTACTAAAAAATAACAATACAACAATATAACAACAACATCCAGCCTGCTCAATTAAAACCATGTGAACAACCATCATGGAAACATTTATGTACATACCAAAAACAAGAAATGGTTGCAGCTGAGGCAGACAACAATGATGATGGCCCTGAAGATGGTTTTATATAAACCGAAAGCTCGGCGATAAGGACTTTTTATTCGTTTTGACCCTTATCCTGATAACTTGACAACAGTAATATCAGGAGTGTTACCCATCCTTGGTCACACTCCTGAGAAGTAACACTCATGAGAATTTCCGATAAAAATGGTGTCACACAGGATAATGAAGTGACAAAACTCGGGGATTGCTACTGTTTGAAACCTGTCACCAAGCAGTATGGTTGTTGATATAGGATTATTTTGTTTAAGCACCAACAACACTAGTAATTTGTGTAACACTCATGATTGAAAATAAAAATACTCAACATGTTTTTAGGCTTCTTTTGCTGTAAAAACTGCTGCAACTCCAAGCACTCCACTACAGTCTCACATCTTCAACTGGACAATATAACCTTCACATCTGACTGTTTCCCGCCATTTTCCATCAGCTTTCTTGATCGCAAAAATGATAACACTCCTGAGGTCCCATTGAGAGGAGATATGGGGGACTAACTTTAAAACTAGTTTTTCACGGGTTGGGAAAAATCTTAAAAATGTAAATCCTTACTCTAAATATAGAGGAACCAACTTACTGCAGCTAGTAACCCTGGCCAGTTCTAGATTGTCATTGTTTCTTAACTACATAACTTCTACTTAAGTGTTAGGTAGGAGGGGACAGTAACACTCATGAGTTTCCAGGATTTCAGGTTTCATTCGTCATCACTGTGTATTGGTTAAAGGGGATTTTGGGCAGTCAAATTATTACTTCGTTGATCTCCCAACTTATACTACCCTTTTTTCCCCAAAATCACTAGTTTAGGTCAAGAATTGTGAGAATTTGTCGTCGGGGACATGAAAGCGGCAGATGAAATGAGAATGACCCAAGTATCATTTTATAATTCGGTATGTTAATAGAAATTCGATTGTGCGATACATCGATTGCTGTTGTAGCAATCGATACTGTTCCTTAGCTTGATGTGACACTGTTCATTTGCACGCCTTTGCTTTGCGAGTTCGAAATAAAATGTTTTTTCCAAAAAAAACGCTATTTATTTAAAATTGAAAACCCTTCATACGATTTGAGGAACCACTCTAATCTGCTGAGTGAGCTCTGTAACTAATTTCCTGTAGTATCCACTATTTCCCTGAGAGTTTTGACACACAATCGGAAAGTTTATTATAAAAAGTGGGACAATAGTGTGTTGGAAGCTATTACATCCCAAGGGCATTGCTTTAATTCTTTGATTATAAATCTATTCAGGTTGGACCTTTGTTTCAGTTGCTGCGGAGTTCTTACGCCGTCTACACGTTCCTGATGATTGTCCAGAACAATTGATTGTGAGGATCGACGTGTCTCAGAATGCACCTACCTACCTACTCACTATGTAATCTTCTTATACATATATAAATTTGTAATAAACCAACCTTCACTAAGCCGTATGATTATTATATTTGTTAACCAAGCTTCCACTACCTACGTAAAATATATACAGTTACCACGTTTCAATACAATTATTCTACCTCGTAATATTTTTTTTTCATTTTCAAAACACACTCAATATCTTCTGGTGACATTTCACTACGAATACGACCAAGTGTCCTTAATTCTACGAGCTCTTTAACCATAGTATACGATTTCCAATCATTTCGTTGTCTGTACATTTGATATCCATCCCCCACATATTCTACACACCTATAGGGTAGTTAAATTTCGCAACCAAATCTCCAATATTTTTGCTGATTGGAATTTGCTGAATCTCAACCGTTCTTGTTAAGTGGAATAATCCATAGATAATTATTGAAAAGAATAATCAGTTTATCTTATTTGGACTGTGTTTTGCAAAACCCAGCAAAGTGCTGAAACGTTGATTCTGAGAAAATCCGCCTAGTCCTTGAATTTTCATTCTGTTAGCAATGATTCCTATAGCACCAGATTGAGCCGTCTTAGTTGGCTATGCAACAATGTTGAATGCTACCTAACTCAATATCATCATAATTTTATAAATTAAAAAATGATTAGGTATTTTATAACTTGCTCACTAGTTGTTCGCGTTATGCAATAAACGTCTAAGTACAAGAAAACCGCTACATTCCAATTTTGGTTTATTATTTCCAATAGAAAGCCTATGTGATCGTATAGCAAAAAATTTTATAACCCCCCCCCCCCCCCCCCCCCCCCCCCCCCAGTCCGCTCAAACTCTGACACTTTACGTTTCAAGGTGCGTAGAATCCAAATTTCAAATGTCCGTCCGCCGTTTGCCGTCCGGGCCATAAAAGGCCTAAGAATTGACTTAAAAAACCCGTTCTTTTGCACATAGACCCCAGGGACTCTGTTAGCAATGATTCCTATAGCACCAGATTGAGCCGTCTTAGTTGGCTATGCAACAATGTTGAATGCTACCTAACTCAATATCATCATAATTTTATAAATTAAAAAATGATTAGGTATTTTATAACTTGCTCACTAGTTGTTCGCGTTATGCAATAAACGTCTAAGTACAAGAAAACCGCTACATTCCAATTTTGGTTTATTATTTCCAATAGAAAGCCTATGTGATCGTATAGCAAAAAATTTTATAACCCTCCCCCCCCCCCCCCCCCCCCCCCTCAAACTCTGACACTTTACGTTTCAAGGTGCGTAGAATCCAAATTTCAAATGTCCGTCCGCCGTTTGCCGTCCGGGCCATAAAAGGCCTAAGAATTGACTTAAAAAACCCGTTCTTTTGCACATAGACTCCATTTGGGGCCTAGTTGGTCCTAAAGTTTAACCATCCCGATCGCTTTACTCGAATAGATGCTATGGGCCAAAAACGTGCGAAAAAGCCATAAATGGCCTTAGAATTGACTTAAAAAACCTGTGCTTTCGCACATAGACTCCATTTGGGGTCTAGTTGGTCCTAACGTTTAACCATCCCGATCGCTTTACTCGCATAGATGCTATGGGCCAAAAACGGGCAAAAAGTGTCTTTTTGAGGCTTTGAGTGTTAGACGCACGCCTGGCACGCTTGGCAGGGGGTCACGGTGGGTGGTGAGGGGGGTGAGCGGGGGGTGGAGTGAGAGGAGGCGCCGCGGCAACTTGAGGTGGGTACAGCGTTCCTTCGAGGCATGAATATATGTTTTTTTCTAGGTCATATTTGTGTGTTGATACCAATGCTTTTCCTACGCATATTTAATAACATATCCTCTCGACTTTTCGTACGTACTTAGATAATGATATTATTAAGGCAATAACTATTTGAATAGATAGGAGCTCAAATCAAGAAATATAAACATGCGTATATAATTATAGAAGTATAGGTTGTGGCAACTCGAAATAGGACACGCCGAGGAGTCTGGACGGGCCTTATGACGTACGCAAGCCAACTAAAACTACGATCATACTCAATTGAAAAAATAATAAACCTTTGTGAAATAATTTGCAGCGTTTTTTGCTTTGATACCCGAAAGAGCAGAATAACGATAAGTTTTATGTTCACCTACTAGATCATAAAATGCACATACTGGAGGAAATTTCGGTGATGAAAATATCATAGAAAAAGTAGGAAAAACCATTTTAAGTGAAGTTTGCATTACTCCATCATTTATGTTGAATAGCTGAGTAGCTTAGAAAATCGTAAAACGCAAAAGTTATTGAAGTCTCAAAAATAACATAATGCCTATTATCAATTTAAAATTCGAGTCACCAAAGTATTATCAATAATATTTCATCGATTCATTATTATTAGAGGTCACCTAAGTGTTATCAATATTTCACCGATTTATTATTATTGCCTGATAATGTTAAAATGAATAAAAACTAATTAATAACAAGAATTTGAATTTATTGAAAATAAAATGAAAGGAATCGAAAAACGGAGGTCGTCATGGAACTCAGCATTTTGCATTAATAAAGAATTAGTTTTAATCGGTACCTGCTCAAGTTAATGCGTCACTTGTTCCATTATTCCTGTTAACTACACCTAAGCTTCCCTGAAGGTTGTTCAAGTCCTAATTAAGGCTCAGAACCGAACGATGAACCCCTCAGAGAGCTATACTTTCCACTACAATGGCAGGTTGGTCCTTAACCATATAAAATATGAAGACTTCTTTTTCAAAGCCTTCCCGTGGTTAAGAATGAATAATGAAAATACTTGTCATTGAAATGGGAAATATCCATAATCAAGAAGTCCTATATAAGAAGTGTGGCTGGGCAGTAGGTTTTAATTGATTACGAGTAACATCTAGCCGTCTCTTCCTCACTAGTACGACTCGCGTTGGACTGAAGGTATGCGAGTACCACCAAAAATTAAATAATATTGTATTGGATATCAACACGTATGTACATCACATGAATAAATATTATACTTGCCTAGTTTTCTCGCTCGCTTCGTTCACTTGGTGTGGGATGTATAGATGCGATGGGGATATTGTCCATCTCCTCCGACGTGTGCAGGGGATGATTGTTGCTTCACTCGCTCGGGGTGGGATGTACCTATATAGCTGGAAAGAATTCTTCCGTTATTTTTCGCATATTTTCGGCTACTGCAGGTTTTTGAGGAGGAATATTCATTTACGAACACCTGACTGCCCACAGGGTATGACGGACTCAAATCTAATTTATAAATATATATAGCTTTTTCAGATTGAATTAAACAGTTTTCAAATGAAGTCAACACTTTTCAAAACGAATTAAACAATTTACAAAGTAAAATAAACAATTTACAAAATGAATTAAACACTTTCTTATACGAGTTTCAAAATAATGTAAACAATAACTTAAATGCATCAACCAAACATACCAGGGTACCAGCTGCAGTGAATTGATGGACTACTACAGAAAAACAAGAAAATCATCGATACACATTGAGCAAGACGATAAGAGATTGCCGAGTTCACAGAGAAGGTATTTCCATCTCGTTATTAGGTGAAACACACACTCAGAAGAGATAGTCAACAGAGTAGGTACGTACGATCTTCTCCCCAATTGGTCAACTCGTTTAAGTTATTGTTAACATGATTCTGAAACTCCTATAATAAAGTGTTTAATTCATTTTGTAAATTGTTTAACTCATATTGTAAAATGTTTACTTCATTTTCCTAAGTGATTAATTCATTTTGAAACTTGTTTTATTCATTTTCAAAAGTGTTGGCTTCATTTTGAAAACTGTTTAATTCAGTCTGAAATAGCAATATAATCGTTGTATCCAACAACAAAAAATCCCATCTTTAAAGAATTTTGTGGTAAATGAAGAACATTTTACCGATTTGGTTATCAATATACCATCGAGACCTTCCGCAATGTTTTTCAAGAGGTTTTAATACAAAGTTCAGAGTACATACGTTTCAAAGGAACTGGAAGAGCGGGAGCTCGCAAACGTACGTTTTGGTCTACATTTTCGTTCACTACAATCGAAATCCACAATTTCATGCCTCGAAACTTGAATGAGACCAAATTGGAACTCCAACGAACCTTTTAAGACCAACCCGAGCAAAACCGTCAACATTTACTGGGTCTAAGGCGCAAACATAGCCGGAATGAATTTTTTCGTTATTTTCTGCGTATTTTTGGTGATTTCTCCGGGAATATAGCATCTTTCGGCAATTTTGATAGTGCCATCGTGTTCTACAGGTCCAGGGACGTGACTTAGTCGCTGCAATACAAAGTGCTCTCGATATAGTCTAGGAAAAGTAGGCCCACAAACAGCTGATCTGTGGAACGAATTCATAACTTCCTGAAAATTGACACAAATGTTCTTTAAACCTTCCTAAGCAACAAAGTGAAAGTCTTTTAGAATCCAAGGGGAGGAGAGGGAGGGGAATTCCGTTAAATTCCGGTATTCCGTTCCTGGTATGCTGTTTTGCAGGGGCTTCATGAGAGCACAGGTTCTCAGATGAGCATTGTATTAAATGACATAGGAGATTGGCATTCACAACTCGAAGGGTTGTTCTTCAAGGCAACGCTTGGTACAATGAAACACCGATGAGAGCACGGCAGTCAAGCAATCGAATCTACAAACAATTGGACTAAAATGTAGACCTGGTGACCTATTTTCGAAGAAACAACAGTGCCCTCTTTGGGTCTTGAGGTGGGTGTTGAGGTGAGAGGCTCTTTGATGCGAAAACCATACTACTCCCTTGATGATCCTCTTTCCAGGTGTGCGATGTGCAACATGGGGGTTCCAGAGACTGATATGAATTTCCTCGTGGTTTGCCCGGTGCATAGTGAATTTGTAGGGAAACGCCACTAATTATTTTGTTAATTTCAAAGTTATTTTCATATGAAATGTTTAGTTGTCACGCATTGTTATTAAACAGTTTAGTTGCAGAATTTCCAAAAAATAGTTTTTGTATTTGCTAATAATAGTTTCTACTTAAATTCTACATCATCCTTTGGCCGGGCTCGTTTGAGTGAGGAGGACGTAAAATACTTGTTGAACGGAGGAAATTGGTTTCCGTTGGCAAAATATGGAAGTGTGGCTGCAAAGTACAGGAGGATATTGATCAAAGAATTTAATTGGTGAAGCATTAGAAGAAGAAAAATATACCTATTTAAAAAAATAAAATAAATAAATAAAATAAAGATATAAAAGGACAATTAAATACTAGGCAGAAATGAATAAACAAGCGTAAATTTATACCCCCCGGCAGACGGACTCATAGTCTATAACTGTATGCATGTTGTATATAACAATGTTAATATGTATTTTTCCTATGTTATTTAATAAACTTGTCATTCATTCAGTCAATTTTACAATCTACTGCTGGTGTGAGTGTGAGAGTTGAAGATTTGCTTTGCTATGCAAATCTTGTTTTCTGGCAGTAAGCAAAAATGCTCCTCTGGAGTGCCATAACTATTTAATGCGAAACTAAAGGTACATACCCTTCTGACTTTCTATGATACCCAGAAAACCCTGGGTCCTTTCTGTGATGGTAATTTTATCATAACTGGATAAAATGACTCTTTCATATCTATCCTGTAAGCTGTATGTTGTAAGCTAATGTTTGAAATAAGACACATTCTCTGTTCGGCAGGCAGGTACCTAGGTTCGTCACTTGAGCCCTTCAATTCAGCAGAGGAATGGGTCGGCCTTCGGATCCCACACGGTCTAACGGCCCTAAGTTCAAAGCATTCGATCGGCTGGAAAAATGGCAGCGTTTCGGCTACGAACTACTGCTCTACGGGATGAGTGCGAAACGATTCATGAAATCATCGAGCCAGCAGGCCATCGTGTACTTGGTTGTCGTCATGACCCTTGGCCTCTATTCCTTACACGAATTGATAGCAGCTCTGTTTTTTTCACGGAGCTTGTTGGAAGGGATCACTCACGCCTACATCATGACTTACGTCTTTGTTTTTCTCATTCAATGGTTCTACATGTTGCAGCACGTCAAGAGTTTCCATGAAAACGAGGTGTGCACTAAATGCACAGTACCTAATATTTTTCACATAATATAACGAGTATATTACGAGCAATTCAATCTGAAGTGAGTAGTTTGTAGAACAAGTTTGGCTTTTGCGTACAAAATGTGTACAGTTATTACAAGGGTATACCTATTTATATTTTTGTATCGACTTTTTTCATGTAATGAACACTTTGTTCCAAATGCATTATACTATTACCTATCTAACGATACAAACTGGAGCAGCAGATCCGGCTTATCTATTATAGGTGAAGAGAACATTAAATTCTCATTAGTTACCTACCTACCATCTCTCACAATCCTTCACATACCTACTTTTCCCAAGAGGATTTGAGTTCTTTTGTTTAACAGTACCTACATGCACTTATTACTGTTAGTTACTGATCGATTGGTACAAGATCGATCTTACTTCATAACTAATATTTTTATTTTGTGAAAATAAGCTAAATGTTAAACGAAGTCCGAATTCGTTATGAATCTTTTGAAATGGGTTCACATACAATAAGTTCTCAATATCCTCAAATTACTCAGTCTTGAATGTAATTTTATTTGTTTGCAGATACATTTGGACAAGTTTGAAAGCACACAAGCACATTCCTCATTCGCTGATCACATCTTGGATAGAAACATGAAAGAGTTTTTTAAATACATCATGTTTACCACTGGATGGTTGGCTGCCAACACCTCCACCCACTTACTAGGACCCCTGATTGAATTTTCACTAGCTTTCATTCGAACTGGAGAGTTCATAAAGGTAAAGTTGTTGGAAAAGAACATTGAAAGTTTAAATTCAACGGCATGCTCTATGAGTGATTTGGTCAGGAACAACATTTAACAAATTTAATGTAAGTAAGAGGGTTCTGACAAAAAAAAAAAAACTTTTTTCTTCAAAATTTTCAAAAAGATAAAATTAATGAATAGGATCATAGGAAATTTAACAACAAATAATAGGTCAATACGATGACTACAGACTTAGCTAAATGCCCTCTAAAAGTCAGCAACCTCCTGGCTCGTAACAGCTTGTAACCAGCTGTATACTGGCGCACATTGGGACACCTCACTCCTACTAATGGGACACACGGTGATGCCTTGCCACTACGGATGGGACACATTGGACACCCTCCCTCAACCACTAGGACAAAATGCTAAATTTCGACCTATTGATTAAAAAATTTTGAAATTGTGGATTTTTCATCACAAAGGCCTCTTAAAGAGATTTTATGGCTATTTTTTTCCTCTCAATTTTTTCATAATTGTAAGTGAAATGATAACAGAAACATAAAAGGGGCGGTTACAAAACAATGTATTCAATCCAACAGGTCTCCATGTTGCCTCAGGTCTTCGATTTGCCCAAGTGGGGTCAAGTCGTCATGTACATTCACAACACAGTGATGACGTTTTCTTTATTCACGTATTGTGGAGCGAATTCTTTAATATTGGGCCTGAGGGTGCTCAAGGTGAAAACCCAGTGCGACATTCTGAACGAAGCTCTGAGGAATGATCACGGTGATGAATCATACATCAAAGCCTACATCAAGGACCATATAGTCATTCTCAGGTGAGTTAACTAAGGTACTGTGATGTTTTAGGGGTTTGGTATAAATTACTCGGAAGTCGGATCAGAAAGAGATTTATTTCACACGTGTTCAGTCTTTTATACATAGGTATAGGCAGCAGTGTTGCCCGTAGATACCTAGTTGTTATAATATTCAATTATCAATATGGATCCTATACACAAATCCATGGATGGATGCTACACTTCTTCCCCCCAAAAGGAAATTCGAACAAATTTGAGAAATAGAAGTTCAGAATGTGAAATGACTTTTGAAAATATAAGAGTACAAAACATAATACATAAGTACTCATAATACTCATAAGTACAAAACATAATACATAACTCATAAGTTATTTGGAAATAACTGAAATCAGCAACTGCTGTTATTTACTAGAAAAACAAACATAATATATGAAGAAATCTTTGTTGACTAGACATCATATACTTAGGTACATACTTCGTACGTTAGAAAAAGAAGAAACAACTTCGACGTGTATTTTTTTAAATTTTTAAATTAAAAAACAATTTTAATAGCCAAATGGAAATTAAAAATATTAATCATACATTAGTCTTTTTGGCTTTATGATAGTTCTTCCAGCCCTAGTTTTAATTTTAGGAGTGGAATGCCTCTCATTTCCCTGTTGTGAGGTTCCTCCTCTATCAATTTGTTTCGGGGTAGAAAACCCTTTGAAATCAAAAGGAGAAGATCGTCCTAACGGAAAACTCGATTTCTCAAGGGCAGGAGTCAGCAAGTCAATTTGGGGACTAGTTTGTACACTAGCTTGTACGCTTTCATGGTCACTGGTGGTGTAATTAGAAGGCACTGTCCTTGCCCTAATTTGGTGGACGTGCCGAGTCCAGTGCATGTTTAGCTCTGGAACGAACACCTTCAGTCGTCGAGGACCCAAGATCGCCTCAACTACTCCAGCCAACCATGGATCATCCCCCTTCCGATAATTTCTAGCCCAGACCAAATCTTTTGGAGACCAAGACTCCACTTCAATCCCACCATGATTTGCTACTTGTTTTGCTTGCTTTGCAAGCACTTGATCTTTAGTAGAAGGAGGGCGAAGTAAATCTAAACGATTCCGAATGTGCCTACCTAAGAGGGATTCAGCGGGCGAAATACCAGTTGTTAAGTGTTTCGTGTTTCTATAATCCAGCAGAAAACGTTGGAGTACCTGCTCCAATGACAAAGTACTACTCACTTTTCCTAAAGCTGTAGTCAACGCACGTTTTACAGAACGAACAGCGTTTTCTGCAGCCCCGTTCGTTCTAGGACTATACGGCGCGCCAGATTTGAACTTAACCCCATTCAGTTCAAGAAATTTGCTGAATTCCTCAGACACAAATGCAGAAAAATTGTCGGAAACTAGTATTTTCGGGATGCCAAACCTAGCAAAAATTTCTCTCAAAAATTTTATGGTTATTCCTGAGGTCATTGATTTTGTAGGGAATACCTCTAGCCATTTAGAGTGGCTATCTACAACGACTAAGAAATAATAATTATAGATTGGACCCAGATAATCTATGTGCAAGCGATGCCACGGCTCTGAGGGCCAATCCCAAGGTATCAAGGTGTTTTTGGGAGGACTGTCTTTATTTTGCGCACATAGCACACAACTCTTGACTAACTCCTCAATATGTTTGTCAAGATGTGGCCACCAAACATAAGCACGGGCCAACGCCTTAGTCTTAACAATACCCATGTGGGACCTATGTAATTCGTCCAACACTTCTTGGCGTAATTGGTGAGGTACTACGACTCTATAACCTCTCATCAAAATATCTTTGTCCACATGTAATTCATTTTTACACTTATGGTAAGGAACTAAATTTTCAGTTATTTTATCTGGCCACCCAAATTTGGTATAGCCGATTACTTTCATGATAGTATGGTCCACTTTAGAATTACTCAGCACTTTATTGTAATCTATAGGCAAATTTTCATTTTCGAATGCGTAACATACTGTTAAATCACAAGTATCGTCTTGTACCACAGTGTCAAAAAGGGGCGCTCGTGACAGCCAATCAGCCGAATTTTTCTTTGATGCGACATGTTCCATGTCATAACTGTAATTTGCCAGGAATATAGCCCAACGCTGCAGACGATTAGCTGCACAGGTCGGAATACCAACTTTAGGTCCAAAGATAGCTAATAGAGGCTTATGGTCTGTCACGAGAGTCCACTTTCGACCAAATAAGTATATATTAAATTTTTTGACTGAATGAATTATTGCAAGTGCCTCTTTATGTATGGCTGAGTACGACTGTTCTGCTTTCGAGAGCGTTCTGCTCGTATAAGCAATAGGTTGATCAACACCATTTTGTGGTTGACTCAACACACCTGCCACCCCTTGATTAGAAGCATCCACCGTTAATCTTAGAGGCAATTCAGGATTGTAGTGACCTAGACTACGATGCTGAGACACCAATTGCCTTATAGTCTCGAATGCTTCATCACAAGTAGCATCCCACACCCACTTTGTGTTTTTCTTTAACAACTTATACAAAAGGGACAGAACTTCAGCCACACGAGGGATAAATTTAGCAATATACGTCACAAAACCAATAAAAGCTTGTAGAGTTTTAATATTGTCTGGTTTAGGTGCATTACAGACAGCTCTGACCTTATCATCTGTAGTGTGTAACCCCTGACCATCAATTCGAAACCCTAGATATACTAGAGAATCCTTCCCCACTTCGCATTTATGCTCGGATAAGGTTAGCCCACTACCCTCCAACCTTCGTAACACTTCTTCTAAACGTGCCATCATTTCGTCTCTATCTTTCCCTCCAATTAAAATGTCGTCTAACAGGACCGCCACTCCCTCTAAGCCATCCAATAAAGTCTCAATGGACCTCTGGAACTTAGCTGGAGCACACGCAACGCCATATGGGAGTCGTTTGTATGCAAACAGACCCTTGTGAGTCGAAATTGTGGTCATTTCTTTAGAATTATCATCCAGCAACATTTGCTGGTAGGCTTGGGAAAGGTCTAGTTTCGTAAAGATTTGACTTCCTTGTACTTTTTGAAATAACGACTCTACCGTTGGTAGAGGATATTGGTCTATTTTTAAAAATGGGTTTATTGTAATTTTATAATCCCCACAAATTCTAATTCCCTGGCTTTTAAGACTGGTACAATAGGAGTACCAAAACGAGAGTAATCAACAGGCTCTATAATGTCCTCTCTTACTAACCTATCCAACTCCTTCTCAACTGTAGGTTTTAATGAGAAAGGTATTGGCCTAGCACGACAAAACTTGCTTTTAGCACCATCTACAAGTTCCAACACAGCTTTACACTTGGTAAAACAACCTAACTTGGAAGAGAAAACGTTCGGGAATTTCGTCTTCAATAAAGACAACAAATCACTATTATTTACATCGTTGTAAAAACATTCATCTCTACCTGACACTCTACGTACCTTTTCGTGAACAATTTCGAATCTCAACACCTCAAACCACGTCCTTCCTAGAAGTGGTGGCCCTTTAGTATCAACTAAATATAATGTCAATCTACCATGAGAGTTTCCATTAAAACTGACCTGAGGTTGAAAAGTTCCTAAGGCTTTTGCCTTTGTGTCGAAATATGACAAAAACGTTTTATCAGACACAGTAATACAACTCAAATCAAAATGTTCTTTGAACATGTAAAACGGTAGAATTGACGATTGACAACCAGTGTCAATTTCGAAATCTATCTCAATACCATTTAAACTAACTGGGACTACATAAGGCGGAACTGACTTACAGTTGTCATTCACTATCCTATAAATAGGTTCTTCGAAATTTTCGTTCAGATAATGTTGTCTAGTTGGCTTATTACTTTTATTATTATTTTTCTTACTAAAATTTTCATTCCTATTAGAAGTTTTTTTCTTAGGACATACCTTAACAAAATGATTTCCCTTGCATGAATTGCAAGTTACGTCCTTGTACCAACAAGGAGCCGGGTGTCTCCTGCCACAGATGCCACACTGCGCCTGTCCACTACTGCCGCCTGCAGGCGCCGTTCCTGTCCGCTGTCGGTCCTGGGGGAAATCGCCGGATTTTCCATGGCCCTTCCTTAGGGCAAAGGTCCGGAACACAGGCTCTTGTTTGACACCATCCAGCGGCGTAGACAACGACGTCAACGTCAGGTCATATTGGTGCGATGCAGACTCCTTAGCGGTAGCGATATTCATGGCTTTGGCGATGTCCAATTTCGATCGATCCTCTTCAAACAGTCTGTCTTTCACGGGTCCCTTCTGCAGTCCGAGGACAAATCGGTCGAGAATCATGTCTTCGAGAGCAGCATCGAATTTGCATGGACCACCCAGCGATCGCACCCGTGCTAACCATGCGTGTAATGTTTCGCCTTTTTCACGCACAGCATTATAAAAACGATGTCGCAACGAGAAGGTAGATTCTGCTGGGGTGAAGTGGTCGTCGAACAATTTGATGAGGTCGTCGTAAGGCTTTGATTCAGGCTCCGTTGGGACACTCAAATTTTGAATGAGTTTATAGCCACCCTCATCGAGAGAGTTGAGAAACAACGCTCGTTTCGTCGGTTCATCCGCTATGTGATTTGCTGTGAAGAAGGTTTGCATACGAGGTTTCGCCACCTTCCACTCATTTTTCGTCGGTGAAAACGCGTGTAGCTGTCCCACGTATGTAGTCATCGCAAACGGTAAAACTTCCCGGAAAATGTTCAGCACTGACATACACACGAAATCGTCGAAAACTGCGTATTACCTTGCTTACGGTGGTGGTTGTGTCGAACTCCTTTCGAAATCAGGAAGTCCTTAACCATGCGCCATCCTTGTCGCCAATGTGATGTTTGAGGGGTTTGGTATAAATTACTCGGAAGTCGGATCAGAAAGAGATTTATTTCACACGTGTTCAGTCTTTTATACATAGGTATAGGCAGCAGTGTTGCCAGTAGATACCTAGTTGTTATAATATTCAATTATCAATATGGAGAGTTTTCAACATGGCGTCTGTTGGGTAACGTTCACTGTTTTATCGCTCTACATTCGTGTGCTAATTTTAAAGGTTCTACTAGCTTTTACGTGTTTAAATTATTTTGAATAGATTCAGTTTTGATCATTTGCAAAGTTTAGTATTAATTTTCAACCAAAATTATCTGCATAGAAGCTCAATCCCGTTTTCCCGGTTGCTCTTATCACCTGACCCCCCTTCACCCTAGCCACCTCTCAGTTCGCATTTCAGCTGAGTAACTTGTGTATGTGCAGTGTACCTTCCTAAATCCCTATGGGCCGGTGGGAAAAAATGAAACGGACAACACAGGGTAAGCCACCTCCCCGTTACACACCCCAGCAAAGCAGCCAGAAGCAGAAATCAAAGACCGTGGCTCCTAAAGATGAACATTCGAATTCTACTCCAGCTGTTGGTAAGACTTCCACTTGTATAAATGATAACGGTTCTGTACTTGACCAAACACCACAAGTTCAAGAAGAGGAATTATCGTTTGACTTGCAGATTCAGAATGCTTTGAGGAACTGCTTGGCTGATGAAAACTTCACTGAACGATTGATATTGAAAATAGGTCAGAGTATCAAAAAAGTTGTCTCCGAACTTATTGATAGAAAAACTGCACCTTTGATTGATCGTCTTGATCACTTGGATCAGCTATCCAGATCTAACAACATTTGTATATATGGTGTTCCCGAAGTTGTGCACACTAATCCTAACGTACACTCTGATTCACCTTCTTTATTAGAAAGAGTAACTACCCTTTTTTCTGCAAAGCTCCAGGGGACTGAAGGGATCTCGTGCCACCCTTTCCTTTCTAGTGCAAAGAGGATTGGTCGACCTCGACAGGACAACAAAAATGTTCCCCCTAAACCTAGGCCTGTCATTGTCACTTGTGAGACTCGTGGTCTCCGCGACTATATTATAGCCAATAAAAGACTAATGAAAGGTACTGGTCTCTATATATGTGAAGACTTGACCCCAGAACGACGTAAACTTTACCAAGACCTCTTGTCTGTCCATGGTCCAACTAAAGTATGGTCACATAATGGTAGAGTTTTTTGGATCGACTCTACAGGAAGACGGAGATCAGCCATTTCGCACCGTGATGTCAGAGAACAAGTTACTGAACTGCCTACTAGCCCTAAGACTACAACGCCTACACCACATGTTTCACCTTCAGGTCATGATAGCTTCAGCTCTGCTCTCGATGAGACCTTGATTGAGACAGAAAATCGAATTCGTACAGATGTTGAGAACCTTGAAGAAACACCCAAGGCTAGTTTCCTCTCCTCACAAATGGTGAGAGGATCGAACACGGCTATCAAGAAATCATTGTGAACTAGGTTTAGACAATGACAACTCGGTTCCTACAGTTCTAAGTTCCGATGGAGCTCATCCTTCCGAAAATTCCTGCTGATGGTTATAATAGACAGTTTCGTCAGATCTCGAATAAATACGTATTTGTCTTCCTATAAAACACGTATGTATTGACCTGGGTCCATATTACTGTCATTATTTTGCATTATTCTTTATATTTTGCGATCTCTCAGAACCGCACTTATATTTTTCTAGTTTTAGAATTGTTGTTTGTTGATACTATTTTTCAATATCTTGACTACTTTGTTCCAATATTTTTTTGGTTTATTCGAGTGACCTAATCGAATCCGTTCCTTTGTTTAAGCAGGAATTCAATCTCTATTACCTACTATTTTTATGTGATCTCATTTCGTACCTACCAGCTAAGATTTTCGATCTCTGAGTAGACATTTGATCTCTGGGTTTGTATACATAGTTAACTTCTTCCTGCATAATTTAACATGCTTAAAAGGATGGGTTGGGTAGGTGCCTACGCACCTTTTTATAGCTTCGAATTCTATTATGTACCTAGGTATCTACTGCATATGTACCTTTTTTTTTTGTTTTCACTCAGTACAAACCGAATGTTTGAGTTTGATATTACACTTATTTGAATGTGTTTTTCTCACAAGTTTATGTTGAGTTTTATATTTTTCTCTTTTGTATATTCTTTTTCATGTTTTCAATCTATCTGGCCTCTATGTCTTTGGACTTCCTATTACTCATGTTTCTTTTCCTCTTCCTCTTTTTCTTTCCCCTCGTACTATTCTATGGTTGCTGCATTGTCGTTTTGTTGTGCTTGGTCCTTCTCCAGGGATGCTGATAGGGTGGGTTTTTCAAATTATGATTTGTGACTCTACTTCACCAGCACCATTCCAAGCTCCTAGTCCATCACTATTTGCTGAGACTGAGGGAGATATTGACGATATTGAACCATCTGACTTAGCTTATAATATTCCTAATATAAATCCTAAATTGTTTTCTATGTGTCACTTTAACGCCCAAAGCCTTCTTGCCCATATTGATGCTATTCGATTTTATACTGATTCGTCTGATATCTGTGTGATGGGGATCTCGGAAACATGGCTGACCCGAAGAATAGCTTCTGCTAGAGTTGACATTCCTGGCTATACATTGTTGCGAAATGACAGGGTTGGTAGACGTGGGGGTGGGGTTGGGCTTTATATCCGAAGTGATTTGCATAGTTCAGTAATTTGTAAATCACCTGCTAGGAGTACTATTGAGTATTTGTTTGTTGAGATAAAATCTGGCATGAAAAAACTAGCTGTAGGTGTTATATACAGGCCTCCTACTCCTTTCTCGGACATTACTTCTCTTGAGCCTACCTTTGCTGACATCAACATTAACTATGAACATATTTTTATTATGGGTGATTTAAATATAAATTTATTGAACAAAAACCAAAAACCTACTAAACTATTGAGACGGATGTGCGACTCTTTTCCTATGTATATTCTCAAGTCTAGTCCAACTCATATTGGCCCCAATCGCAATTCTCTCATTGACCACTGTTTTGTTAAAAAAAAATCATCTGTTGTACATTATGACCAATATTTAGTCCCAGGAATCTCTAATCACAAAATGCTCTTAGGTTCATTTTCTATCCCAGTTCCTAAACTGAAACCCCACATAATTCAGTCAAGATCCTTGGGCAGGATTTCTGATGAAGCTATTATCGCCAGAGCGATGATTACCGACTGGCAGAAAATTGAGGATTTTTGTGATGTTGATTCTATGGTAAATTATCTGCAGGACAATTTGACTGCTATTATTGATGATCTCGCTCCTGTACGCTCTATCAAGATTCGTCATCCCAACACGCCCTGGTTCAGTCCTGAGGTAAAAGCAGCCCTTAACAAACGTGATTACTTTTTCAAAATCTGGGACAGGACACGTGATCCTGTTGCTGAAAAGTTATACAAGCTCCATCGTACTAAAGCCAAAGCTATTGTTCGAGCTGCTAAGAAAGTGTATTATTCGTCCCTATTAGATTTGAAGCTTCCTTCGAAAATCCTGTGGAATAATATAAATAAATTTGGTATGAAAACCAAAACCAAGTCTGGCGGCAGCAATCATCAAGTCAGCCCTGATGACCTTAACATACATTTTGTCAGAGATCCTGAGCATACTTCTTCACCTGATCAACTAACCAACCCTCGAAATCTAAACACTGTTAATGGATTTTCCTTCAGCAATGTATCTCAGGACGATGTTCGTGAAGCTATTATGTCTATTAAGTCGAACTCAGCTGGTTTTGACTCACTTCCACTAAGTTTTATAAAAAAGGTTCTGCCTATTCTTCTTCCTGCACTCACCCATGCCTACAATTATTCCATTACGTCTTCTACTTTTCCAGCTTTATGGAAGCATGCTATAATTACAGCAATTCCAAAGAATGATAACCCCACCTCTGCCGATGAACTTAGACCAATCAGTGTTTTGCCCATTCTAAGTAAGGGTTTGGAGTGGCTAATGTACAAGCAGCTCATTAATGTTTTGAACACTTTCCATGTTCTAGATAACCATCAATCAGGCTTCCGGAAAGGTTTTAGCTGCTCCACCGCCTTATTGCGTCTTACTGAGGACATCCGAGATGGCTTCTCAAAGTCCCTCGTCACCATTAATGTCCTTCTTGATTTTGCAAATGCTTTTGGTTCAGTCGACCATGCCCTCTTAAACCATAAACTAAAAACATTTTACAATTTTGATGCTACTTCCTGCAAACTCATCAACTCTTTTTTGTCTCACAGAACTCAGGCAGTGAGAGTCGGGTCATCCATATCCAACCCTCTAGCTCTCAAATATGGTGTTCCTCAAGGATCTATTCTAGGACCCATATTATTCTCTTTATTTATTAATGATATCCCAAACTCTATTTTATTTTCTAAGTACATTTTATTTGCTGATGACCTACAATTGTATATCCAGTGTCCTATTAATGAAATTTCCACCACCATTAACCATCTCAACTCTGATCTAGCCAATATTAATAAGTGGTCCTCCTCTAATGGAATCACATTAAATCCAAAGAAAAGTCAAGCTATAGTTTTTTCAAAAAATGCTGTTGATATCCAAAATATCCCTTCCCCTGTAATCAGCAATCAACCTATCAGTTTTCAATCTAAAGTAAGAAACTTGGGTATTATGTTTGATCCTCAGCTGCAGTGGAACAATCATGTTTCACTCATTTGTGGTAGGGTTTACCATGCTCTGTACCTCATGAAACCTTTTAAGCATTTTGTGACGAGTGAGTTGAGGAGAGCGCTTATTCAATCCCTGGTGTTGCCGTATTTTACCTACTCAGATATTGTTTTCAGCACTGGGTTAAATGCTCATTTCACTAAACGTCTTACGGTTGCCTTCAACTCCTGTGTCCGTTTCATAACCAATGTTTCCATGCGAGAGCACATAAGCCCTTATTACTGTTCACTTGTGGGTTGCAGCATTGACAATCTAATGGCTACTAATCTCTTATGCTTCATTTTCAAATATATTAATGTTTCCCATCCATACTATCTTCATCAAATGTTCTGTCCTACTTCATCTAACAGAGCTAAAAATTTGCTGATGCCCCAGCACACTTCTTCCCTCAAGGGCTCCATTGCAGTGAATGGTGTTCGGTTGTGGAACGCCCTCCCAAGGGCAATAAAGGATTCTCCCTCCTATTCGGTGTTCAGGAGACGATGCCTTGCTCACTTTGCGGAATGTTAGCGACCACTTCCTTCATTTATCCTTCTTTTCTTCATTCATTACCCCTTCTTCCTCTTTTTTATTTTTTTTTCATCTTTCACCACCCATTTTTTCTTCTACTTAGCATTTCATTATTTTTCTCATTTCTTCTTTCTCTCATGTATAGGTCATTTTTTCTTATCTACACTATTATATCGTTTTTGTCATTACTTGGTAATTTTTTTTTACGTTATTGGCTTTATTTGTTATTTTCAGTACTATTTACATAAACTAAAATAATTTTTTTTTATAACTCTCTGCCCTGCTCCAAGGGTGTACGCTAGGTGGGCCCAGGTCCTTTGTACACTAAATAAATAAATAAAATAAATAAGTAGATGGATCCTATACACAAATCCATGGATGGATGCTACAGGTACCTACTCTTCGATAATAATGATTATAGATAATTTTGCCATAAGCATCAGAATAGTTACAAGTAGAGAACTCATATGTAACAATAATAATTAGAAACAAATTTTCCCACTGATTCTCTTCCTCCTATTCTTGTGGATGGAGTGGTGGTGCTATACAGGGACACCTTAAGAAACCTGGGAGTTCAATTCGACAAAGTTTTATCATGAGACCCTCAGGTGCTGCGCATCACATGCCTCTCCTTCCTCACTCCCAATCACCTCAAGCGAAGACTCACTACAGCCCTAGTCACTTCTAGTCATTTCTTCTACTGCTGCTCCTCACTCTTCTCTTACTTCCTCTAAGCTAATTGGCTCCTTCAATACATACATTTGAAAAAATGTTAAACTCAAGGATTCGTTTCAGAATGCCTCAGAAAGGATTTCAATGGAAAAAAATTTCAAAAATTATTATTTTAAAATTTTCAGAGCCATTGCCATGAAATAGTTCATTTCTTACGAAAATTTTCTAAAAACATACCTACTATTACACATGGAAAATTATGTACTCAATTCCAAGATTCTGGAGGCATCGCAATGCAGCTGCCTTGCAAAACGCCAAACATGCCACAGGAATGCAAATAAGGCTAAAGTTAGTGGAGCCACCACCAGAAACAAAATCGGTTCCCTTGGGACAGAAACCTAGGAGAGGAAGGCCAAGCAAAGGGAAAGTGCAATTTTAGTTTTAGTTATTTGAATTTGATTTCTTTGACATGTATTCATTTGTTGACGATTTGTTGTTGTGCCAACTGCTTAACTGACATGATTGTGCCAATCGTGCAATCATTTTTCCTGATGTGACATCATTTTTCTGTCGTTAATAAATTACATCGTAATGAAATTTACTGTTTAGTTTTTCATTTCTTTTTATTGTAGTTGATACATTTTTCTACTATCTTTGAAATATTACTAACAAGAAAAATCGGTCTATAATTAGTTGCATTCTGTTTATCTCCAGATTTATATATTATTTCATATTATATCATATATTATATCATATTTCGTGCGGAGCATGGGATGGAAAGCCGATTTGATGGCTCCCGAAATTTTATTATGATTGCCACCACTCTGTTCGGGGCCTTTCTTCGCGCGTTTTTAGTTTTGACGATTTCGATTATCTGAGTGAGCTAAATTCACTCCTGTTCACCCTAGGGAGTTGAAATTTGATAGGGTGACTCTTCGGGAGAATAAAATACGATTGAAATTGACGGTGAAACTGCCGGACTGATTTTGACTGAAGCGGTGAAGCAAGGGTTGCATTATTGATAGTTGATGGACTGGAATTTGATATATCGTGCGAATCACGGGTTCCTACTAGTTAATATATATAAGTCAATTGAGAGTGAAACAAGATTTTCGGGTAGTCAACCACTTTAACTATAAGGGAGTTATAATAATGGAGTGAGTGTCCAATGATGTCAGCTGGTGAACATTCCCCACACGTGGAAGAAAATTTGACGACCCTAACAGCCATGGCCATGAAATCCCGATAAGTAACAAACTTTTGTCTCTCTCTTTTTCTCTATTTATCTCGATTTTTTGTGTGATTTATCTTTTCAACAGATTTGAAAACTCTCAAGAGAAAAGAGTATTTATTACCTAAAAATAAAACACTACATCTTTGTCAATACGTATTAGAATTCTACCTTGACCTTTGAAGTTTACGAGAAAATTTGCTTTAAATACACAATACGTGGACAGGATCTTTACTTTCTGTCTTTTGATCTAAGTGTGATCAGTAAAGATGATTTTCGTTGCTGCTACAGCGCTTTTGGCACTTTGGGGTAATTATAATATATAATATTTATGCTTTTCAATCCTACAGAATTGTGGAAGCTACAATTAATGGGAGAAAATGGAATGGTTTTGTATTTAATGAACATCTTTCAATCTCGTTTTATTCAATTATGTTTTAATACGTAACTTATAACATTATTTGTAATAGTTTACTTTCTTCCGTGTTAACATGCAATACGTTTTTTCAAAACCAATTAGGTACTAGAGTACCTAAATAGGATAGGACAGGACATTTAGTTTGTTTATACAAGTGGTCATAAGTAAAGTTATAAAATTAGTCAAGGAAATATATTATCATTTCTGAGTTATTAATCTTACTCTAAAAAGTTGGGACGTATATAACTCCTTCAAACAGTTGATATATAACTAGTTTTTGATCATGTAATTACCTATTTTTTAAGAGATAAACGATAGATAAATATAACAGGAGTGCTTGGTTAGATCAATTATTTTATTTTTGTTGGGAGTTTTCGTAATTTAAACAGATTTTAGGAACTCCAAATAACTATCCATGTGTGTTAAAACAATTTAAAAAGCAGATTGTTCGAAACTGTGATGAGAATGCTTTAAAAGTCCAAACGTTCTGGGTTCTCATAGGTATACAAACTTTGGTTAATCAGAAACGAACCAAATACGAGTTTTGCCAACTCTGTAAGAACTTTTGATTTTTCGATTTGCCAACACTGGTGATGAATCATTGTTTTGGATCGAATCGCTTTGTTTTTTATGCTCTACAACTTTTCTACGTATAATATGTTCTTGAGGATGCACGGTTTAGGAGTCATAGGAGAAAATCTTTAAAATGTGCAAATTTAGCCATATTTATGGAGACATCATCTTGCGTTCCACCAATTTTGATATGGGAAGGAATTTTGCAAAATCTAATCTCAAACCTTCTCAAGAAATTACTACCTATTTTCAGCCACGACAGCTGGAGTCATAAACTCATAATGTCAAATAAATTTCAATGTTACAGCTTCGGGCTGTTGCACAGCGACACCTCACGGTGGACCGAACCGTTCAAATGGAAAGAGGTAAAAACATTTTCGAATAAGTTTTACATTGTAATTATAGTTAAATAAATATAAAATAACTAACAACTAAAAAGGCAAGTTTCCATATAAGATTATGTAGGGTAACTCTCTTGTTTTGTTATAATATTATGAGGTACCTACAATATTTTATTACTTCAATTAGATATTGTAATTATTGTGTCAGTTGAAAGGTGGAATGTGGTCTTTGTGAGTGCTTTCATAAAAGGTGCTGTATGGAGCAGGTACGAACTAAATCACTCGCAACGATGCACAGTGGTTCAGAAACCCCTTTTTCCAAGCCAAAACTCAAAAAGTAAAAAGTCTTTGGAAGGAGTAGTTTGACATGCTGAGCTGTTTAGAGTTTGTTGGAGAGTCAGAGGTTTCAGCTGGTATAAAATATTTTCTCGTTCAGCTACACTCAATGAATCTTGCGAACGTGCGATAATGGGGTATTTAGTTCGTTTATACAAGTGGTCAATAATGCATATATGAGGCTGTCCAGGCCAGCTCGTGATTTTTTGGTTTATTATTTTCAATAATAAGCCTATGTGATCGTGTAGCAAAACATTTGTATAACCCCCCAAGTTCAAGTGTGTGTCAAGTCCAAGAATAAAGTCCAATAATTGTTATAACGTGTTGTTGTGCCCAACTCGAGTAACTCCGTGGCACTTTCCCCACCCACGCCATGACATGGTCCCAGCCATAACCTTGATGTCATTCGTTGCCACTCCTTTTAGCTTGGATATCGCTTGCTGCAGATAATTTCCATTATATTTACTTATCTTAGCCCGCCAGATCTGCTCCATGTCCAGCCTACTTCTGACAACTCGGACATTCAGGATTATGGCAGACCCATCGGGCTGGATGGCAACGATATCTGGCTTCTAGCGATGACAAAGTACCTGGTGCCTGGTGGCCTTGGCAACCGCATCATGATGTAGGGTGCGGCCACCATATGTCTGAAAACACTGCTGCACCACATGATACGGGATCTCATTTCAACCCCAAAAGGCATGGCAACACTGCCCCGTGGGGAGACCACCTCGATGTTCCCGAAGGCTCGAAAAAGCACCTCAGTGTTCCCCTAGGAAATTGGTCTGGATGTTCCCGTGTCTCCCGAATGTTCTCCTAGCGGCGGGTTACGATTCAGGCCTCGATGTCCCGATCTCAGTGTTCCCATATTGAAAAATGGATAACGATAATTGAGATCGTGATTAGTCCTTTAATTAATAAACGGCTACTTACGTATAGGTATACAATAATCAGGTACAATGCGCGTACTTCGTCAAATCACTCAATCAAGGTTGTCGTGATGTGGCCGGTATTTCGCGCGAATGCGCTTCACGTACTGGTAGTCTGAAATCTGACCCGACCTGTGCAGATAAATAAGCTTGTGGACCCATCTTTGTCACTGAACTACTGCATTCCTGGGGGTGTGCACCTGAAACAAATGAAATATACGTTAGGTACATTTATTCTAAGCTAATCTGAAGTGTGATTGGGTTTGCCCGTATGTATTAAAATAAATAAATAAGTGTAACTCCCTGTACCCAAATTCATTCAAAATTAGTATCATGCACTCATTTGCCGTACCTCATCTTCGCAGTGGATCTTTGCATAAATCTCCCTCTGAAGATCTAGTAAAATGAGTAAGATGTTTGGATGCGGCGAGCTAAAATTATTCTTGAAGTGAGCATGGAATGATTCACATGCATTCGTCGTACGAGTCATTTCGGCTGCAAACAGAACCCTTTTAAATAATGAACTTAATTTATTCACAACTCAGCGTGAAGAAAATTACCTGTTCGTGAAACCCACATATCAGGGGGAATCGATCGTCATCTGATACTTATGTGTCACGTATGTCGTGTGCCGAACGCCCAACGTAGCCACCTTCCAACATCCGAATCCATTTTGTAACATGGGACCAGCCCTAGGAACTAAATCTTCCTGAACCTGAGAAAAGAGAAAAAATAGTAAAATTAAATAATTAAGTGATTTAATCAATTTAAAAAAAGGAGTAGTTTAAACTTATGGCTAGTTCATTTAAAAAAAAAATTCATATTTCTCACAATGTTTATGAAATTCTAGTAGATTACTACTAACCTTGAATGGGAGAGCACAAAATTCCTCATCGGTCACTTTTCGCTTGACTGTTGCTTGTAAATTGCACGTTTCTTCTCTCACAGTGGGTTCCCGGTTGTGGGCAGTTTGGTTTATCACCTCATTTCCTTCGGGTTTTAAGTACGAACGAGACTAGATTTGACCACCGGTCGGTTCCCGCCGGTGATAAATGTTACGTGCGACATTGTCGAGGTACGGGAACTCTGAGGCTAACCAGCTCGTAGGCGATCGGAACATTTCGGCTACTCTTATCGCCATTTCGGCGGCAGTGCTTTCACCTGATGGTCCACACCAGAACACTGGAGCCGTCGTCTGCCCCGTGACTACTCCTTGAACTCCTAATAATTCCCTGATTGTTAACCCCTATTGTAATTATCATCCTTCATACCCCGCACCTTATACCCTTTTCCATTTTCATTACCATTTTCTTGCCTCCAGTTTATTTTATTCAATTAGTACAATTTCTTCTACAACCAATACGGCTATAAACATCTACCTCTAAGAATCACGCATCGATACACCGATCATTTTACCGCCCATCGGGCGGGTAACGTGGCTAGTATTAATATATTCTAGTTTAATTTAATAAATTAATAAATGATTATTGTTAGTTGAATTATCTACTAATTACCTACTTGAATCATCTGTTCTTCTTTTGCAGGTTTATTGTGCAGCTTACCAGGAATACGGAACAATCTGGATTTCATTCGGAAAGGAATTACATAGAGGAGTTGGAACTCGATGCCTACAAGGTAAAGCAACATTTTGAACGAATGGTTAACTAGTCCTAACATCAGATTAAAGATGAGCGCTCACTGATCCCGGAGCGGGATGGGCCTCATCAAGGGGAAACTCGGCCCTTCGGGCCTCGCAAGGGGCTCCGCCCCCCTGGACCCCCCCCCCCCGGATGTTATTACTTTGAGCCTGACTGCTAAAATGTAAAAAACATGGATTCATGTTTTAGCTCCTCGCTCTCACTTTATTATAGAAATGATCACGACGATTGAGCTATTGTGAGATGATTATCTCCTAATAGAAACTCGCGAGTAAACATTCACTTTATTATAGAAAGAGGCTACATACGAAATTACAGCTTCCTATAGTGTAAAGTATAGAAATTACCTATTAAAATGATTTAACCACCGCTTCACAAATCAAACCGTTCTCGCAATATTCGGATCACCTGCTATGAATCACATAATCGAAACACCAGCTCAATGAAATCATCAGAAATTAACAAGCGATTGCAATCATGTTCACAATATCAATAATTGAGAATGATCACCTGTGTGTAAACAATTATTCATATAACCATGCTCATAACTCAGCTTGTTGGCCACGCACTTCGCAGTAGTTAATATAGTATGGTTGGATAAATCGAGAGCTTTCGAACGAATGGTCAACGAATTTTGTGGGATGAAAAATGACGAAGTACCATTTCCCTAGCAACGACTCGGTTGTAGGCGGAAATCATCAGAAATCATTGAGTAACGTAACGTAACGTAACATAACGAAAATTTGTTTGTGTGCCATAGCAAAGACATGAAATGTCAAAAATAATAATTAGAAAGCATAAAATAATTAGTGACCCAAAATTACTGAATTTGCTGTAACATAGTCTCGACGATGCCCAATTCTTCCACGAATATGAATTCACGTCGTCGTTGTGATAACATTGCTAGTATACACAATCATAACAACACCTACCTTGTTTATAGGTTGCGTGACGTTTTTTTCTTTGCGTAACAAAATTTCCTTATACTTCCGGGATACTTAGTAATAGGTCTTGGTTGTTGACATTTGGTAATATAGGTAAAATTCTTAATTTAATAATTAGGTACTTAAATAATTCAAATAATTTTGATGAAATGTTCTTACTGATTCCACTCTGCTGTGTTGGCTCCAAATCGTCAAATGCACCATGACATTTTCGGGCCACTTCCCTCCACGCCTCACTTTTTTAAATCTTGTCACCATAATCACTACACCTCATGTCCCATATCGCGGGACAAATTCGAATTGATTCAATAAAATTTTCAACATTCAAACTACGAAGAGAGAGCCTTTCATGGTGGCTCGAAGTTGACTCGTGTGAAGACGCTCATTGGCGGTAGTGTCCTTTGAGTAGAATCAACTAGTGGGGATGAGAACGGTGCAGGCACTGTGCCGGGCTCCCACGTGCACGGACGGACGAGTTGACCGCGTGTGAGGGGGTTCGGGAAACTCCATTCACTTTCCACAGAGCTACACTCCTTGCACCCGCCCGTTCACCTTGTGTCAATATCAACAATATCAATAATTGAGAATGATCACCTGTGTGTAAACAATTATTCATATAATCATGCTCATAACTCAGCTTGTTGGCCACGCACTTCGCAGTAGTTAATATAGTATGGTTGGATAAATCGAGAGCTTTCGAACGAATGGTCAACGAATTTTGTGGGATGAAAAACGACGAATTATCATATCCCTAGCAACGACTCGGTTGTAAGCGGAAATCATCACAATTATTGGCGCTACTTTCATCTCACTTTATAGTCTCACTTTTCGGCGGGGGATCCATCGCTAAAACATGATTCCATGTTAAAAAGTTTCAGTCATGGATCGTGTGAGCGAATCTTCATAAATTTATTTTCATGTTATTTTATGTTACCCACATTGTTTTGAAATTTAAACACGTTGAGAGCTAGGAAATAGTTAACTGCCAGTTTCATGGCAAAGAAACCAGTTCTAAATAATATTGTGGAAGTCAAAGTAGATTCTGGATTTTTAGCTAATTTTTTTGTAGTTTTTATCTATTTTTCAGCAAAGGCTGATGAAAACTCAAGCAACTTTTTTAGCATAGTTTTGTACAAAAACATTTTTAATTGTCTAGTTCATTGTTGATAAACTTCTTTCGACTAAAATTCTGTTGAAAAATATAATTGTATCAAAATGTATCAACTTGCAGCTATTTTAGTGATTTTTATAGGACTTTATTTGAAAATTGACCAACTCAATGAGGTCCAAAAGTGCTGGCTAACTCATTCTTTAATTTGGAAAGCTTGATTTTTTGGCGCAAGAACGGAATTTTTATCTCAATCCTGAAAGTTATTCTTCTTTGAAAGGACACACTTTTTTTTTTTTTTTTTTTTTTTTTTTTTTTTTTTTTTTTTTTTACGAACCTCTCTTCAAAGGCGGAGGGGGCACACCATTAACTTGAAAAATAAACAAATAAAATAAAAAAGTGGGGAGGACGCCCAGGTTTACCCGACGCCGGCTCTAGGGATAAGGGAAGTTGCAGGACGAGGAGGAAGAATGGGATGAAAGGAAGTGCCCTTATAAAATGACCACCAGTTCAAGTGAGAACCCCTCTGCACGCGGGTGGTGATAGCATGGAGCACTCCTACCGAGATGCCCAACTCGAGTAACTCCGTGGCACTTTTCCCGCACCACACCCCGCGCCATGACATGGTTGCGCCATAACCTTGATATTATTGGTCGCCACTCCTTTTAGCTCGCAAATTGCTTGCCATAGGTCATTTCTGTCATATTTATTTATTTTAGCCCGCCAGGTCTGCTCCATGTCCACGCTGCCACACACACACACACACTTTTTTTTTCTTTCACACAACTCCCCTCAAAGGCACACCATTATTTTGAGAGAATGAATAAATAAATAAAAGAAATTGGGAGGACGCCCAGGTTTACCCGACGCCGGCTTTAGGGATAAGGGAAGTTGCAGGACGAGGAGGAAGAATGGGATGAAAGGAAGTGCCCCTATAGAATGACCACCAGTTCAAGTACGAACCCCTCAGGACGCGGGTGGTGATACCACGGAGCACTCCCGCCGAGATGCCCAACTCGAGTAACTCCGTGGCGCTTTTCCCGCACCATGGCACGGTCGCAGCCATGACCTTGATGTTATTAGGTGCCACTCCTTTTAGCTCAGATATCGCTTGTTGCAGATCAATCATATTTACTTTTCTCAACCCGCAAGGTCTGCTCCATATCCACGCTGCCACTGACAACCTGGACATCCAGGATTATAGCAGACCGATCAGGCTTGATGGCAACGATATCTGGCATCTTTCCTCGGTCATTCGGCATGTGACCGTAGGCTCCCACCAACCAAAAATTAAAGGGAATGGTTATGAAATTGAATAAATTGGTGTATGTAATTCAGAATGAAGGCGAGGAGATTCAACCATCAATGTAACTAAGCGTGGAAGCTCCTACTGTATCGTGATCTCCTGTTCAAATGTCCTGGCAGTGTGATGTGTTTTTGCAGCCAACCCGTACCACCTTCTCCGGGAATGAGTGATGAAACGACGCCAGTTCGCCCTAGTGGAGGTTCGGAGAAGGTGGATCAGTTGTTTTGTGTGTGTGTGAGCCTACGGTCTCTCCCTTTCGACATCCCAACCGCTGGATGACAAAGCGTCTGCTATCTGCTCGGCAACCGCATCATGACGTAGAATGCGGCCACCGTGGGTACGAGGACACTGCTGCACCACATAATATAGATTCTCATTTTTACCCCGACAGGTACAGCAGAGGGTGTCTACTGTCCCGCGACTACTCCTCGAACACCCCACCGAGATGGCTAGTGTAGCCACCCAGACGGCATGAAAATGGCGATAGTCGCGGGCCCGAATACCCTCTGAAGCCCATTCCACCCACTGGGAAGAAAATGGGGATTCATACACACACACACACGCGTGCACACACACACACACACACACACACACACACACATATATATATATATATATAAATATATATTGCAACATTTTGGCACCCATACAACATTGAAGTTAGGAGGCACCCTCCTTATCCGCTGGTGTATATATGTATTTTATGGTGTATATTGCTTCAAATGACCTCTAAAAACAGCAAGGTATACTTTTTATTTCATTTTAATGGTTATTTACTGAATCCCATAATGCTATACTTGTGGCACCATTCTAGAGAATTTCAAGTATCCGTCTATGTGGCAACCATACAATATTGAAGTAATGTGGCACCCTCATTATTCCCTGGTGTATATGTATATAAATAAATATTCCAACATTGTGGCACCCATACAATATTGAAGTTAGGAGGCACCCTCATGCCAACCAAGATATACAATTACGAATCACTGACTAAGTGGCGACCACTTTTATACCTAGGTGGCATCTGTGACGTTGCCAAACCACCTTCAGAACAGCAGACAAATCAACCATTTTATAATAGCGGACAAACAAGAGCGAACCACACACACCCATTTCACAACTCTCATTGGTCTTCCTGGGTTCTGTTGAGGTAAACAAATTATGGTCAAAGATCCAGAGACTGAGCTTCAGGGAAGGAGAATATTTAAATCTCGCAGACTTTTAGTTTTGCCAGCAGATTAGGTACCTAGATAATTTAATTTTGTAATTCTATATCTTCTTTTGTTAGTGCAGGTACTAAATACGCTGAATGTGGATATTGTAAAACCACAACCAGCAAGCAAAATAATAAGCTTTGAAAAGGCGTAGGTATTAAATGTGCTCCAATTCTCTCAACAAAATGTGAATTATTTTTCCCACAGAAATCGTTTTGGGTTCTATGAAACCTGGATAAAAATTTCTTTTCGTGTAGCTACAGCCAGTAAGCGAAGGGTCTTTTTATACCTTCCACAGTAACGGCCAGATATAAGCAACTTTCGTCGTTAAGAATGGCCCAGATTGTGTTTTCGAGTCGAAATGGGGGGGGGGGGGGGTATGTATCCCCATATAAATTATACAAGAATTTCTCGTTTAAGAATATAGGATAAGTGAAACAGTCGCGAAAGTCGTGAAGCAGATTGGGGGGGGGGGGGGGGGGGGGGGGGTATAACGGAAAAAGCACCTGAGTACAATACTATGTAATCAATGTTATTTCTTGGTGTCATTCACCATAATAATTATCGCTTATCAACTCCCTACCTATCTAATAAACCGTCTGTATGCGTTTTTCGGAGAAACATTATCTCGTTTAAGAGAATCGTTATTTTTTACGCGGAACCATCGTTGTATCACCATATAGTACATTGGTGCACAACTAAGTGCCGTCCTTCTCACCGGAGAGGACGTTCATCCCCATCATTATGGCTCCGGATGTTTTCCATGGATCTCACAGGCATGTTTTTTACCTCGGTAATATGAACATTCCTCTTAAACGATGGAAATGGTAGCGCAACTACGAGGTTCTACCTCGGCCAAAAATTCTCTTACCCCAGCCCATCATTACACTTGCAATTTGAGTGTATTGCACAAAAGGTGAGAAGAAACATTCTCCTCCGTAACTTCAAGATGTCTAAAGAAATGGAAGTTTTAGTGGACAAAATCCTAACTTTTCAATTTGGAGTATACGACCTCATAACGAAAATGAAATAGTATATTTGTGGGTAGTTCTTGGTTGCTTAAGAACTAGTAGGTAACACTTAACCAGATATAGGAAAGAAAATTGTCTATACGTTTCGAGACAATCGTTTGAAATCCCAAAAACACGTTCTGACATTGTAAAAAAAAATATTTCAGTTCCACCTTTGCCGAATTCCCATCAATACAATCGTCCGTAGAACGTGATCAGCAATTTCTAACCCACAGGGCTTCTAGAAAATCATTAATCTATGAAAAAAACTGGAAGACACAAATAAAATAAAATAAGCAGTTCTAAAATTCCAATTCTTATCCGACCTTAAATATCCATGCCCCTTTTGTAGGAAGCCCTATGGAGCGAGAAAATGTCCCAGTTTCAAGGTATCAAGGTCATGATTACCGTAGTCAAGTGACCCTTTTGTATGGTTAATGTAAAAGCCGTCTACCGGCTGCCCACAAACTCGAAAACTGTCCTTCACAGACCGTTTGCATGTATTGCAAACAGTTCCGCAACTTCCCCCTTCAATATCATTCTGGACAAAAAAAATGGAGATCGGCGTTTTTGACTTCGCTATCAGGGTTCAAATTGATAACTGACACACCGTTTCGATCGGAATTTAAATCTTCATAACCATCGGAAGCAAAACTCATGGATCCCTCCAATTTCTCGTCTGGTTTGGATGCTAAGGACCAACCTCGATCGGGAGCATCTCCAACCTCATCTGCCCGTAATGCCAACATCTCCGGATGCAAAATCAGGCTCGACAATGTTCTTATATCTACTAAATTCTACGACGCACGATGTTAACTCCTTCAGCTAGATGACCGTGATCGCCCGAGGACAGGCGATATCAAAAGGAGGGACATCAAAGTACTTTTGAGACATTAAAGAACTAAAAGAAGAGCATAGAGTTCTATGCTTGGTGGTCGAATGTGAATTACAAATTTATTTTAAACCCACCACAAACTCGTAGGAATTATTTTGGCTGTTTTATCTAAATTGCTTTCAAGCATTAAACAGGTATTTCTTATGCCTACTGCAACATCCGCGTCACCTTCCACTTCCACCCTTATCAACTTCTTCACAACTGCGTGTAAATGCGGATGAGGACATGCACAACTAAAGGGAGGAGGCATCTACCGAGCATTTTGCTGGAACGGGTGTAATCTTGCTGTCGATGCACCGGCCTAATTTTCCCCTTCGATACCGCCTCATCTTTTAATTCAGCCAATGTACAAGATATAGGTGCTAACCGCCAATGCCACTAGGAGCTCGGCTGAAAAGGGGCAATTGATCTATAGAAACGGACCAGTTATTGAATTTGTTACTATTCAATTGAGTTTGTATAAGATATGAACGTCTACAAGTCCAAAACCGATGGCGACAAGAAAAACAGATCTCAATTTGCGGAAATATGGCTTACAGCTAGAGGGGGAACCATATCGGCCCTTAACACATTCATCCATGGCCAACTGAACCATGGTCGTCTGCTATCTCAAGGTGGATGGGTGTTACATGCAGATGTGGTTGAAATATAAGAGTTTGGGCCCCCAGAAACGACTGTTTTGTTGATCGCTGAAACTGTGGCCCATCATACCAGGTTATTGATAGGTTACGTGAATTCAAGTCTGCTACCTTAGTATCGCTAGGTCTTTGCTACAGACGCAGTCCAAAAACACAAATTTTGGATCTGCAATCGACTTATTGGTAAATAAATGAAATATGAATCAGATGTACATGTAGATGTACTGTAGTTATGCAAATCTGCCACTCGAATATCGCCGGTTCGCCAATGTAGACGTCTGACGTCGTTCAAAAACACTGATTTGGATTGGGGTCAAAAAGAAACTCGTATACATATAACTCAAATTACGGCCAATATTAATTGGTTTAATAGGTAACTTAGAAATATCGAAGCGTCACTGGCTTACTGGTGAAGATGAAGTCAAAACACTGTAAATCCTTGACACAAAGGTTTATTATTTTCCATTAGGTACAGATAAAAAACCTGAGGCAGAATCCGTTGGTACCCCCCGGTCAAATACTGTGAATCTGATTGCGTACTATTAGAATGATATAATCAGTCGTTATTGTTCTATATCTGATCTGATTTATATTTTGATTTGATTTTTAGCGCATTTTCTTTTAAGAAAGGAAAAATTAGCTATTGTGTTCACTTTGTTCGCTGATGTGTATGTATGTCCTCTTAAAATCGTTCTAAATGACACTTCCCGACATCCGATTTTGATGAAACTTGGTATGGATGTAATCAGTAACATTGAGGAAATAAAGATGTGCCAGGGGTTGCTGACTACTAAGAGGTCATTGATCAGCTGATTGAGCTCCCAAGCCATTTTGTCTCTAATTCAACGCAGGAAGCGTCTACTATTTCACGCGGATCCCCTTACAAGAAAATACGGTATCATGTGTCTCATTTTGTGAGCACTAATCTACTTGTTTATTATTTTTTAATAACACTATCCTCCTCCCCCTAAAAAAACAAGGTCATGCCCTCACGACACAGGTACTGGTCCTGGGGGTTAGTATTACACGTCTCCTCCTCAAAAAATAGACGTCTATGTGAAAAACGGTCTTCGGATTCGGGTTCAGTACCTTCAAAACCCCCAGTACCAGCTTCGCCTTTATTTTATTTTATTTTATTTATTTTATTTTTTTATTTTTTGCAGTGTAATAATTTATAGTATTGATATGGGTTTCCACAACTTCACTGCTCTCCAGTCTGTGTGTCTTATCAAATGAAAGTCGTAGGACATCTAATTCTATATCTGCATTTTATATCACATGTCATTTTATTTCATTTTCATGTAATACATACCGTAATGAATTTCATCTCATATAATACATGTCATTTTATGACGGAAAATTCAAAATTGTCACTAGACCGCTCCTTCTCTAACACGTGATAGTTTTCTAAGGAAATTATTATTTCGTAAAATTATATTTAGGTAATTCACTAATAATAAAATTAGCGAGACTAATTGAATTCTGTATTATAAGGATATTATAATTAAATTGCGTTTAAGATTGAGTAGTCATGCCAAAATTAACCTTATTTAGACGAACCACCTCAGGTGTACGACGGGAGTCGTGTGTGGACAATTTGTAGGTATTTTTTGTCATAAATGCGCTAAAAATAAATTAAATTTCCAATGTTTGGTACCCATTAGTTACAAACTTAGACTATTTACGACTTTCATCTAAAAAGTTTTTCAATTGGTGTGACAGTTTCTGAGACTAAAGCTCTTAAAAAATCCAAGTTCACCCAAATTGAAAAAAGTGCCGTTTTTTACAAGCGGTTGCATGATTTCTCATATTTCAAATTTTAATAGGTTATTCTACGTAGAATTTAACTGCCGTGAATATTAGTAATAGATGTTTCCTTGCTAACTAGCTTAGTTTTGGCGTAAGATCAAAAATATAGAAAACAGTTCGAAAGTTGCGATGTATTTTAGCAATAGCTTAGGTCGCCGAAGTAACTGGAATAAGCACACTTGGGTTTTTACTATACATGTTGACTCTAAAAATACGAAAATCAACACAATCCGACCTTTTGTTGAATGACGCATTTGGATTTATTATTTTCAATAATGAACCTTTGTATTTTGAAGATAAATCAGCTTTTTTTTTCTTCTATTTACTAGACAATTTACTAGTAATGTGACATTTTCGGTTTTTTAAACATTATTATTACCTATACAATCATTCATGTATTTATAATTTTCATCACCATTTATCACATTCATTTGAAATTCCCAAATCTCGAGGAAAATAGGCAAGGAGACTAATAATTCCATACCACTTGATGATGAGAAACAAAAGAAATTGAATCTCAACTCAAACTCAAATATTCATAAGGCATCTTGACTTCAGATGTATAGATCCTGTAAAGTTAAGTTGGATCACATCCATCGAACTATAGGTATATCGAGGTATGTCGAATTATAGGTATCAACACATTATTGAAGAAATAGTAAGAGCATCTATGATCAAGTAGGCACTGCACAGGTACCTACATACCGACATTTCTTAAAGCATTCTTATACATTTTAGTAACATTTTAAAATTTTATTTTTATTATTCTTTTCCACAAAATTTGAGAATTGAAACATTATTTGGAGCACTGACACAGTGCAAAGCATGAAACGTCACTTGTCCGATAAGTGCAATCGACCGTTCCATCACACATTCCTTTGCACAAACAAGACAGTATGGAGTCTTCGGGCATTGTTGATTTCGTCACGAAACGAGGTGATAAATTGCCGGTTTTGATTTATTATTTATTCAAAAGCGGCAGGATCCAATATTGAGTGTAGTCCCAACTGCCAACACAAAAACGTGTTATTTTCAATACATCACTTTTCATTGATTTCTCTTCTCATGTTCACAGAATAGCTTTTGTTTTTGACTGGTGCGATGAATTGGCCATATAATATTTTGAGTTCAAATTATGAACGAAAGGCTACGAAAGTAAATTAGTAAAAATAGTAAACCCATGTAGAAAATCCCTAAAATCATTAGTTCATTTCTAGATAGCGAGTGAACAGAACTTGACCCGGTGAATCGTGACAGTTAGTACCTACTCGGAAACCAGGGACAAAGTGAAAAGTCACGAATCCAGGGGTCTATCGTTAAATATCAAAACCACGAGTGATTGACTGCTACATCGTTACTGAAAGCTTATGCCGCACAGCTATAGCGGTTTTGCCTACCCTTCATGCTTTCACAGGGTGTGTGTGACACCACAAGCAAAATTTTGACTAAAATATCTGCGGTGATTACCTTAAAACACTATGAACCAATAGACGCCTATCCCTACTTGGAGTTGGAAGATAAATTACAGAAACTCGGCTAAAAAATCTTGAGAATTTGTACTTAACGTTGTTTAAAAAAAAAAAAAAAAAAGAACGGAACGTTCTCTTACTCTTGCCGAAAAAGTTACTTTTCATGCGTTTTTCAGCGTCAGTTCTCCGGAGAATGTTTCAATTCTTAAATTTCATTAAAAAGAATCATTTAAATAAAATTTCATATGTAATTAAAATGTAGAACAATGCTTTACTTCATAGTGGCACGTAGACGGTACCTATGCAGTGCCTACTTGAATATTTACAAGCTTATACATGTTCTTATTATTTGATCAATTATGTTATGTTGATACCTACCGATACATGTGGTCGAACTTTCCTATAGGTACTCAGTGAAACCGCATTTTCGGCTAATTGTTCGTCTTGTAAATTTGGATCGGAAAGCGAGGGTGAAACCTGCTTCCTTCGTCAATAACTATTTCGTAGCAATTTTCATAGATAAACACAGTTATATCATTGTCATCAATAAAAGATTTGGTTGATTTGCTACATGCTTTGTGGATACTGGTTCCGCAATTTATCATTTAATAATGAATAACAGGACTTTCCATTTTTTCCTACCGTTACGTTATAACTGAAATATTGATTTTCATGTACAACCAATGCGTTAGTAGGGAAGTGTAACTCCCTTAGTGATAGCAGGAAAATCAATCGCCACTTTTTGGAATGCTCTCATTTTATCTAAGCATCTCATGATCCCTTAGCCTCTGTAGTGTCAAGGAAAGCTGATTTATTACGGTAAATTATAAACTAATATTGTTGAGTAACCACAATGAACTAATAATGTGTAAAATTAATCATTATTAAATTATGTGACTTTAAAACCGTAAGTCTATCGTTCGGTTCTTTTTTTTTTTTTTTTTTTTTTTTTTTTTGATACATGGTTTAATGCCGTTCTTACGTGTTCCTTCTGTTATTTTCTGGCAAAAAAGAGTAGGCACTGATCAAGAGTTACATTTCCAGGTTGATCCCTAGGGTCTCGTATTATCACATTAAATCCCAATTTTCGGAGAAAATAAATTATCGTAGTTCATAAAAACTATATCCACGATGACCAAACTGTTTTGCAAAAGAAAACCCGTACATTTTATTTTAAAAAAATGGGAATATTCCGAACTACTTCCAAAAAGTCGACTGCAGATAAACAACATTCACAGCAGGTAAACACAACTGAATGTGATAAATGTGAATGAATAAATTAATGTGGTAATTGGTGATGATAATTATATATAACTGATTAAGATATTATTAATAATAATAAAATAATAAAACGGAAAGTTTCACATTACCTGTCTCTAGTTAACAGAGGAGATAAATATGTGAATCAACAGGATTCACAAATATGTGAATGTGAACAGGAAATAGATGAATGTGAATGAATAAATTATTGGAGTAATTGGTGATGAGCATTATAAATAACTGATTAAGATATTATTAATAATAATAAAATAATAAAACGGAAAGTTTCACATTACCTGTCTCTAGTTAACAGAGGAGAAGAAAAAATGAATTTTTTCAACTTTTACCTTACTTTAAATTAAACCTGATAATTTTAAAAGTATTTTGCTAATAACCAAAAGTATAGCTGGTTTAAAAACGAATAATTTGAGCCTAAAAATGATTGTTTGCGTTGGGCCATTCGTAAACTATTAGGGTCGAAATGGAGCGCGCTCCCATGCGCTCTTATATCCCCCCTACCTTCCGCGACCACTCGCGGCGCATCATCCATTTTTGAGCAACGTATAACTAGGTCCTGGAATAATGCATAAAAGATGTTACTTCATCACGTATGTACCATCTTGAAATACTTCTGTGGAGATGATCTTGAATTTTATTTTACTTTTTGTTGCATAACTGGAACTTTCTATTCCATTCCAGATTTCCTAAAGTCCCAAAAATTCGCCTAAATGGATGATATTACGTAAAAGAAGACTATAGGAAACGGAAGTTAGTAAAAAACGTTGTCTATTTCCACGAAAAATAAAGAGTTACAATGTTAAATCGATTTCGACGGTTAGGGCATCATCAGTAACAAACAATAACTGAAGACACATTAGAAAGGACACAGCTTATATAGTGACAGGTGAAGGGAGATTGAATCCCATTGGTCGAGAGAAAGGAAAGGGGCAGGAGGTACAACCAATTAAGTGCATACAAAGTGAAAGGGGGATTATAGCTAATCAGATGAAGTGAAAGGGGGAAATAACTAAATATGGTTTCAACAGTGTGAAGGGATAATTCCAACCTTCACAGAAATGGTCCTATCAGTGGTGAAATACAATATTGAGGTATATCCTCATTTAAACATTTACCAGACCTGTCACTTTTGATAATTTCGAATTTTTCAAGTACATAGTTCAAGTTCTAATTCAACATACATAGTACATTTGGGCAAAAATGAACGACTTCTGAGTGTCTTCAGTTATTGTTTGTTACTGATGATGGCCTAACCGTCGAAATCGATTTAACGTTGTAACTCTTTATTTTTCGTGGAAATAGACAACGTTTTTCACTAACTTCCGTTTTGTAATGGGTTTCAACAACTTCGTCGCGAGTGATTTAGTTCGTAGGCTATAGGAGATCATCTAGGGTCCCCTAACACTCCTTGAGAGTATTCGGTCAATTAGATTCAGAGTTTCACGTGTGTTAACCAAGTTAATATCAATAAGGCGATAAAATGCATGGCAAACCTTCCTAGAAACCTCTAACCAACTACCCTCCAAGTTTGAACATAATCAGACCAATAGATCGTAAGAAATCGACGTTGTTAGAATATGACGTTTGCGCATGCGCGCACCCTATTATTGATCCGACAACTATGCAATTTAAAGGGAACCATCTAGAAGCTAACCCACACAAAACCAGAAAATTCCATAAAAATCGGTCCCTTAGTCTCCGAGTTTCACAAGTGTCAACCAATTTTATTTTTGCGCATGCACAATGTAATTTTTACTCATTCAATCGCAATAAAACTCATAGAGCATATTTCTGATTCATATAGCCAACTACCCTCCGGGTTTGAACAAAATCGAACCTATAGATTGTAAAAAACCGATGTTATTTAATGAATTCACGTTTGAGCTTGCGCACACCTCATTATTGATTCGATTGCAATGAAATTCATAGGGACACATAAAGAAGCTAACCAACACAATCCCTGAAAATTTCATCAAAATCGAACTAAAATTGAGAATTTTCTGTGCTTTTGACTGGGAGTAGTTGTGTAGTCGTCCAACACATGGTCGGTGGGGCTCTCAACCCGCCCGACCGCACGCTCAACCCTGAGACAGCGTTCATGAGGTTTTAGTTCTTTGCTTTTTAGAAGAGAAGAGGTGGGGAGAAGACGAGGTTATTTAAAGCAATGGCCGACCCTGCCAGACCTCCGGTAGCCATTCAGTAAGCAAGATAGATAGCGTATATTATTATGTATATTATAATATACACGAAACGCCCGACAGGGGCGAATCACGCGGAAAAACGATGAACTACGGCCGTATATTTGTGATCCATAATCCATTCAACTGGCACCCACCTCTCAAACTTCAAAGGCTCTTTGTTGGTCACTGAATCAATGTAAAATTGTAATTATGAATCCTTATCATCCAGTAGAGCTTAAATTAAATAGAGAAAATATTTTATGTGTTTATTGTTGAAGTTAAGGTAAGATATGAGGGGTTGACGAAGTGGCACCCTTATACGGGTGCCATAAAAATGTGGGTGCCACTTCGTATGCTGTTTTTATTGTTTCGGGTGCCACAATGCTGGAATATATATATATATATATATATATATATATATATATATATATATATATATATATATATTTGAGATATATATAGGTGTTCTATACTGTAAAAAAGTGTTAAAGTGTAGGATTGGTTTTACAGAACACCTCAAAACGGATTTCAATGAAGGTATATATATATATATATATATATATATATATATATATATATATATATATATATATATATATATATATTCTTTTTCGAAAAAATTTTGAGTCATTGCAATAGTTTCATTTTCTTCGAAAACTCGCCAATACGCCCCCTTCGGTTTTGTATCGTTTATGGTGGGGCGCGACATCCGAGGAGGAGCGTGGCAGTGCATGAGAGGGAGTAGAGGATTGAAACATCGCTCACGAGGCGTGGAATCTCTGTCACCCTTCTGCGACTAGTTGGAGCCATTCGCCCCGGCATGGCAGCTGTGTGCGATATCCAGCCAGGCGGGGTGACGACGAGTTTGATGTTCGAAAGCTATACTTATACCTTGATATTAATAAGTCACTGAGTTTTTAAATTATTCTAATAGATGTATCATATTTTATGATTTAGCAAGTTTTCGAAGAAAATGAAGCTGTTGCTATAGCTCCACAACTTTTAAAAATAGATATTTACTACAATAAATTTCAAGAAAGATGAAAAAAAAAAAAAAAAAAAAAAACGCTGCAAATTTTTACACAAAGGTTTATTATTTATGTATTAGACAGCCCTTCTAGGCAGAAAACCCTGTCCTCTCTTTACAAAGTCTATTACACATTAGGTATCTAGATATATCTGGATAGGCGTAGACGCTTACCAAAGAGAATTTGATTAAATTAATAACTAACATACACTTTCCTAGTATTTAGCTGACCCACAAACTGAAAATTAATCATGCAAAATATATCACCTACTTACTCTTCAAAAGTCCATCTACATATGAACAAAGTTATAATAAACCAGGTTTAGTGATGTGAAATGCCATTAGAATTATTTCAGCTGATACGATCGTCGTAGTTATAAGGTGTAGCGAATTTTTGAAGAAAATTAAGCTATTGCTCTCGCCTCAAAATTTGTAGAATGTGAATTTTTGAAAAAATTGTATGCAGAAATCCGTTTCAGGCTATTCTGAATCATATTCATTCATTCTGAACTCATTTTTTTATGTATGTATGTATGTATGTATATATGTATGTGTCATTCCAGACAATAACTGTCCGTAGAATTGTGCTAGAAACTTCAAACAAATTTTAAAATGTTAAGGACACAAAACGAAAGTACATACAAGTTCGTTGGCCAGCATGATCGGATTACAACTTCGGGTTGACATTTTCAACAATGTAGTCAAAAATTTCAAACTAGCCTGTTTTTTGCGATTTGTTGTGCGAAATAATTTTTTCAGCATACTAACATGTGGTATATTCGGAATCAGCGTGAAATTTCCTATAAGAATATGTATCAAGTTTTCAAAAAGTTCAAAGCTGAAAAATCAGACAAAAATCGAAATAATGCCGTTCGCTAGTTGTAAAAATCGGTGATATTTGCAAGAAACATTGTCCAAATTCAGATTGAACTACTCTTATGGAAGTATCCCTGTATAACCAATCCTAGAACCTTGCTGTTTAAAACGTAGGTAGTAGGTGCTTGTTTAAAAAAAAATTTAAAAAAATTTAAAAAATGTAATCACAACTGATGAGTTTACTCTGTGAAATATTCCGTCCTCCGATTCTCACGGTCGCTCTCTTTAATGTTTTATGCTCAGCTGTTTTAGGACTGACTGTGGCTTAGAAAATATCAGCCATGAAATTATGAAGAAGTTCTATTTATGTACGTTCTAGCACGCAGACCCAAGGCCTCGCTCCGCTCGGCTGTCAGTAACGTTAATCTCAAGGCCTCCCTCCAACGAAATCTATGAATATTTACCTACATTTGTCTTTAAATCTACAAGATTAGTTTAATAATAATAAAGTATGAGTACCTCCTAATTATTTTTAATAATTTGATTCCATGTTTGTCTATCAAAATCATAAACTAAAATTTCTCTACACGATCAATCGCGACTGAAATGTCGAAGATTTCTTCAAAAATTCGCTCATGGGGTCATGCTGCATGACTGGACTTTTCTTAGTTTCTAGACTTATGAGTCTTTGCAAGGGAATTTCCTATTGGTAACTGACAAGTGGTGTATACTCAGGTGGCAGGCAAAACAATAAAAATTGTTTGGCATCGTGCATGTGACTTCATTCGCATGAATAAATCGAATGTATCACAGAATCACATTCTCACAGATAAGGACGTTTTCCAATCCTGTTTAGGGGTTTAGTGATGTGAATACGGAATAATATAACATTGCAGCACGATTCCACTTCTTCTTTTGGTCTTGAACGTACGCGTGACCGAGAGGAACGTAGGGAATGCTAGAACAAAACTTAATTAGGTACAAAGATATCATCCACCTGGTAAATCGAGGTATCGAAATTATCGAATATCGGAAGCTCAATCGGAATGGTATGGCATTTTGTTAACCTGGACGGGTAAACGATTAGTAATTTGATAATGAAGAAATTGTTAAAAACCAATTTTATGGCACAAATATATATATATATATATATATATATATATATATATATATATATATATATATATATATATATATATATATATATATCAATGAATTTAATTAATAATTCAAATAATACCAGGAAGTCGGTTCTTTGATAGAATAACACTGTTTAAAAACATATCTAGAAAGATATTTTATTAGGAGTTTCTAACTAGGGAGACTGTTTGAAATGAACTGAAGCTTGCTGGACTCCTCGTGATGCCATTCAGGGGCTCAGGAATTTTCGGAGAGGGAGAAGGGATGAAGCCCTTATCTGCGTCAATAGCTTTCCGGCAGTACCAACCAAGTTCGACAAGATACACCTTAGCTTTTACTTGATAAATAATAATGTGGGTTAGAATATTATGACGTCCTCCAATATATATTGCTAAATAAAATTCTGCGGTTCAAAAAAGTTTTTGGATTTTTTTTTTTTTTTTTTTTTGCAGTTTTTATAGATTTATCAGGAAATATTAATGCAATTTGAGTACGGTTTTCAGCATAATTTTGGGCAAAAATCTTTTATTGTCTTGATTAATTGTTGATCATTTTGCTCTGACTAAAATTATGCTAAAAATTATAAATTTAACGATGTTTTGCCTTTTTTGCCATTTTCATGATTCCAAGTGTTTGTTTTTTTAAGCAAAATGTTTGAATTTTGACCAATTTAATGTACTCAAATTGGTGGCCAATGAACTCATTTGGAAAACTTATTTTCTTGACGATGAAGAAAACGACAAAGAAAAACTTTTTCTAACCCCCCCCCCCCCCCCTCTCATAATTTGTTGGTTTACGTTTCAAAATGCTTGGAATGCAAAAATCGAATTAAAAAATAAATTCGGGATCTTAATCTATATTTCAAGGGAGACCCCCGAGGGAAGTGGGGGTGGAGGTGATAATTTTGAATTTTCATAATGCAAAGCAAAAAATGGAGGGGTAAAAGCCGAAAAACGTGGTTTTCTGTTACAAATTTTTTCGTCGCTTACCTGGCTATAATTCTCTACCTATTTTATTTTGTTCGATGAAATTTTAGTTTAGTTGTGCAACTTGGGAATTCCGTATTTGCGGTTGGAATGGTGGGGTGGAGGAGGTAGTCACCAATTCATTCAAAAGCTGATCAAGTAACAATAAATTCCTGACCGATTTTTTTTTTTTTTTTTTTTTTTTTTCAATAAAACGATAATCTATGAAAATTTGCTCAAACGATCATGCTGCATGGTTGAACTTTTTTTTTTTTTTTTGTTCAGTTGAGAATTCAGTCTAGTTTTGGAATATATCTCAGGAGTTCCAAATTTTATTATGGAAGAGAGTTAAATGGAGGAGGTAATAGTAACTTTGATTTTTTTTTTTTTTTTTTTTTTTTTTATCGATTTTAGTCGAGTAATTAAAAAAAACCCTGGAAGGTTCAAATTTACTGTCGGCGGGGGTGATTTCGAAAAATCATTATATTTTAGTTTTTCCTCATTCGGTTTTTTTTTTCTTTTGTGTGTGCTAAAAATTGGGGATTTCATTTTGATGACGGACTTTTGTGATGAGGAGTGACGGAGGGGGAAACGAAACCTACTACTCATGCTTTTCTCTCCGAGTTTTGATGATTCTTTTTCGACTATTTGATCGAAATCAATTGTCAGTAAATAAAAATGTTCTCTCGCGGGTGCTATCACTTCATCTTTTATATAATTAACAACTAGATACTCGTAGAATCGTATATAGATCCATGTTACACTAAGCAAGCAAGGAAGCCAGTGGTAGATTAGGGTGGTTCAAAAAAAAAAAAAAAAAAAAAAAGTTCTGGGATTTCTCGTCCCCATTGTTGTTTTACTTCCTCGGTATGTCAGGATGACCCTCCTAAATTTTTTGCAAAAAATATTAATCCTAACCACTTTACCTGGGTCGATTTTGACCAGTTGTCGACCGCTATCGTAAACCAACCTCTAAATTGGTGCCGAGGTGATGATTTGAAGGACGGATTTCAATTTGTTGGGGTCAATTTATGGGTTTTCGCATGCGCTGAACAAGATGAACTTATTTATTTTACGCTCCGTCCACTAGTTATCCGGTAAACTGACAGAGGGCTCTGCTAGAAGATAAGTAAAAATCGAAAATTTCACTGAAAATGCTGTCGCCTGGTTAAGAATTGTACCAGAAACATGCCATTATGGTCGGATAATATGCTTTGGCATGTTCTGAACATGATCCCGTTTTTTACTATACTTTCCCACCGATGATTGCTTCGTTTATCGGCCATAAACCTCAAATTAATTGTAGGGTAATAGACAAATTCACCCTAATTTCACTGGAAATCATGTCGCGTTCATAATTTAAGGTCCCGAAATACCTTGTGCCGATAAAATTTGGTATTTTCCAGGTACAAAACCGTTGGTAATTTGGCAAGGACTTTTACCGGCATTGTACTTATTCGCCAAATATAGCGGCAAGATGGAAAAAATAGAACATTTTCCAAATTTTCTCTAAAATTCCTTAGTTTCCATCGGTTTTCCGGGGTCAGATTCATAGCTCTGAATTGTCTGAACTTTGATTGGATCGTTAAATAAAAAATGATGTAATATAATTGAACATAATGTAACATAATTTCAGTTTCGCTTGCTCGAGGGACCATCTGTAATTTGGTCGATAAGCTGAAAGAATCCATAATCGTGGAACATAAAACATAACATTTTAACGATACATTTTAACAATATAACACATTTTAACAATATAACATATAATAAAAATACACACACAAAAAATTAACCATGATAAAATATCGAAATAAATAACACAGAAAAATTGGAAAATTTTAGCTATTTTCTCCATTTTGCCGCTATATTTGGCGAATAAGTACAATGCCGGTTCAAGTCCTTGCCAAATTACCAACGGCTTTGTACCGAGTATCCTGGAAAATACCGAATTTTATCGGCAAAAGGTATTTCGGGACCTTAAATTATCAACGCGACATAATTTCCGGTGAAATTAGGGTGAATTTGTCTATTACCCTACAATTAATTTGAGCTTTATGGCCGATTAACGAAGCAATCATGGGCGGAAAAGAATAGTAAAAAACGGGATCATGTTCAGAACATGCCAAAGTATATTATCCGACCATAATAGCATCAAAACGGAAGTTAGTGAACAACGTTGTCTATTTCCACGAAAAATAAAGAGTTACAATGTTAAATCGATTTCGATGGTTAGGCCATCATCAGTAACAAACGATAACTAAGTTACTGACAACTGCTGGTGTACAACGTTTTTCACTAACTTCCGTTTTGAAATGGGTTTCCTCAACTTCGTCGCTAGTGATTTAGTTCGTACCATAATAGCATGCTTCTAGTACAATTCTTAACCAGGCCACAGCATTTTCGGTGAAATTTTCGATTTTTACTTATCTTCTAGCAGGGCCCTCGGCCAGTTTACCGGATAACTAGTAGACGGAGCGTGAAATAAATAAGTTCATCGTGTTCAGCGCATGCGAAAACCCATAAATTGACAAAAAAAAAAAAAAAAAAAAAAAAATTAAAAAGGGACAAGAAATCCCAGAACATTTTTTTTTTTTTTTTTTTTTTTTTTTTTTTGTTTGTTGAACCACCCTAGTGGTAGATTTCTTTTAAAGAATTTTTTTAATTTAGGAAATCCAACCACGACCCAAATTTTCAGTTATAGGTCAGATCATAGTCGACTCGAATTGCAATAATCGAATCTGTGTGGAGAAACAAGATCAGAATATTATTATTGCACAATACATCAATTCTGCCCTTTCTGTAGATTTTTATATTACCTAATGTCCAAAGAGAGCTGAAAACGTGAATTATATTCTAGCAGTCTTTAAATGTCATGTAGTAACTAATTATTATATTTTGTACAACAGGTGGCATACAGCATAAATATATTTGTGGGAAATCCTCCTCAAGCAATCAAGGTGGATTTTGACACTGGTTCGAGCGACCTGTGGGTCCGAGGAGATTTATACAGAAACTACTGCTACGAATACCCAGGTAAAGATGTTTTACTAATATTATTCTAGTGCATACACAGAATACATAGTGAGAGGAAATATGAGAAATATACAAAAACTGGATGGAGTACAAATTTATTATTAATTACAAACTTATCAAGAAAGTTAATTTCCAACAGAGATTTTATTCCGCTAAAATAAAAGAAAATAAATCTGCTTGTTTACAAAAAATATGTATATAGGAAAATCGGAAATACTCAGGGTTCGGAATGTCGCAGGTATAATAAATGCGGTAATACGGTAAAGATACGAAGTTAAAATCGGGAAGTTACCTATGTATTGTACAAAATCACTAGTTCGTGGTAAAGTGTAACGCTGACACTTACTTAAATTCCGACGATCGTGAAAATACTCAACAAAATATTCTATTTTATCCGTTACACTATGCAGTAGGTAAGAACTGTAGGTGAGGAAGGGATGGACAGAGGCAGGCTTCCAAATCCGAGAGATAACCAGTCTGTAGGTAGGTACCTAAAACGGTACGGTAGTTGATTCGCCACACGTAGAATTTTTGACGTAGAGTAGACTATCGAGGGCAGTGATGCAGTGAATTTTCCCCGAAGAAAAAGGCAAAAGTTCCACCAGGCAAAAGTCTTGGTCCTTGATGGCTTCGGCGGATCTGCCAAAAGGCGAAGTTGTTCCACCAGAATTCGAGGTTCTCTGAAGTCAGAAGATCGTGAAGACAGCGGTAAGAGAGACTTGCTTTTACGGCAACTGAACTGGATATTAAAACCATTCAAATTTACGGGAGGATTATATATAAAAAAGGTAAAATCGGGAGACGATACGGCAAGTGTGGAGCGCAGACGAGAAGACAGAACGAGGTCATGCGAAAGAAACCAAGCAAATGCTAATACTTGGGTTTTTTCAAGTAAATGCTAGAAAATATGTGAATAAAAATAGCTAAATCTTATGGTAATCTAACCTTTACAAGCAGATGCTCAAGAGAAAACTAGCAAAAGACCTTTTGATAGAACCACCTGGGTAATGCTAGAAATCAGATGAATAAAACCCACCTTTTGCTTACCTACTTTTTCAAGCATTTGCTAGGTGTTTTTTCATTCTACTCAGAGGCGGCTTGTAGAAGTAAAGTTGTAGCGTTTTTAGAAGAGGCCTATATTTTTTGAAACGAAATAATTCTTGTAAGAGTTAGTTATGGCTTAATTTTTGCAATTGCGTCAGAGGAAAGTTTATTTGGATCGACTTACCAGTTTTGGAAATGACTTTAATCAAATTTTTCGTTTTGAGGAAGCCAACATCACTTGGCTAACCCCTACGTTCTTTGGCGAGGAATCGACGGAAAAAAGTTCCAAGTTTCAGAAAATATTGATGAAATTTAAGAACATTTTTCTGCATGATTTGGTCCATACATTTTTTGATGTTCTAGTTCATTTTAGCGAATTTTTGAAGAAAATTAAGCTATTGCTCTCGCCTCAAAATTTGTAGAATGTGAATTTTTGAAAAATTTTTAAGCAGAAATCCGTTTTAGGGTATTCTGAATCATATTCTGAAGTTTAACGCATTTTTTTATGTATGTATGTATGTATATATGTATGTATGTATGTATGTATGTATGTATGTATGTATGGTTGCTGGGGTAGGGTAACCGTTGGTGTTTTTATCTCTTCGGAGCTCCTTCTTATCCCTACCCAAGTCATGGTCATACGTCCCCGTCGTGCAACCCGGGCACCCTCTGGTTAACCAGAGGGTGGCAGAATGACCCTCTGGCGCTTAGGGGGGAGGCTCATGTCAATGGGTCTCCCGACCCTTAACAACCGTCTCCCCAGTTATGGACCAAAATACAAGAGAGCCTCATAACCCCCGCCCGCCCATTGGCCAGCGGGGTTCTAGGGGAGGCGCTCGGGGGCGCCCCAGGCAGGGGCGTCGGTCTTCCTCTCCCTCTTCTTCCTCCTCTTCTTCCTATCCTTCTTCCTCTTCCATGTCCATCAGTGTGCCCACTGTGAGAGAGCCTTCCAAGCGTGGCCTCAGTGCCCACGTCTGGCAGAAGCATCCTGTACAGGCCAACGCTACAATTGATATAGAACGAGAGCGGCCCAGGTATGCTTCTGAGTATTTGCGGCGAATGGCAGCAGAGGAGACAGAGGCTGTGCTTAATGGGGTACGAAATATTAATGTATTCCTTCAAGCACGTTTTCCCATGCACACGCTTTCTGTCATCCAATCTCTTCGCCTGAGGCCCCACTATAAGCAGCTTGTCCAGGATTCAATCCTGGCAAATAGCAATGGGGCCTCCCCCGCATCTCCGACAGGCGTGGGACAACAGCCCGCCGTTCAGCAATCCTCCCCCGGGACCTCTGGTCTTCTTGAGGATTTGAAGACTGAAGTGTTGAGGCTCAGAGAGTAGATAGGCCGTATTGAAGGTTATGAGAGTGCCTACCTGCAGGATCTGGTGAGTTGGGCTGTTGAGGGGCCTGATGGCTTGGAAGATGAGGTCGCGGCTTATGTACAGAGGATCTTCCCACAGGTTGGGGATGCGACTGTGGCGAGGCATCGGGGGAGGACATCCTCCTGTGTCGGTGCCCCGTGGAGGTCGCAAAGCAGCTAAGCAAGCAAGGAGGCGGGAATACCAGCGGGTCCAGAAGTTGTGGAGGAAGCATCCGGCTCGTGTAGCTGCGGAGGTACTGGAGGGAGCTGGGGATGAACAAGTTTTGCCCCCACTCCAGGAGTTTGTGGAATTTTGGGAGCCACGGTTGAGTGCTCCCAGCCACAACCCTGGTGTGCCGGTGGTACCCCCAGCTTCCACCAGGGATTCCTTACGTGGCATTATGTGCACGCCGGTGCTTCAAGACGAGGCACATAAGTGCCGTGTCAAAAACTCCACGTCTGCTGGACCTGATGGTATTTCTGCCCGACGCTGGAATAAAGCCCCAAAAAGTGTCAAGCTGCTTATCCTCAACCTGTTACTTCTATCGGGAAGGCCCCCGAAAGCGTTGACCCGTGCCCGAACAATCTTCATCCCAAAGAAAGGAGGAAGTGGGCCTGGAGGCTACCGTCCGATTTCAATATCATCGGTAGTTTTCCGCCACTTCCAAAAGATTCTGGCATCTCGCTTTCAAGTGGCTGGTGTCATAGGTGACGTCCAGAGAGCATTTCGGCCAGCGGATGGCACAGCGGAGAACCTAACAGTTCTCCAAACTGTCATTTCGCTGGCCCGCATCAAGAAACGGCAGCTCCATCTTGCCGCTCTGGACGTCGCTAAGGCCTTTGACACAGTTAGCCACTTTGCCCTGACCGATTGTCTTCGTGGTGTCGGGGCACCTGCTCGTTTAATTGAGTATGTTGCCTGTCTGTACCACGAAGGCGTGACGGTCCTCGAGGCACAAGGTGAGATGTCAGGGGATGTTGTCATTGGGCCAGGGGGATCCTCTGTCGCCACTCCTCTTCAACCTGGTCGTGGATACAGCCTTGGGTAAGCTGCCAGATGAAATAGGGTTTGATCTCGCCCCTGGGGTGCGAGTAGGTGCATTGGTTTTTACTGATGATGTGGTCCTACTCGCAGAAACCTGTGAGGGCTTGCAGATCGCCCTCAATGCCTTTGCTGAGCAGCTAGCCAGGTGTGGTCTAGTGGTCAACCCTTCCAAGTGTGGGTCGGTCTCCTTGGTCCCATTGGGCCACCAACATAAGGTGAAGTTGGTGGATGAGGAGTGCTTTGTCTTAGGACAGACACCCATCCCCGCCCGATCCGTGTTGGAGGTCTGGCGGTACCTTGGGGTCGACTTCATGGGTGTGGCCACTATAGCCGCAAGCCGTGTGGACCTTGGTGGAGCATTAGCTTGTGTCACCAAGGCTCCATTGAAGCCACAGCAGAAGCTGCGCCTCCTTCGCACGTACTTACTGCCAAAGCTAACCTATGGGTTAGTCTTTGGCAGGCTTACTGCGGGGAGGCTGCTTGAGTTAGATCGTGAAGTTCGCTCTGCTGTGCGCTCTTGGCTAGGCTTTCCACCTGGTGTCCCAAGTGCTTACATCCACGCACCGGTCAAGGCCGGTGGGCTCGGTATTGTCTCTCTTTCTGCCAGCATCCCATCTTTACGCCGCCAGCGCCTGCTTGCCCTCAGGGGCTCGAGCTGGGAGGTCGCTCGCACTGCTGCTGACCTGGACTTTGTCCGGCAGCAGTTGTTGTGGTGCGATCGAGCAACACCAACTGCTCCAAAACCCAGCTCATCTGCTGAGTTCGCTGCTGCACTGCATGATTCAGTAGATGGTAAAGAACTACGACAGTGCTCTGAATCCCCCATTTCTACTCAGTGGGTGGAATGGCCTTCAGAGGGCATTGGGGCCCGCGACTATCGCCATTTTCACGCCGTCCATGGTGGCTACGTTAGCCACCTCGGTGAGGTGTTCGAGGAGTGGTCGCGGGGCAGTAGACACCCTTTGCCGTGCCTGTCGGGGTAAAAATGAGAATCTTTATCATGTGGTGCAGCAGTGTCCTCGTACTCACGGTGGCCGCATTTTACGTCACGATGCGGTTGCCAAGCAGATAGCAGGTGCTTTGTCATCTAGCGGTTGGGATGTCGAAAGAGAGAGACTATACCATATGCCGAGTGACCGGGGCAAGAAGCCAGATATCGTTGCGATCAAGCCCGATGGGTCTGCCATAATCCTGGATGTCCAGGTTGTCAGTGGCAGCTTGGACATGGAGCAGACCTGGCGGGCTAAGAAAAGTAAATATGATAGAAATGATCTGCCCCAAGCGATATCTGAGCTAAAAGGAGTGGCGCCTAATAACATCAAGGTCATTGCCGCGGCCGTGTCATGGCGCGGGGTGTGGTGCGGGAAAACTGCCACGGAGTTACTCGAGTTGGGCATTTCGTCAGGAGTACTTCGTGGTATCACCACCCGCGTCCTTAGGGGTTCTTACTTGAACTGGTGGTCATTTTATAGCGGCACTTCCTTTCATCCCACTCTTCCTCCTCGTCCTGCAACTTCCCTTATCCCTAGAGCCGGCGTCGGGTAAACCTGGGCGTCCTCCCTCCGTCTTTGAGAGGAGGTTAATAAAAAAAAATATATATATATATATATGTATATATATATATATATATATATATATGTCATTCCAGACGATAACTGTCCGTAGAATTGTGCTAGAAACTTCAAACAAATTTTAAAATGTTAAGGACACAAAACGAAAGTTCAAGTTCGTTGGCCAGCATGATCGGGTTACATCTTCGGGTTGAAATTTTCAAAAATGTAGTCAAAAATGTCAAAATAGCCTGTTTTTTGCGATTTGTTGTGCGAAATAATTTTTTCAGCATACTAACATGTGGTATATTCGGAATCAGCGTAAAATTTCCTATAAGAATATGTATCAAGTTTTCAAAAATTTCAAAGTTGAAAAATCAGTCAAAAATCGAAATAATGCCGTTCGCTAGTTGTAAAAATCGGTAATATTTGCATGAAACATTATCCAAATTCAGATTGAACTACTCTTATGGAAGTATACCTGTATAACCAATCCTAGAACCATGCTGTTTAAGGCTAGAACCATGCTGTAGATAGAATTTGATTCCATGTTTGTCTATCAAAATCATAAACTACCTAAAATTTCTCTACACGATCAATAGCGACTGAAACGTCGAAGATTTCTTCAAAAATTCGCTCACGGGGCCATGCTGCATGACTGGACTTTTTGATTTTGACATTGAAAATGTCTTAGTCGACGGGTCAACTGGAAATTTTATAACGGAAATTTTGTTTCGCAAAGAAAAAAAGTCACGCAACCTATAAACAAATTAGGTGTTGTTAGGCGTTAAAAAAAGCGTACGGTTGGTTTTCTGTTGACTTCCGCTTACAACCGAGTCGTTGCTAGGGAAATGGTACTTCGTCGTTTTTCATCCCACAAAATTCGTTGACCATTCGATCGAAAGCTTTAGATTTATCCAACCATATTATGTTAACTACTGCGAAGTACGTGGCCAACAAGCTGATTTATGAGCGAGGTTATATGAATAATTGTTTTCACACAGGTGATCATTCTCAATAATTGATACTGTGAACATGATTGCAACCGCTTGTTAATTTCTGATGATTTCATTGAGCTGGTGTTTCGATGATTTGATTCATAGCAGGTGATCCGAATATTGCGAGAACGGTTTGATTTGTGAAGCGGTGGTTAAATCATTTTAATAGGTAATTTCTATACTTTACACTCTAGGGAGCTGTAATTTCGTATGTAGCCTCTTTAGGACATTTACTTGACGATGCCCAGGGTCCGGATCAGCTGAGTGACTCTTAGAGCTTGCATACGAGTCTGCAACTAAAGACATAAAATGTCCCAATGTGTTGCAGACTCGTATGCAAGCGTTTCTTATGATTTCTTTCTTTTGATTTTCACGTACAATCAAGCCGTTGTTGGGGAAATGAAACTTCTTTAGTTTTCACCGGACAAAAATCGTTCTCCACTCGTTGGAAAGCTCTCGATTCATCACGCATTTCTTTCGTACTTTTTCTTCTATTCATATCCATTCATTTATATTATAAATGGATATAGTAAACAAATCCGCTTGTTTTGTTGTCACTCTGTTGAGAAGTTAATCTTGGTTATAGTAATTGAAGACGCGCACCATAACAGAAAATTACTTACCTGTGAATTCATATTCGAGGAAGATTTGGGTATTATATCGTCGAGACTGGCTTACAGCAAATTCAGTAATTGTGTGTCAATAAATTATTTCATGTTTTCTGGGTAATTTTTATTTTATTTAAAACAATAAAAAAAATTGAAATTACTGAGACATTTTCAATTACCATACTACCTCTTCTCTCATAAGAGAGAAAGTACGAGCGGCTAGCCGCGTTTTTACTGAAATTCTGCTAAAAAATATAAATTCAACCATTTTTAGTGGTTTTTTTAAACACATTTTTTTAAATGTGAGCTATTTAATCAGCTCAAAGAACCAACCCCAAGGATTACCTTTAATATTGGAAAGCTTGATTTTTTGGCGCAAGAACGGAATTTTCATCTCAATTTTCTAAAGAGAGTTATCTCTGGAATGGCATGTATAGCATTTCCAAGTCAAATTCAACTTTATGCAAGTCAAACCCAACCTTTTCCAAGACAAATCCAACCTTTTCCAATTCAAATTCAACCTTTTCCAACTCAAATTCAACCTTTTCCAAAACAAATTCAACCTTTTCCAACTCAAATTCAACCTTTTCCAAAACAAATTCAACCTTTTCCAAGTCAAATTCAACCTTTTCACCATTATAAGGGAAATGACAAAAAATACGCAAAAGTCCTAAATGTAGTACCAAATGCATGTCTGTGATTGGAGACTGGGCTGAAAACAATACTCCAAACGCAGTAGGTAGGTACCTATACATAAAACATTCATGCAGCATGATCGTATGAGCGAATTTTTGTATATTAGGTATCGTAATGTATAATGTTGAATTGTTTTGAAATTTGAGCTTTTTGAGTGCAAGGAAATCGTTAACCATTAATTTTATGGCAAAAACGTATTCTAAATAATAACCTGCTATTCAAATAGAGGTTCTGAATTTTTAGCTTTTTTGCAGTTTTTATCGATTTTTTAGCAAATTTTGATGAATTTTAAGTACATTTTTCAGCATAATTGTGTACATACATTTTTGGATGTTCTATTTTATAGTTAATGAACTTTATTTGAGCAATATTCTACCAAAAAATATAAATTGAACGATTTTTAGCCGTTTTTAGCCATTTTTAGAGATTTTTTGAGTACATTTTTTGAAATTTGACCAATTTAATGTGCTCAAAAAGTGTTGTCCAACGAACTCATCCTTTCTTTTGAAATGCTTGATTTTTTGGCGAAAGAACGAAGTTTTTATCTCAATTCTATCGAGAGTTATCAATATATATATATATATATATATATATATATATATATATATATATACATATATAAAAAGCGTTAAAATCCAGGAATCATTTCAGAATGCCTCAAAACAGATTTCGATGAAGAAAATTTTTGAAAGTTTTTATTTTGAAATTTTTGGAGCCATTGCAATAGCTTTATTTTCTAAGAAAATTCGCTAAAAGAAATCAACAAAAAATTTAATTGATAGCATTTTCAAGTCAAATTCAACCTTAAAACATGATTTGGTTTTATGTATAGGTACCTATGTACTGCGTTTAGAGTATTGTTTTCAGCCCAGTCCTCAATCACAGACAAGCATTTGGTACCTACTACATTTAGGGCTTGTGCGTATTTTTCGTCATTTCGGTGAAAAGGTTGAATTTGACTTGGAAAAGGTTGAATTTGAGTTGGAAAAGGTTGAATTTGAGTTGGAAAAGGTTGAATTTGACTTGGAAAAGGTTGAATTTGAGTTGGAAAAGGTTGAATTTGAGTTGGAAAAGGTTGGATTTGAGTTGGAAAAGGTTGGATTTGACTTGGAAAAGGTTGAATTTGACTTGGAAAAGGTTGAATTTGACTTGGAAAAGGTTGAATTTGAGTTGGAAAAGGTTGAATTTGACTTGGAAAAGGTTGAATTTGACTTGGAAAAGGTTGAATTTGACTTGGAAAAGGTTGAATTTGATTTGGAAAAGGTTGAATTTGACTTGGAAAAGGTTGGATTTGACTTGGAAAAGGTTGGATTTGACTTGGAAAAGTTTGAATTTGAGTTGGAAAAGGTTGGATTTGAGTTGGAAAAGGTTGGATTTGAGTTGGAAAAGGTTGAATTTGAGTTGGAAAAGGTTGAATTTGACTTGGAAATGGTTGAATTTGAGTTGGAAAAGGTTGGATTTGAGTTGGAAAAGGTTGAATTTGACTTGGAAAGGTTGAATTTGACTTGGAAATGCTATATATGGGATTCGTTTCAAAATGCCTCAAAACGGGGTTCACCTAAGACAATAAAGTTTATACATAGTAATTGCCACAGACTTAGGGGATCCATCGTTCGACGGCGACAAATACGATCCCAGAGAAATGTATTGTCGAGAAACTCGGACGTAGGATAGCTGGAAAAGCCGTTGCCAGGCAACTATCACCCTGCGTGACGATAACGCATGGGTAATCTCAAGCAAATGCTAACATCCTTTCAGCATTCTAGGAGCATAGCTAAAGTATTAGCAAAAGGTTTTTCACCTGTAAATGATCATTTGCTAGAGCCTGAACCTTTTGCTTGACACCTTATGCCAGGGGTGCTCAAACTTGAACTGCTGGCGATCTACCTCAATATTTTTAGACTACTTACGATCGACTCTGAGAGGCTGCAAGTATGTGTGATGCAGGGTTGTCGTACATACACGATACACCCTACCTACCTAGGTAGGGTGTACCGTAGCATATATAGATATTAGCTTTCCCCACAATTTACATTATTGTAGTCAAGGTTTGAGTTAGGTTTACTTAAGTTCTTATCTACAATATCAATGAAAAAACTCCTAGTTATTCAAAATTGCGAGTTTATTCGTTGTTACAAAACAAAAGAGTTACATATGGTGTTAAACTCAACTAAGGAGTGACTTTGGATGTTGAAGCGTGGCACTGCATGTCCTCAGCATACTTTTCATAAGATGGTGCGTAACCACTGAGTGCCAATCGCAAGCAGGATATATGATCGTCAGTTAGTCGATTGCGATATTTTGACTTAATTATCTTCATTTCAGAAAATGCAGACTCGCACAAGTAAGTTGACCCAAACATTGCCGTCAGTTGAAGGGCGATTTTCCTTAGATTCGGATATTTATCTTCAGATATAAAACACCAGAAATTTGTATCAGATGCTGTAGGTTTGAGATGTATATCTGATATAATCTGCACCAACTCATTTTCAACAGAACATGAGTTCATATTAAACTGACTTGCTACTTCAGTAGCTAATTCCTCAATGTTTTTACATGAAAAAGGATAACTCATAAATGATGCTATATTTGCCAATTTACTGCAATCATAAAAACGCATTTCGAATTGTCCCAAAATATTTGATAATTCAGCCTCATACGTATCATAATTCAACTGAGGAATCCTTGCTTTCAAAGACGGAAAATGTTTCAGATCCTTTCTTTTCAGTTGGTCTATCATAAGTTGCAATTTACTTTTGAATGCGTTTACTGCGCTAATCATCTCAATAATAGTTTTTCCTTTACCTTGAAGCTCCAAGTTAATGGTGTTTAAGTGCATTGTGATGTCAGTCAAAAATGCCAAATCAGTCAGCCATTTTTCGTTTTTCAACATCTCAGTGTCATCACCTCTTTCGTCTAGAAAAGCTGTTATTTCGGGCAATAATTCTTGAAACCTTTCTAGGAATTGTCCGCGACTCAACCACCTGACGTCCGTGTGAAGAACTAAGTCAGTGTGTTCAGCTGACTCCCTATCTTCCAACTGCGACTTAAAGAGCCGCCGTTGCAAGCTACGTGCACGGATGGAATTCACAATTTTTGTTGCAATGCCCATAATTTCCTCCGTGTTTAAAACTTTCGAACACAAAACTTGTTTATGTATAATGCAATGGAATGAAAAAAATGAAGGGAATTCTTCATTAGCTCGACACAATGCCGCAAAACCGTTCTTGTTTCCAGTCATTGCTGGCGCTCCATCGGTTGTTATGCACACTAATTTATATATTAGTAGCTTGTAGTTTTTTACAAAATTGATGAAAACGTCATATATATCTTCGCCACGGGTCTTTCCCTTCAGAGGAATGATTGTCAAAAAATCTTCCTTAGCCAACATGTCATTGAATACCATCCGAATAAAAATACACAGCTAGGCAGTGTCTGTCATATCGGTGGATTCGTCGAACTGTAAAGAAAAGTATGTACATTCCATGATATCATGTTTTAGTTTATCTGCGATGTCCTGACTCATGACTTCAATACGCCTTGTGACAGTCGGACGAGATAACTGAAGTTCTCTAATAGCAGACATGATTTCTGTTTTATTTTTAAAATCTCCAAATAAAGTCTCACCCGCTTCAATAAATGCTTCCTTCACAACCGATCCATCTTCGAATGGTTTCTTGTGTTTCGCCTATATATGAGATATTTTAAATGACGCGATCGTAGCAGCTTTTGATTGTTTGGCTGGTCTTGTGAACATGGTTTGTTCTTTTTTCAGACAAGATATCAAATCACTTACTTTTCGTTTTCTTAATACACTCTGTGGCGGAAAATCCTTTTCATAGTTTTTATGAACCGTTTTATGATGCCTCTCTAAGTTACCACGCTAGGTATTGCAACTGACGCACGACAAATAACACAAATGCACTTATCCTTCACCATACAAAAGAAAAATTCTTCCTCCCAATCGTTATTAAAATGATACGTTTTAGATTTCTTCACTGCACTCATTTCACACTATGTAATAATAAACTTTGTATCGACGTAGCCTTCAAGTTACAATTCAGAATGACTCCAATTCCTGCAGGCGCAACATTTATATCGGTGTGAACGAAAGTCTCAAATGTTCCCGTCAAACGCGCCGCCCAAAATGGTCTAGTACAGTCTAGTCTAGAAACAACTTGGCTTTTCTTTGACAAGTACAGCGCGTTCCTTTGATAAAGCCGCCTTTTGCCGCAAGCAGTGTTATTACGTAATAAATTTTTGTAGTCTACTTATTAAAAATTTTTTTCTTCAAGAGATCTACTCAAAAAGCACTCGCGATCCACTGGTCGATCGCGATCGACCGTTTGAGCACCCCTGCCTTATGATTTTGCTAGCTAGCAACTGATCTAAGCTAATGCTTAGGTTTTATTTACAACACCCATCGTTATATTCTCGCTTGCATTATATTGTTGACTCTATACCTATTTTTATCAGGCAACCAATCCGAATTCATCGTACAATGCTCGCCTGGATTTGAGTATCTCAAAGGCCCATACAACGGTTCTTACGGCGGAGGGAATTGTTCTGGAATACCGGGGAATGATTTAGTTGAGGTAAGTAGATAATATTGATCCATATTTTCTTTCCATCAGTTGAATTATAATTTTTTTAATAATAAAAATAATAGTTTTAGCTATGATACACACACATACATACACACACACACACACACACTTTTTTTTTTTTTTTTTTTTCAAGAAAACTCCCCTCAAAGACGGAGGGGGCACGCCATTAAGAAAAAGAAACGAAAAAACTAAATTAAAAAGTGGGGAGGACGCCCAGGTTTACCCGACGCCGGTCCTAGGGATTAGGAAAGTTGAGGAAGATGGAGGAGAGAGAGAGGGATGAAAGGAAGTGCCCCTATAAAATGAACACCAATTGAATAAGAACCCTTCAGGATGCGGGTAGTGATACCACGAAGCACTCCTGCTGAGATGCCCAACTCGAGAAGCTCCGTGGCACTTTTCCCGCACCACACCCCGCGCCATGACACGGTCGCGGCCATGACCTTGATGTTATTAGGCGCCACTCCTTTTAGCTCAGATATCGCTTGCTGCAGGTCGTTCCTATCATATTTACTTATTTTAGCCCTCCAGGTCTGCTCCATGTCCATGCTGCCAGATACAACTTGGACATCCAGGATTATGGCAGACCCATCGGGCTTGATGGCAACGATATCTGGCTTCTTGCCCCGGTCACTCGGCATATGGTACAGTCTCTCTCTCTCCACATCCCAGCCGCTGGATGACAAAGCACCTGCTATCTGCTTGGCAACTGCATCATGACGCAGAATGCGGCCACCATGAGTCCGTGGACACTGCTGCACCACATGACACAGGTTCTCATTTTTACCCCGACAGGCACGGCAGAGGGTGTCTACTGTCCCACGACTACCTCTAGAACACCTCACCGCTGTGGCTAATGTAGCCACGCGGACGGCATGAAAATGTTGGTAGTCGCGGGCCCCAATGCCCTCTGAAGCCCATTCAACCCACTGAGAGGAAATGGGGGATTCAGAGCACTGTCGGAGTTCTTTACCATCCACTGAATCATGCAGAGCAGCAGCGAACTCAGCAGATGAGCAGGGTTTTGGAGCAGATGGAGTTGCTCGATCGCACCACAGCAACTGCTGCCTAACAAAATCAAGGTCAGCAGCAGTGCGGGTTACCTCCCAGCTACAGCCCCTTAGGGCAAGCAGGCGCTGGCGGCGTAAAGATGGGATAGCGGCTGAGAGAGAGACAATGCCAAGCCCACCGGCCTTGACCGGTGCATGGATATGGACCGGTGCACACACACACACACACACACACACTCTCTTTCTCTCTCTCTCTCTCTCTCTCTCTCTCTCTCTCTCTCTCTCTCTCTTTATCTCTCTCTCTCTCTCTCTCTCTCTCTCTCTCTCTCTCTCTCTCTCTCTCTCTCTCTCTCTCCCTCTCTCTCTCTCTCTCTCTCTCTCTCTCTCTCTCTCTCTCTCTCTCTCTCTCTCTCTCTCTCTCTGTCGGGTGGAGTTTATTTAATTTCATTTTCGAAAACCGGTTTATTTATTGAAAATAATAAACCAAAAGCTTTTCTACTATGCCGGTTATTTGCCTTGTTATCATATGCTTTCTTGTCCTTTCACAGGTAGCGGGAATGGGTCAGTACCGGTTAAGCTTCGGAGTTGTTTCTTCGATTACGGATCATTTGCTCCCGGAACACTGCGGTGGAATTTTGGGGCTTGGATTGCAATATAGTCAATACTCCTTCCTTCAACATTTAAAACGTAACGGGGTGTTGAGTAGAAACGTATTTTCGACTAAGCTAACCAAGTGAGTATACGAGTATAACACCCAAGATGAACCTAGGTTTATTAGTTAGCATAGAGTTTAAATAACAGAAAGTGCGAAAGTGATCATTTGAATACTGAATCCAATAATTAACTGGTTAGGAACGCACAAGTGAACTGATCATGTAAGTAGCGTCAACTCACCTGTATCCATTGGCTTGTGCCTAGGTGTTATACTTGTAATGGATCACCCAATCCAAAGCACATTTTGTTTATTATTTCCAATAATGACCCTTTGTTATCAACCAAGGAAAACATTTTTTTAAACCCCCCCCCCCCCCCCCCCCCCCTCAAAATTTGTTTGTTTATGTTTCAAGATGCGTAAGATCCAAAAATACGTTCCCCGTCCGCTGTCCGAAGCTTTTCTCTGAAACTACTAGACCGAACTTTGGAACTTTGAAACTACTGTTTCCTTCTTTTGGTTCCATCAATAGAGAAAAGCAACTCATTTCTGGAAGATCAAGAAAATGAGGAAATTCTTATACGATATATTCGAGAAGTACTGCCTTGTTCTGACAGGAGGTTGGACGAAATAAGGAAGGCACAGGGTGAAGATATTGAGACCCAGACTATCAAGAAATGTATATTAGAAGACAAATGGGATAAAAATTCAGTGTACTGGACGTACAGGGGCGAGTTGGTCATTGAACAAGGGTTGCTAGTTAAAGGAAGAAGATTGTTTATTCCCAAGTCGATGAGAGAAGATATTTTACATCGCTTACATACAGGTCATTTAGGTGTGGTAAAGTGCAGGAAGAGTGCGCAAGAGTCAGTGTGGTGGCCGAGATGCACGTCCCAAGTGAAAAGTCTTGTGACCAATTGCAGTGTGTGCATAGAAAATCGACAAGTACCAGCTGAACCATTAATCCCATCAAACCTGCCTCCTCAGCCTTGGACTGTGGTAGGTTCAGATTTGCTCAAGTTTAAGGGCGAGTGGTTCCTGGTTGTTCAGGACTATTACTCCAGATTCCTGGAGATAGTCAAAGTGGACAGATTGACATCCAGTTCTGTCATTGCCAGATTAAAAAATATATTTGCACGTCATGGCATTCCACTCAGATTAAGAACGGATGGGGGTACGCAGTATACGTCGGACGAGTTCCAACAGTTTGCCAAGGAATTCGGCTTTGAAGTAGTCACCAGCAGCCCCCACTTCCCTCAGTCCAATGGAGAGTCAGAAAACGCTGTTGGAATAGCCAAGAGGATTTTATCAAAAAATGGAGATGCCAACCTAGGACTCTTGGTGTACCGCACAACACCCTTGGAGTCTGGATTGTCCCCAGCGGAGCTGCTTTATGGAAGGAAGATAAGATCAGACCTACCATCGTTGCTAGATTTCCAAAAAGTGAAAACAGATCAGTGGAACGATTTTAAAGTGAAAGATGAACATATAAAAAAGAGGAACAAGTGGAATCATGACAAAAGAAAAAGAGCTAAATCTTTGCCAGAACTGGAGAAGGGAGATACCGTTTGGATCAGTGATATACACCAAAACGGAACCGTTATCGAGAGGGCCAAAGAACCTCGTTCTTACGTAGTTCAAACCAAGAATGTCACGCTCCTGCGTAGAAATAGACGGCATCTAATTCTCAAGAAAGAATACAGTTATGGAGAAAACCCCAGCAGTTCACACGAATCCAGGAGAGACACAGCGACTGATGGAACCCAACTAAGGAGAAGCCAAAGAGATCCTCGGCCTCCTAATAGGGCCTCCTAATGGAGATTAAAAAGACTGAGTAGTGTGGGGGGGATGTAGTGTTAGTTACCTACGAACAGTTATTATTAGGGAGTTGACTAGTAACGTTAACAACATATGTGTAGCTTGTTATAAAATGAATAAAAGATCACTTTTCACGTAATACTTCAGAAACTAGTTAGCTAAAGTGTAAAACTCGGTTATAATGGGATTGGGGAGATATGCAAGAGACCATTTGATTCAGCGTAAAAAAAATACGTAGAAACCAACCCCAAACTCGTACTTTCATAGAAGATACTGTAATTAAAAAAAAAAAAAAAAAAAAAAAAAAAAAAAAAAAAAAACCCTTGATGTAAAAAAAATGTTGTTCAACAATGAAACATAGTTTTCTCCCCTGATTAGCAAAGTAAAATAAAACGCTGCAAATTATTTCACAAAGGTTTATTATTTTTTCAATTGAGTATGATCGTAGTTTTAGTTGGCTTGCGTACGTCATAAGGCCCGTCCAGACTCCTCGGCGTGTCCCATTTCGAGTTGCCACAACCTATACTTCAATAAAATTATATACGCATGTTTCAATTTCTCGATTTGAGCTCCTATCTATTCAAATAGTTATTGCCTTAATAATATCATTATCTAAGTACGTACGAAAAGTCGAGAGGATATGTTATTAAATATGCGTAGGAAAAGCATTGGTATTAACACACAAATATGACCTAGAAAAACATATAGGTATTCATGCCTCGAAGGAACGCCGTACCCACCTCATGGTGCCGCGGTGTATTATATGGGTATAACACGTAAAAGTAATAAATATCCATTCTCCTACACCCCTCTGCTACGCCCCTGGTCACCCCAGACACCACAAGGTGCCGCGGCGCCGGCGCCTCCTCTCACTCCACCCCCGCTCGCCACCCCCACCGCCCACCGTGACCCCCTGCCAAGCGTGCCAGGCGTGCGTGCGTGCGTAAGTCTAACACTCAAAGCCTTGAAAAAGACACTTTTTCGCCCGTTTTTGGCCCATAGCATCTATGCGAGTAAAGCGATCGGTATGGTTGAACGTTAAGACCAACTAGACCCCAAATGCAGTCTATGTGCGAAAGAACGGGTTTTTTAAGTCAATTCTTAGGCCTTTTTTGGCCCGGACGGCGGACGGCGAACGGCGGACGGACATTTCAAATTTAGATTCTACGCACCTTGAAACGTAAAGTGACAAAGTTTTTTGGGGGTTTATAAAATTTTTTTGCTACACGATCACATAGGCTTATTATTGGAAATAATAAACCAATTGACTACATCGTTGAAAAGGCGAGATCTTGGTGCGGTTTCTACCTTCTTGAGTCTTGAAAAAATATTGGTTCTCCTAGGTTTAGGAAAAAACTCGAGGTTTCCTAAATTAGGTAAAATTTGCTTTTCATAGGGCTTTTTCATGTCTCATACCTTAATTCTTAAAAAAAAAAAGCTCAGACATCAATCCGATTGGAAAATTAATGTTCTTTCTAACGGTATCCTTAAATTTGAATTTACACTGTAAATTAAGGGAGTTATGATCGTTTTAGTGACAAAATATCGAAAACACGAAAAAAGCTTTAAACTTGAATTACGCGAAAACTAAAGTCGACCCCTGAAGTAGGTAGGTACTGACTACCTTATCCGGGACACCCTGTATGATAATCAATGTTTATAAAAATGTTCTAGGATAATACTTAAGTTAGAAAAAAGAGGTGGGAACTCCAAGAAAAAGTTTCCTGCACAAAGTAATCATGTTTACGTTTTTTGTTATAATATCACAGAATAAAGATTTTTTGTTCTTCCCGTAATTTTCTACCTGTGTACGCGAAAAGACTGAAACACCAACTGCGCATGCGGGAATCTTCGCGTCAACACGTAGAACTACGCGTGTACGGGAAAGAGACCTATCTACGCGTAGGCGGGAAAAATGCTTTTGTTGGAATCCCGTCCTACGCGTAGTCATCATAACCTGACACAAAGGTGACCACAATTTTAAGAATAGGCATTGGTTCTCCCTCCGACTGCCGTTTTACCTAACTTTTCTCATTTAAAGTTAAACCTATGATGAATATGATTTTACTATTAAATCAAATTCTAGATTTTTTGTGCTAGTTACCCACTCAGAACATGGAACCGACGATTTGATAAAGCAGGGAAGGCACTCAAAACGAGCTATTCCATGAGGCCTTGTGAAGCAAACTTGATGTAGATAGATAAAAAATTGAATGATGAGACAAAAATACCGGTTCTGGCATCAGGGAATTAATAAGGTGGGAAATTGGAAGCTGAATGGTACATATAATAAATGAAATTAATAAGGAAAATTTTGATTTTAATATGGGACCATCCAGGATGTAGTCCGCATGTTCCCTGCAAATTTCGTCTGGAACTGAAGGAGTTTTTAATTGATTTACAGGATTTCATTAATATTTTGATCTAAATTCATGATTAAAACATCCTTGGGGATATTTTTTGGCAACTTTGAGCATGATGGACCACCCGATTTGTTCATTTTCCAAACTTACCCTGTGTTGCTGGCCCACCCTGCTACCGCGCCGTTCATCCGCTAGAGCGCATTCAGAGCGTTCGGGCTCAAAGAGGAAATTACGGCTGTTGCAAGGACCGTAACAAGAATATTTCGTTCACGCATGCGCAGAGCGTACCGCTAATGCAATTATGATGATTGTCTTATGGGACCTCGAGGGACCTTACCCACATCATCCCTGAAAATCTGACCGAAATCCGTTCAACATTGACCGAGTTATGACCGTCACAAGGAATTCACGTTAGCGCCTGCGCAGAAGCTACCGTTGATTCGATCATAATGAAGTTGATAGGGGACCATCTAGAGCTTAACCCGTACGATCCCTGAAAATTTGGTTAAAATCGGATCAAAATTGTGGAAGTTATGGCTGTTACAAGGAAATGTGGACGGACAGACAGACACGGAACCAAATTTGTTCAGGAGGCTCTGAAACGCAAAATGCGAGTGGAAATTTTTATTTTGGAGCAAAAAAAATTTTTTCATTTCGAAAGTGAAAATAAAGCTTCCGCTGCCTTGCAGTCTCCGAAGCAGAAAGATGCCGGCACTCCCGGACAGTCACCCATCCAAGTTGTACCGACTAAGCCCGACGTTGCTTAACTTCTGTTAATCAGAAGAACTATTTATTCAACGACATAACAATCGGAATTGAACGGAATTTTCTTCTACTCGATCTCAAATTCAAGAGAATCGTTGACATTGAAATACTAAAGAGACTTTAGCGTGACGATAGCGTTTGGTTATTCGTGTACATACGTGTAAAAATACGCGAAGAGCATCTGCAGTTGCTTGCTCTAGACGCTGCTCTACGCGTTAACAGGGAAAAATCGTACGGGAACAACAAAAAATCTCTGTTAATTTTATTTTTACATAGATGTTCATCTCACGTTACTTTAAACTAATTCAGCCAGTCATAATAAAAATTTTAAAAATTGATCCTCAGTAGAACAATAAGCTTGCAGCACAATATCCAATTATAATTTTAATGGAAAAAGTAGCAATCCAGCATATATGAACAATAATGAAACAAACAAACAAATTTTAAGTAAGGGTTGAAATTTGTTCTCTTGGTCGATCACAAAGGTTCATTAATAAAAATAGTAAATTGTAATTGACGAAACATCTTCAATGGAGGAACTTAACTATAAATTTGTGACAATTTGAAACAGACTTCAAGGGAAATATGTTTCTATAATAAATGAAGTATGTTTCTATAATAAAAGGTCCATACTCTCTCCAAATAGATTAAAATTAGTGTACCTTTCCCTAATGTGGCATTCTGGTTTGGAGAGGCACTTTTCCGAGCACTGGAACCAAGTTAGTTTGGTTAAAAAAAAGTATCATTAAAATAATGACTTTTAAACCGCTACGGTATCCTAGTAGCCTCATATGCAATAATACCAAAATCTTTCATATCCAGCAATTATTTATTAAAAATTTGAAATAAATTTCCATAAAAACCTCATCTTTGTGATCCTTCTCTAGTACACTCTTATTCTACCCGATTTGTACTGTCGGAAAATGTAGTCAACCCAAAAATGTTGACTGCCAGATCAGCCCGAAATCCTCTGTATTTATTACATATTGCATTCAACCTTCTTCCACTCACGATGAAATACTAGACATGAAAGACTAGACTAGACACGATGAAATACTTCTAGAGATACTATACTACGTTTAGTTGGATTATTAAAATAGAATATAACGAATGTGAAAATATTCTCAACAGCATTTATGTTTCAAGATTGTATCTAAATATTATTTCTAAATTAAGCAGAAAAAAATGCCCATAATTTCCGCAACTTAAGTACTTAGTAAGAATGGCTCTTGCTCCTCATTACTGGCTCTGCCTACAACGAGCAATATTTTTATGGTAATGCCTTATTGTATATATGATTTTGTTGGTCTAAAACTCAAGCATGAATAAATTCTTTTTCTCTGTCTCCCTCTCGCTTTCTCTTTTACAATGAACGAATGGTTGGTAGGTAGGTACCAAATTGTCAGCGTATTTGTACGCCCTATCCCTTGCTAGAAAGGTAATGTTAAACAAACCAGAGGGTTACATTAACTACATCAGATTAGAGCCATAGGAATATTCCAACTTTTAACTTGCATGAATGATATCCAAATGCATTTATTATTTTTGAATTAACTATTTATCATTTAATTTTCCAGTCAGGGGGAATATAACTTCGTCGAATTCGGTGGTTGGGACGAAACAATTGTAAGTGAAAACATACACTGGATTCCCATTGTTCATAATGTTTTTGGACATTGGAGATTTCACGCTAACAGGTAGGTACATATAGGAGTAAATATTCCGTATTTTTATAAGAGTTATTGTAATTATATTGACATGCCAAATAGAAAAAATGTACAAATCCGATTCATTTAACTCGCCTAATTGCTTTTACGAGTAGTTGAATTTATAACGCAAATAGGTACAGAATACGTCTCATGTAATTATAATCCCATGATACCACTTGAAGCACTGTACAAACAACCGTTGGCCGTTGGCACTCAAGTGCAAAAAGTTCCAGTCATGCAGCATGATCTTATGAGCGAATTTTCGTAAATTATCGTATTGTATCATGTTAAATGGTTATCAAACTAGAGCTTTTTGAGTGCAGTGAAATTGTTAACTATTAATCTTATGACAAAAAACGTATTTTAAATAATAACCTGCTATTCAAAAAGAGATTTTGAATTTTCAGCTTTTTTAAGTTTTTGTCGACTATTTAACAAATTTTAATGATATTCAAATACATATATATGAAAAACCGTTAAACTCCAGGATTCGGTTCAGAATACCTCAAAACGGATTTCAATGAAGAAATTTTTCAAAAATTTTGATTTTAAAATTTCCCGAGCCATTTCTATAAAAATTTGCTAAAATGAAAAAAATTACTGCCATAGTTGGGTGCGCAGTATACAACTTTTTCACTTGGAATTAGTTGACAGAACCAATAACGACAAAATCAACGGTGTCAGAAATTCACTGTTGCGCATGCGCACACGCTATTATTGATCTGACGACAATGATAGTCATAGGAGGCCGTTTAGTAGCTAAACCCACTTGAAGATAGCCCATTACTCCCCGCAACTCTCTCACTTACACCTGAATACTGCAGATAAGTCCCATGTAGGCAATCTAAGTAGGTACCTAGAACGGGGTTACAATGGTACATTTTTCATGGTTTTTTATAGGTGTTTGGTTGAAGGAATGAAGATTCCCCATTGAAATTCATACAGGTGAAACTAAAAAACAGGTGTGAAGTGCTTTTCCAGTTACAGGTCCCTATCATTACCCATAAGGCCGCGGTGAACCGTTAAAGTTGTACTACTTTTACCCTATCAAATGGGGTAACTGTGGTACACCAGCTCTATTCTGTTTCTTGTACCTAAAAGCACGCTCTGTACTCATGTTACCCCGTCCAGATTGTATCCGGGATTTAAAAAAATATAAATTAGAAATTTCGAAAAAATTTTGGCCAATTTTTGTTTAATATAAACACAAGTGAAAACTCGTTATTCAAAACTGACAATAGACTACAAGGCACATAAAGGAACTTTTTATAGATACAAAGTAATAATAATTACTTTTTTTATAAACTGGAAGTGAATGATATAGCGGTCTCGTTATTGCGGTCACGTGATCACGGTCTCGTGATCGTGGTCACCTGATCACTGTCACCTGACCATGGTCACCTGATCGTGGTCACCTGATCGCAGTCACATGATCGCGGTCACAATATCGTTTTCTTCTGTGAAATTGGCATAAGGCCGTGATCCCAATTTTCTTTTGTACTTTCTCATGATCGAAAACTGAAACAGTAGAGAAAAAAATCCTACATGACCGAAAATTGACAAAAACCCCGGTTTTTAGGTGTACCACTGTTGCCCCGTTTACATTCCCACTTTCATATAACCCTACCCTCTGGAACCTGATAACACCTGATCAAATTAATTCATGCATGAATATCACTGTTATCCAATGCTAAAACCATACTTACGCCAGAAATTGAAGTCAAGAAGCCTGGAAAGCCGTGAGAAACACAGTTTGCAGCACACCTCCCAATTGTTGTCAAAATACAGAACTGTTAAGCCTTATCAAACAAGAAGAAGAAGTGTGGTTGTTTTTGCTGTCATGACTAAAATCCATTAGGCAATAATCAAGTATCAAATGCCACCCTTGGCTGTTTTCCTAAATTCAGTAGGTAATGCAAAAATTTGAAAAATATGAAAAATGACGTCAAGTACCACTTATACCCCGCAAAAGTAAAGTAACCCCGTTCTACGGTACTTCCTTCGGTGATCTGCCTCTCAAGCACTTATTTCATGAGAAGATGCAGATTGCAGCTCCTAGTGTCGCAGCACCTGCACTCCGGGCGGCCTATTGTTGAGGCCTTCCACCTAGCAATGGGAATAAGCTCCCTAATAGGTAGCAAAGTTCTGTGATTGTTCTAATTGCTGTAGTCCTCCATGGTCGAGTGGATAGCATCCACAGACTTCTGAGTCGAGGGACCTGAGTTCGAACTTATGTTCGGGAAAATAATTTTTAGATTTGAATTTAACCTCTGAAATAATTTTTTTTTTTTTTTTAAACGTCATTCTTTTAAATCTATTAAGTCATATTTTAAAACGTCATTTTGATCTATTCGTCCAACTAATCTATATTTTACTGAGGGATTGACTACTTGATGTTATGTATTTTTGAGATGCGAGCTTGCGAGCATCCAGACCACCAAACTATACAAATCATTCTGATCTATTTGTCCAACTTATCTATATTTTAGCAGAGGACATAGATTAACAAAAATTGAGGCCCCAAGTCGTCCTACGAAATTGGGATTCGTTGCACTAGTTTCCGTCAGGAGCGCTGGGTCCACGACACTAGGAGCTCCGATCTGCATCTCATTATTTCGTGGCCATACTGTTCCCATTTTCGATGGTAACACCTTTCCCCGACAATGGGATCAAACAGTAACACCATCCCCATTCCAAGAGTAACGACCCACCGGTTAGATGTTTATCCCTTTAGCTTTCCTCGTTTCCACGCTACTAGATCCTGTTTACTCTATTTGGCGGGGGGGGGGGGGGGGGGGGGGGGGGGGGGGTCTGTAGCATTATATCCGGGGGAAAATTAGTGTCCCTGGAATGTCTATTTATTATTATTATTATTTTTTTATTTTTTTATTTTTTATTTATTTTTTTTTTTTTTGCCTTTCACATACCTACATACTTAGATACCAACATTTATTTGATTTCGTTTCCTTTTTTATAGCATGTCTATAGGCAGTCACGAAGTAATATCACATCCGACTGACATGATAGCTGATACTGGGTGCACTAACATCGTCGTCTTGAGTCGTGATATTTTCAATAAATTAATGCAAAATATGCAAGCCTACGAGAGCTCGACCGGATTATGTGTATGTATCATTTATGATTGTATGGGATGGAATCAATCACTCAAGTTGTGTGGATTGTCCTTCGTGCATAGTACCTACCTATCATTTTTCGCTAAACATGAAACTTCACATATTGTTTACTTTGCAGCAGTAGAATTGGGGAAGAAATGAATACACCTAAAATTTCTACCTTTTTTTTTGTAGTAGGTATACTGGTTGCTAAGATTTTCATGAACAAAGCTCATTTTATTAAACAATTTAAATGAAAGGAGACACACATAAAGGCGTTTTTGAAATCAATAGTACTTTATTGAGTTTGCTGGACAGCATTTTCTGAGCACAACAAATTGGTAAATTTCAAAAAATGTCCTACAAAAATCACCAAAAATGGCAAAACTGCTAACAATTTTAAATTTTCTTTGTGAAATATTACTCAAAATTTGTGTATCAACTAAGAACTAGAACATTGAAAAATATATGTGCAAAATTATGCTGAAATATGTACTTGCTTAAGATTTTTTTACAAGAGCTAAAAAATCAACAAAACTTGCAACAAATGCTAAAATTCAAAATCTCTATTTGAATTAGTGAATATTTGGAACAAATTTTGTACCATAATTGTGATAATTAGCAATGTCGTTGCTCGTCAAATTTTAAAACAATTATTCCTCATGAATATATACGATAATCAAATCAATCAAAAATCAAATAATCATACTGGTTACTGCCATCAATCATGTTGCTTGTTGGATACAAACTTTTCCCAATCGCAAACTTCTGCGAACAATTAAAAAATATTCCACAAAAACTGTGAGCCCATAACCTATTAGGATTTGGGGCAATAAATCAACACTTAATATGCGCACTTTTGTGGATAAACGACACGGATGGATTTACAAGGTATAAACTCAGACATACGTACAACAGTGCCACCATCACAAGGCAGCTTTCCACACACTTATTCCAACATCAGGTTATCCATTTATTATCACAATCCCTACTTGGTGAGGTAGGTTGGATGGTCATCATTTCAGAATCGTAGACCACACAAGGCAACTTCAGAATCTTTCAGAATGTTTCATTGTAATACACCTGAATGGGGGGGGGGGGGGGGGGGGGGGGGCGTAAAATACCATCGCATGTATTGCAACAGAGTTACCATCATCGAGGTCCCGTCAGGGCTTCAGAGATGGCGCTGTCGTCGTCCCGTTGGGGAAACAACGGGCGTCACTGCCTTTCTCGTGTTCTTGAGAAGCTGGGTTTGGCGTTGGATGGGATTTCCAGGTCCCTGGAAACCAATCTACTCCGAACATGGCTCATTAAAAGCCATTAGTAGCAGTGATATCTCTCTGAAGGGATGCTGTTAACCTCCTCTACCTTTTTATCGAGGATTTAGGCCCCCATTGCACCTCTAGGGGGAATCCTAGATCTCTGATATGGTAGCAGAGCGTGGTTTGGATTGTGCACGGCTGACGCCTGGTAGTCCGATCCACTATTTTTGGGGCGTTAATGTTTCAGAAGAAACATGGCCTGGGGTTCCAGAAGGAATTCCCATTATCACCCTTTGGTATATAAATAATTTCATTGGTCTTTGACTTATAATTTCTCTTTTTATTCCCCTTTTTATATTTTCATTTTTTAGCCACCTGAGTATTGCCTCCTAGGTCAATTACCAGGTTAGAGCACAATTCAAGTCCCCAAAGTTGGGCTTATTATTTTAAGTCCCCAATGTTGGGCATATTACTTAATATCAATGTTATTTTCTTAAGGTATAAGTCTCCATAGTTGAGCCACCGTTTTGGCCCGATTGTTCCAATCTTTGATTGGGGGTTAATTACCTAATGAAGTCTTCTTATGAAGATTCATTGACAATCCATCCCGTTTTAATTTCTCTTTTCCCATCCTCAATCGCCAATGCAGCTATTTATGAATGAATGAGCATCAGTTCTCAGCTATTAACTATTCCACCTAGTTAACATACTTGATCTTCAATCAAGTATGTCTTTAAGGGGAGGAGTGTAACAGAGTTACCGTCATCGAGGTCCCGTCAGGGCTTCAGAGATAGCGCTGTCGTCGTCCCGTTGGTGAAACAACAGGCGTCGCTGCCTTTCTCGTGTTCTTGAGAAGCTGGGTTTGGCGTTGGATGGGCTTTCCAGGTCCCTGGAAACGAATCTACTCCAAACATGGCTCATTAAAATCTATTAGGAGTGGTATCTCTCTGACGGGATGCTGTTTACCTCCTCTACCTTTTTATCGAGGATTTAGGCCCCCATTGCACCTCTGGGGGGGTACCTAGATCGATGATAGTATATAGCCACAACTTGCGAGCGAAGCGAGCAATTTAGTGGGGGGTCCGGTAGGCTTGCCCCCCCCCCCCCCCTGCCCGGCTGTACGTAGAGGTTATTTATAATGAATGAAACTCCATCTGTGTTTTTCGTTTGTCTGTGTATGCTATGCAGGGGTTTTTTTTTTAACACATAGACAGCCATACCGAGCGAGCGAAGCGAGCAACATCCCCTACACACGTTAAAAATACCCTTAGGGATCTACCGTTTGCGAGCAAAGCGAGCAGCATCCCTACGTGTTTCAATTGTAATACACCTGAATGGCGGTGGGGGGGGGGGGGGGGGTAAATTACCAACGCATGTACACAGCCACACCTTGCGAGCGAAACAATCAACTTAATGGAGGAGGGGGGGGGGGGGGGGGGGGGGGGGGGGGCTGGACGTGGAGGCGAGCGAAGCGAGCCGGAGCGGCTAGTTCAATTTGAGATCTAATCTACCTTGTAGGTACTTCTCTTGTTGTTAACCATGTAACTAACCTGTTGTTAACATGACAACTATCCATGTCACTGTAGTTCGATTTCATTCTTTGTCAACCTTTGGCCCAAAATAAACAACCTGTCATTCAATCTATCCTTAGGTAATGAATGAATGGAATCTACAACTTGAAATCGACATCATGGGAAAGACTTACGTTCTAGACTGGGAGGATTTCACCTCAAAACAAGTAAGTATTAATTTATTGAGGATTGATTTATTACATTAATTCTCAAATGTTGAAGTTAGGTAATTCTCAAGGTTGGAGTTACTTAAGCATAGGAAGGATCATTTCTTGAAAATCTCAAGATATCTTATTTTGGAATAGATAATTTAAAAACGCTGCAAATTATTACACAAAGGTTTATTATTTATGTATTAGACAGCCCTTCTACGTAGATCTCTAGTCCATAATTTATTATTAAACGCCGCTTATAGTATATTTAGTATCGAAACTCGGAGCTTCGGACCTCACAAATGGGTTCAATCCATTACAGCAGCGGAATCTCACAATTTTACGCTTTTTAATATAGTTGATAAACAAAACAATTTATTACCAAGTCATCTTTCCAACACATAAAAGTGTTACCTATACTGTATATTGATATCATCTAATTGGTCAAATTTCAAAAAATGTGCTGACAAAATCACTGAAAACGCCTGAGAATTGTTAAATTTATATTTTTTAGCATAAGATTGGTCAAATAAAGTTTATCAACTATGAAATAGAACATTCAAAAATTTATGTACGAAATTATGCTAAAAACTTGAACTTCATTAAATTTTGTTTTAAAAAATCTATAAAATTGCAAAAAATAGCCTAAAATCCAAAATCTCTTTTTGAATAGAAGAGTATCATTTAGAATACTTTTTTTTTTTTCATAAAATTAATAGCTAACATTTTCTTTTCACTCATAAATCTCCAATTTCTGTACAACTTGAAATATACAAAAAAAGACACTTTTTCACCTATTTTTGGCTCATAGCACCCATGAGAGTGGAGCGATCAAGCTGGCGAGAAGTTAGGACCAACTAGACCCCAAGTGGAGTCTATGTGCGAAAGAACAGATTTTTTAAGTCAATTCTAAGGCCTTTTATGGCCCGGACGGCGAACGGCGGACGGCGGACGGACATTTCAAATTTGGATTCTACGCACCTTGAAACGTAAAGTGACAAAGTTTGAGGGGGGGTTATAAAAATTTTTTGCTATACGATCACATAGGCTTATTATTGGAATTAATAAACCAAAATCATTCTATCTAGAATGGTTAACACATTTGGTAGAGAACCTTTTAGTGATCTACCTTTAATACAATTAATTTCCAAAAAAAAGTTCTTCTAAGAGATTTTTTTAAACACTTCTTGTCGAGTACTTTCACTTTTTTTCGTGTTTTGTGTTCATGTTATAACTCTTCTGAGGTTCACTGTAAAATCAAAAGAAGCACACCATTGAAAAGAGCGTTAAATTTTCTTTCTTGTCTTTTTTGAAACACCGAAGGAGAAATATCGTGCAGTAGGTATTATTACCCGTGAGTGCGTTTGTTTGCTCACTCGGCGTTTATCCTTGGTCTGAATAGGTACAAGGGTTTTTTATAATTTATATTTATTATATTGTTGTAATTTTGGTTCATCAACTGCTTATGGTTATTTCTTTTACAGGCTGATCTGTATTGTCCCTTCAAGCTCCACATTTCATATCTTGACAGACGGGATGATCTAAGAATGCCGGAAGTAATACTTGGTGATCCATTCTTGAGAAAGTTCTACTCCATCTATGATTTTGGATCGCCAAGCCAAATTGCGTTTGTACCTTACCAATGATCTATGCAAGTAGCATACTACTACTTATGCATATAGCCGGTATGGAAGATTTATTTCACAATGTGAACTCATAAATATATAAATGCGACTTTAGCGAATTAAATACTTTATGGAATAAGCTTCAAGTTTTACATCTTCAACATCCTTCCTTGGGCGATGTTTTCATCATAAAAACAAAACTCGTTAGGTACACAGGGTAGATTCGGAGGGTTGTAGAACTTCTTTTTTTTTTAAAACTATGCTGAAAATGGAGTAAAACTGCGCCTATACCAATCCGTCTTTGAGATAAACACTATTTTTTCAAGGGATTTTCTTTGTTTTAACTTTTTTAAACGAAAAATTCATATTCTTCTACTTTAAATAAATTAAAACTTTTAAATTTAAAACTTTTGGCCTTATTTTCGAAATCAGAGTTGGATTCCCACAAAGAAATTGTCCTCTGTTTCTGGACAAATACTATCTGAAGACCAAATCAAAAGACCTATCAAAAGACATGAAGGGTCTTGGGGAAAAAAACTCTGGAGGTTTTCTAATCTCACAAAAACTTCCTTGAGTAATTAGCTATGGAATGACTATTGGTAGTTAACTAAAAGACTTGAGTTTGCGTTATTTTTCGTTTAATAGGTAGGTGGACATGTTGAGGTTAGGCAGGTACAGGTACTACTCACTATGAGATCTTTATTGTACAATATCCATTTTATTGGATGCTTATTGCTACTTCTCTTGAGATATAATGCTGGAAATGTTTCCTTTCTGATGCGTCTTACTCAAGATCGTAACTATACACAACATGATTTTAATTTACTGTTCACAGGTACGAAGGGTTTAGGGTCCAAACGAACCTAGGTAGGTACCGACTTTCCAAAATTACAGGTATTTGGTAGCAAGAAACCACAATAAGTACCTAGAAAGTTCTTGAGGAACCAAAAAACATAGAGTTTTTGATTTTTCAATGTTGGAACATCACAGGGAATAAAATTTCGTTAAATCTACATGTCCCTAAGTAAGCACAAATGAATTTTATCAAATATCCAGTGAACGAAAAAGTGGGTACCGTTTAGTTCGTACATACTGGGGACTCGAAAACATTGCTATTCATGACACCACAATAAATTTACCATGAAAAACCAATAACGTCAACATGAGTGCATCGAAACACATGCTTACCAATGGAAAGTCGACGTTTCTTGTTACAATACTCGTTACTGTTTACAATACTGGTTACATTTCTGGACACTTTAAATAGCTACTAGGTATTACATCGAAGAAAATACCTACTGCTGAATTGAGTTGGACTTGAATACTTTATGGAATAAGCTTCGAGTTTTACATCTTCCGTCATGAAAACAAAACTTGTTAAACAAGGTGGATTCCGATGGTTGTAGAGCTTTGTTTTTTTTTTTTTTTTTTTTTTTTTTTTTTTACATGTAGTATCATGTTTTACTGCTAGGTTTTGTACGTTGAAAATTCGGCGTGGGCCAACCTGTTTTCTTTTGATTTTCACGTAAAACCAATGCGTTGCTAGGGATGTGTAACTCCCTTAGTTTTCATAGCAGGAAAATCGTTCGCCACTTTTTGGAATGTTCTCATTTTATCACAACATCCCTAAGCCATTGTAGTGTGAAGGAAAACTAATTTATTAAGCTACGTTATAAACTATATTTCTAAGTAGGTAACCATAATGAATTAGTTAATGCGAATAGAAGGCACTGCATTGTAGGTAGGTATTATTGAATAGTAGGTACTAGTAAGCAGTAAGTACCTCCTACTAGATGATGTATAGACCTGACCAGCTGATTGGCTCCTAAAGCTGATTCCTATGGTATTTAGTCTCTGAAGCTGAAATTTGAAACAGGGCCTGTATATTTCAACATGCGGAACCACCATAATCTGCTGGTTGAGCTAAGTTAATTTCTATGTCGTTTAATATTTGAAGCTCAAATTTGGAATACCTATGGCATCTATGAGACAGGTAAAATAGAATTTCACAGCGCGGAACCACCCTAATCTGCTCACGTTTCTAATTTAAGATAAGATAAAATTAAACCATTTATTATCCAATAGGAACATAGTTCCCGCCACGCCAAAAGGTTGATCAAAGGTGGAAGCCCTGCCCAGCTGGTCGTTTCTTACTTCTTCCTGCAGTTGGTACCATCTTGTTACTCTCTGTTTTAACTCCCCTTTTGATCTTTTCATCTTGAATATATCTTTATATAAATTAATATTTTCATAATCTTGAAGATTATCTAATCGATTCTGTTAGCATAAGTACCTGTTGAAAGTACAATAGGTATAATAACGTCGTGGCCAGTCTGTGCTTTGCGATAGAGTGCCGTTTTGTGTTCAAATGGTGTTGGGGCCCCACAGTGTGCTATTTAGAACAGTCAATCGTTGTCGGTCTGTCGGTCTCGCGCACTCAGATACGAGGACGGGACAAGAAATGTTTTACAAACATGATGAAATACTATCTTTAATAAGGCAAAAATATTTAAGAGGTAGGTACATAATAAGGATTTTAGGTGACAGTTAAAACAATTTTTTAGAATCATGATAAATCTTGATCTTTATACAACAACAAAAGTTCAATTTTTAGGTATTTAGTTGATCATAGAATGTTTATAGTAAGACTTTTCTGTTTGCTTTTAAAGACATCAAATCCAGCACGTCATCATCCGCGGACGACAGTGGATAATGAATTGACAAATGGTCAAATGAGAAAGGCGTTCGTTACCCATCTTATTTCTAAGGTATTTTTCTAATCTTAATTTCTAAGGTACTGCAGGACCCTGTTACGTAAAAGTTAGGAAGACATCTAGGAACATTCTCCCCGTAGGATATTGTAAGGAGTGTGGGGCGGAATACAGAACTCCGTGACGCACATAGGGTAGATAAATTTCCCCAGTCAGCAAGATCCCATGAAGTAAATTTACGAATTCTCTAATCCCGGAACGGATAGTGATGTGTTGTGTGAATTTCCACTCCGCAAGAAAATCGATTTTCGAAGCGTTAGATCGCTTTTTTTTTTTTTAAACCAAAAACCGATGGAAAACGTACCAGACAGGTTCACACTACCAGTCATACTTCTTCAAATTCCTACTTCGAAGTTGAGTGCCAAATTCTGTCTCATTCACTCATTCTAAAAATGTTAACTTAATTATTGTTATTGTTATGATATCGTTGGAGCAATGTAATTATGTAGCTCAGTAACATGGATGATACCTTGGTGAATAGTCAAAGAGACAATGCAACCCAATGTCCCCATTGTTCTAGAGGAGAACAGAACTCACTCTACATATACGCTCCAGACATCCAAATATTGCGAACCTGAATACCAACCGCGGTACTCAAAGTATAATATCAATACCAAATGCTGATCTTATTCAGAATTATTTCATAAGAGGCTTCGGGGACGGGATGTTAAACTCTCCAGGAGGCTGGACCACATTAAGATGGGACATGCTGTACCAGAGAGCCATGCGTCTGCAAGGAAAGCAGTAGGTACGAGTTACCTCAGGGAGCTGAGGTAACTTCTTGCTGATGAAGTGAAAGGGCTAGCCGAGGGAATACGAGATTCGGAGAGAATTTTCTTCCTCTGTAGTACTGTCCTCCAGAGAAAGAAAGGAATCTCTTCAGGAAGATGTCAGAAGGCTTCTGAACACCATTATAAAAATGTGGAGTGCTGAAAGGTATGAAGAGTTGCTACACGGCAAGGCTTACACTGGTCGTTCAATTATATTGCTAGAGGCAATACATGACCCATGTCCGTGTACCGAAATATCTAACTTCTTATCTCAGGAATCTTACCTCTACGTATTGGAGCTATTAGCAGAACCTATGAGTATTATAAAAATAATTTCTGAAGAATTTCACATCAGACGAATATTCTCTGTTGGTAGTTCGTGCTAGTGAAATAATAGATACTACCCTAACCATGAATAATCTTTTATTTCATCTAAAAGTTTCGGGGGGGGGGGGGGGGTCCGGACCCCATGGACCCCCCCCCCCTCTGGCTACGTGCCTGCTCAGATAGGTGGACGGGATAAATCAACCTGCAACAGTTCCTGCCAGCCTTTGGTGTTGTAAGTGAACAAGACCAGCCCATTTCTCTACCCTCTAAAGGCCCCTCTACACAATGGCCAATAACACTCAAACCTAGACCACATCGCGCACTGCCGATTGAGTGGACGCAAAATGACCTTGAAAAAACTGCCAACGTCTGATCAGCCGTGCGGGGCAATTGCCTCCGCCGCGGTTTTTCTCGAAAGATCAGAGGAGACCACACTAGGCCACAGTCCCTTCCCGCACTATGCGCGGAAAATTTGTTTTTGAGCAACGTTCCTCAAGAAGGCCATTTCATCTACCTACCTACTAAGTACAGAGTTATCTACTTTTGTAGTTACAACTGCATTACCTAGGTATATATACCTCCTAGTACTTTTTAAATAAGTAGTTGAAGTTTACTTACTTACTTTGTCATCTTGACTCCTTTTGAATAGAAAGTCTCAAGTTTTAGTGAGGGCATAGGTAAACTGGCACAGCCCGAATGATGTTAGAGGCAGTAAACTGAATGTCGCCTATTCGTAGCCCTCCTTCAAAACTGATGAAGGCCACTACACAGTTCCTTTCCTACCTCCTCAAAAAGGAGCCCACGACGAGGTACGTGAAGGTAAGTGAACCTACCCACGAAGGAGGTAGTGAAGGAACATCTGTAGCGATGAAGGAGGGAGGGAAGTAGGAAGCTCCTACGTAGGAAGGAAGGAGGGAAGGTCCAGTCCGTCCTACTTTCCTACGAAGGAGCTTCCCCCACTCTTTCAACCTCAACGGAGGAGTGTGTGGAGGAATTTTTTATTTCCTTCCTTCCTACTTTTTCCCTTTTCCTCCACCATTTGTACCAACTCCTGTTATCATGCTTTTTCCCCCATTGATTTGCTGTTGTTTTGAAATGTCCGATGAAAAAGGAGCGTTAAGTCAAATTGTTGGCCTGCTAAAGCAGTTACCTCACTTGTGGGATCAGGGCCACAAACGCCATATGAACAAAGAAAGAAGACAAAAGGGAAATTTCCCCTACAAAAAGGGAAATTCCCCCACGATGTGTTACACTGAATGACCTTAGGGCGGAAAGAAAAGGTAGTGAGGGACAACAAGGAAGGAGGAAAAAGGAAGTAGCATCTGTAGGAACCATCTTCGTTGAGGATGGTTGGAGGGAGGAAGAAAGGGAACAGATACTATACTATACAATCATGTAGAAATACTAGAAGACACTGGAATGCTACAAAATGCTGGACTAGGTACTATAAAATGAAGAATCAATCAAAAAACGAATTCACGAAAACAGCGTAACGATTAGACTAGAAAGTGGGCGGAGTCAGCTGCCAGGACCGTTTTGGCGGGTTCTCTAAAAATTCAAACTTTACCTAATAACTTTTATTAAATAAAAAAAAATTGTTTTTCGTTTCAACCATAAATCTTATTTATTTTTAATTTCTGCTATAAAAAAGATTGCAAGTTTCTCATTGCAGTACAGTAGAAACTACTCAATATTGCTGCAATAAAGTTAACGTTTTCAGAATTTTTTACATTTATGATAAAGTTCTACTCTGAAATTTATATTTCTTTGGTGTTGATGACAAAATGTTCAACAATCAGGGAGAGAAGTGACGAGGATCAGTGACCTGACAGAGAGACAGTGTGAACCCTTTGAACATCAGCCATATTGTGTACACCCGTAGAAGGTTAATGAAAATGTGGTTAAATACACGCCTGGTGGTAGGTATTTTTGGCATGAATAAATATGTAATTGGTTTTAATTGGTAGTAGGTACTCAAGTTGAAGCAGTACTGGTTCTATTATTCCTGTTAACTACACCTAAGCTTCTCTGAAGGTTTTCCAACTCCTAATTTAGGCTCAGAACCGACTGATAAACCCTTCAGAGAGCTATACTTTCCATTACAATAGCAGGTTGGTACCTACCCGTTAAATATGAAGACTTATGAAAGCCTTCCCGTGGTTAAGAATGGATAACAAAATAACTTGTCAAAGAAATGATAAGTGTCCTTTATGAATAAGAAATGTGGCTAGGCTGTAGGTTTTAATTGATTACAAAGGCAATCGACTGACGAGAAACAGGTAGCTGCCTCTTCCTCACTAGTTCGACATGCGTTGCACGTGAAGGTGGGCTTTGTACCGCCTAAAATTTACTAATATTGTAATGGATAGCACTGCCCCCCCCCCCCCCCAATAATAATAGTAAAAAAATTAAAATCAAAGTCGTGCCCCCACGAATCTGGTACTGGCCCTGAGGGTTTATCGAGGGTGCTGAATCCAAAGCCCATTTCGTATGTAGACGTCCAATTTATGAGGTACAGCACCTGAATTTTTGAAAAAAATCACTAAAATTCCAGGATAATTTATGTTCAATTGAAAGGTGGAAATCTAACGCTGAACACGCAGCCTATATCACACAAGGTGGGTCTTGAACAAAGCCCTCCCTAGCGTGCTTTTTGCCTGAAAAATGTTAAACATAATTTTCAACCGATTTTTCTACAGTTTTTTGAAAAGTTTTGCACATATTACACCACTTGGCGAGCTGACGAAAATTGTGCTGTTATTTGTACTATCAGTCAACTGGACTTGGAATCATCAATTATTACCTACATCTCTAGAGCTGCTGTTGGTCTCATTCGTCGCAGAAATAGTCCAAGAAATAGTACAATTTTTTTCCTGGTCGCCTAGTGGTTAATTTGTATAAAAAGTTTCAATAAACTGAAGACAAATCGTCAAAGATCAGTGAAAACCCACGTTTTTTGGGCAGTTTTTATGCAAAAGGCACGTTAGGCAGGCTCTGTGTGGTATGGGCGTGTTTAGAGTTACGCATTTCCAACAAGAACAGTAGGTATCTTTTAATTGAACATAATCATCCTGGCATTTTAGCGACTATTTCAAAAATGAAGGTGGCCGACCTCAAAAATTAGACGTCTACATGAAACATATTGGTAAGTAATGCATGCATTTACAGGGACGTCCTTATGGATGGATTGCATATAATTTTGGTGAAAATTATTAAGAGAACAAAACAAAAATATCGCAATTTCCCCAAAATACCCCCCCCCCCCCCCGCCAATTTCTTCGGCGACATAAGTTTGCAACTTCCAAGGTTGCATAACTGGACTAAAATCTGGATCGAACAAATAATAAAAATTATCACGGAAATGAGATGAATATACTAAAAATATCCCAATTTATCGCTATCACTCCCTCCATTCACTCCCCCCCCACTCACATCATGAAATTTGGACAATCATGACATTTCCCAAAACTTGACCAAATTCATAGATGAAGAGGAAAAAATCACGAAAATCGAATGAGAATATTTAAAAAAAAAACATGATTTATCAGTATTACCCCCTCCATTCAACCCTTCTAGTAGAGGAAAAAGGGGAATTCTGGCACAGGGACCAGAACGGCGCAGAATACTAACCCGCACGACACATGATACTAACCCGTATAACACATGATGGCTCACCCGCACAACGCATAAATTGAAATTTTCTGTACATTGTGCTCATTGTGTTTGAATTATTCGCGGGGGTAGTAGGTTTCACGCCCTTGTAGTTCTCCCCTATCTAGGGGCGCGGCGGTTAGGAAGTAGAGCCTTCTTGGGGTTAATAAATTGTCTCCTTCAAGGTGGTGTTTCCCCGGCCACAACCGGGGGACGCGTTATTAAGAGGCCCTATGGTCTGGTCTATACGTTTACCATCGTACAACTGTATATTGTGCTTCCGTTTATCGTAAGATCAAAAACTAATTAGGCGTCTTGACCGGGAATCGTACAGGCGACCTCCTGGTCACCAGACAAGTGCTTTAACCAATTGAGCCATGAGGCTAGATGGTCAATTATGAATATAAGTGTTTCATACGATGCATGCAGCTTTTGATTACCCATCCCTAATGTAATATAGTATAACAATGGTCAAATAAAGGTATGTGCTGTTTATACTCCAATTGGATTATTAAAAACAAAATACGTATAATACGTATATATAAATTTGAAGGTGCTGGCAGAGCGATTGAGCGATAAATGGGGTCGGCCGCAAGGTGTACCTAGTACGAGGATGGATTCGCGCAAGAATAGCCTTTGCCATCCTGCGCGCATCCAGCACGTGCAACGCTGGCGAAGTGCTGAAGAACTCATTGGGTTTTATGACGGCGCAGCAACCCATTTCCACTAAGATATTTACTGACATATTTACACACACACATCACAAACAGTACCAGGTTATTCACATCAAACGCCTCCTTTCCCCGACGACTTCTGAACCTCTCTCGGTATTATCATTCCATTTTATACCTCTCGAAGAACCCGATCTTCCCAATTCCTACATTAATCCTAAGTGAATTTCTTTGTTTATCGTCTATTCTTCATAAAATTGTTCACTATCTCACAGTAATCTCTCTCCTTCCATTCGGACACCCAATTAATTTGTCATGGGCCAACTATTGGTGGAGTTTGTCAAATTATGTATTCAAAATTCATAAAATTTGAAAAGTTGTCACTGTTATGCTTAAGAAGATCTTACTTCTACTGTACGTATAATACATGCCAAACATGCGTTGATTTTAATAAATACGTTAAAAGTGGATAGGAATAGTGTCATTATCAAAATTTCCAAGGGGCCATGGTGCCGTGTATGCATAGCTACCCCAAACTTTAACAATTTTGTTTTGTTACTTAATCACATGCTTCACACTGTTCTATAGAAGGAGTTTGTACCTTTCTTAAAACCCTCCAAAAACGAGGAATTAATCGATTGCGACAAGTTCCCTGACCATGGTGTCATGTATGCATAGCGACCCCTAAACTTTAACAATTTTGTGTTGTTAGTTAGTCACGTGCATCACACTGTTCTATATATGTAGTTTACACCTTTCTCAGTCACCAACGTCAAGGTGGAGGCTTTGAAGTCCACGCTAGGTGCCAATTAGAATACAAGTTCATCTCTAAGGATAGTTATAGGTACCATTTATAAGGTTAAGTGGGGATGTCGTGTTTTCTGTAGGTAGGTAAGTATCTATCGAGTGGTTACAACATTTCGTCCGAAATTGGGGACTGGTGGGGACCGTGTTTCCGGTAAGAAAATTTCCATAGATACACCCATCCACTACAAAATACATTATCAAATTTAACTACCGAATCACCCTTTTACACTTAACATCACAATAAAATTCAATCTGTACCACTCAAACAACTGACTCATAAACTGACAAAGTTCAATGACCTACATGACCCGCACAACACAGGTAACCCGCACATCATACAAATTATAAAATTTCTGTTCATTGCTCATCCGTTTATTGTAAGATCAAAAAAAATTATTGTGCGACCTTCCGTTTATTAGCCGAGCGCACTAACTACTGAGGTATGCACATGCGTTGATTCTAATAAATAGGTACGTTAAAAGTGGATAGGAATAGTGCCATTACCAAAATTTCCAAGGAACCATGGTATCATGTGTGAATAGCGACCCCTAAATTTTAACAATTTTGTGTTGTTACTTACCTGAGTCCAATAGTATGCCTGTAGTTAGCTGGCTAAACCCTTCCGCAAGATCCTCTAGTGGATGTGTCAACTGATGTCCTCTCTCAGTTTTCAGCCCTCATAAAAGCGCGAGGGTGCTGGTGGTGGGGATGAAATTGGTGAAATCGCCACCGGGAGAGAAGACCAGACAGCTAACCCCTCCACATGATGTCAAATCCCTCATTTTGGCCAGGACAGCATCAAACTGTAACCATTAAACTCACCAAAGTAGACGTTGCGCTGATGGGGGAGTATAATGTAGGATATGTTCTAGGGGTAGGGGAGGTAGGTAGGTAATATTGATAACAAAATTATAATTTAAAAAACAACTGTAGAGAGATATTAATAGTGGGTAATGGGAATTATAAATTAAATATAACGATTGTAAAGACATTCAAGGTAATATTAATTTGTGATACTGTATTTATGTGTGCAGTAATATAAAGTCCACAAAATGATAGAGATGATATGTGGTTTTTTTTTTTTTTTTTTTTTTTTTTTTTTTTTTTTGTAGTTGTAGAAACATGATAATAAAATGGTATGGCTAATAGTATTTTAAACATTTTTGTTTTGGTTGAGCAGTTGTGAAATGAAGACTTTTGGAACGTAATACGTTGACGTTTTGGATATTTTCAGTGCATAATGGTGTTATTACTTGTACATGTAAAAAATTTGTGATTATAGGGAAAGAATAGGTAATAATGGTGATTAATTTGAGATGAATGTGTAATATGTCATAGGTTGATAATAATGAAAAGAGATGTAAAAGTGTTTGTATCTAGTATTCAATGGTAAGATGTGGCCTTTTTTTCTTTATTTTTTTATTATTATTATTATTTATTTATTTATTTATTTTTTGTAGTACGAAGGTAATGATAGGTTGATGTGATGGTTATGTATTGAATGATAGGGTGAATTTTGCAGGAAATTTGGAGTAGGTATAGGTGGGTCGAGTAGAAGTTGTGGTGAGGTAATAATGATAGAAACAATGATAAGTGGTGTTTTCAGCCGTAATGTACTGGTTATTGTTATTATGCATGTGTAATGGCGATATGTGTAGTAATTAGGTTGTTAAATAGTGGATATGAGAAGTGAAATATACTTGTGAGTGTAAAAGTGAGTACTAGTTTGATGTGTGTGAGGTAAGATGGGTAAAATGTATGCAGAGTAATTCAAAAGCTCATGTGAGTAATGTGTAATGCAGTAATGAATTACATACCCTCGTGGGGTATAAAAGTCATATGTTGGAAGTGGTACATGAATGCATAATAAAGCGATACATGAAGGTCTAGAGACATAAAATCATTGCGTTATTAGTACGTGAAAAAATAGTCTATGGGGATGTGAAGGGTTAGTAAAGGTGAAAGTGTAAAGAAAGATTATGAAAAATAATATGACGATAAGTTTCTATAATATGGAGTTCATACTGAGAATTTGGTGGAAAAAAGGCAATGATTGGAGTTGTGTATGTGCTCGCACCTTTCACATGTTTCACGTCCTATCCAAACCTATTTCATTGTTCTTATAGCATCAAATGTGAACAGTAGATACTACTTTATTCAAACTTCGTCAGGAACCCGGTTAGCGGATCCACTACTTATAAACATAGGCCTACCTATGTCACTTACGGTTTGAGATCTTAAAACGTCCGTTTTTCATAGGTATAATCATTATGGGCTACGCTCAGGCTTCATGCAGGTAAAGTTTTCACATCACTAGAATTCGGCTGCCTATGTTTTAGCTACTTTTCCAAGGTCACCCTCCCCTCACCACCCTCTTTACTGCCGCTACTCGCCTGTTACATTTCCTCATCTTGGCAGCCTAGAAATTGTAAAGTTAGCACTGTTGGAGGGAGGAAGAGCGTTGATTATTTATCAGAGCAAGATATAACATGTTGGTAAGATGATGCATTCCTCTTTATATAACAAAAAACAGTACTCATTGCAATCAGATGTAAACCGATAAATAATTGTTTCGCGAAGACTTTATTTTCTGCGGTGTCTTAATAAGCTTCGAAGTGTTTATTCATGCATTAGACAAAATGAACAGTGTGAATACCGCCATTGGCATTCCTCAATTGTTTGGAAATAAAATAAAGCCCACTGACTAATTTTGTATGTGGTTGCGTTTTGGAAAATACGTACAAGAACAATTTGATGAGACATTGGAAATATTGGTTATACGAAAGAAGAAGAACAATTGTTTAGGAGAGGGTTATCTCATGCACTTACAGAACCCTTTTGTGACAACATCGTGATTGTTTAGATTTGTGATCTGAATGACTTTGTGGACCACGATCAGCGGCGGTTTTACAAATAGAGGGAAATAGGAAGTATTGGAATTGATTGTATGTGGAATAAAGAGAATAGCTTTTAGGAGTATGACTCGTTACATTTTTTCAGATTGAGAATAAACCGCCAACTAGGTGTGTAAACCTTCACTTTGATATACAAAACCTCCATTTTGATATAGTTAAAACCTCCAAATTGACGCAAAAAACCGTATAATTGATGTGTAAAACTTCAATTTGATGTGCGAAAGCTCCCATTTGATAATTAAAACCTCCAAAATGACGCAAAAAACCGCCAATTTGATGTGTAAAAGTCCGATTTGATATGTAGGTAAACCCCCAATTGGAAACTAAACATCGATTTGAAAATGGCAAAACTCCAATTTGATGTACGAAACCTCCAATAGAAAACCTCCAAATTGATGGTTACAACCTCCAATTTGACGCAACAAACGGCCATTTCGATGTATAAAACTTCAATTTGATGTACAAAGCCTCCAATACTGTGTGATAACTCCAAATTGACGCAAAAAAACGGTAAATTCGACGTGTAAAACTCCAATTTGATGTACAAAAGATGTATGAAAGTCCAATTAGATACGCAAAAACCCCAATTTGAAACAAAAAAAAAAAACCTAAAATTTTAAACGACCAACCTTCAATATTGATGTACAAAACCTCCAATTTGATGGTTAAAACCTCTACAATAACACTAAACCCCGTAAATTTGACGTGAAAAAAAAAAAAAAAAAAAAAAAAAAAAAATCCGTTCCTGGTATGCTGTTTTGCAGGGGCTTAATGAGAGCACAGGTTCTCAGATGAGCATTGTATTAAATGACATAGGAGATTGGCATTCACAACTCGAAGGGTTGTTCTTCAAGGCAACGCTTGGTACAATGAAACACCGATGAGAGCACGGCAGTCAAGCAATCGAATCTACAAACAATTGGACTAAAATGTAGACCTGGTGACCTATTTTCGAAGAAACAACAGTGCCCTCTTTGGGTCTTGAGGTGGGTGTTGAGGTGAGAGGCTCTTTGATGCGAAAACCATACTACTCCCCTGATGATCCTCTTTCCAGGTGTGCGATGTGCAACATGGGGGTTCCAGAGACTGATATGAATTTCCTCGTGGTTTGCCCGGTGAATAGTGAATTTGTAGGGAAACGCCACTAATTATTTTGTTAATTTCAAAATTATTTTCATATGAAATGTTTAGTTGTCACGCATTGTTATTAAACAGTTTAGTTGCAGAATTTCCAAAAAATAGTTTTTGTATTTGCTAATAATAGTTTCTACTTAAATTCTACATCATCCTTTGGCCGGGCTCGTTTGAGTGAGGAGGACGTAAAATACTTGTTGAACGGAGGAAATTGGTTTCCGTTGGCAAAATATGGAAGTGTGGCTGCAAAGTACAGGAGGATATTGATCAAAGAATTTAATTGGTGAAGCATTAGAAGAAGAAAAATATACCTATTTAAAAAAATAAAATAAATAAATAAAATAAAGATATAAAAGGACAATTAAATACTAGGCAGAAATGAATAAACAAGCGTAAATTTATACCCCCCGGCAGACAGACTCATAGTCTATAACTGTATGCATGTTGTATATAACAATGTTAATATGTATTTTTCCTATGTTATTTAATAAACTTGTCATTCATTCAGTCAATTTTACAATCTACTGCTGGTGTGAGTGTGAGAGTTGAAGATTTGCTTTGCTATGCAAATCTTGTTTTCTGGCAGTAAGCAAAAATGCTCCTCTGGAGTGCCATAACTATTTAATGCGAAACTAAAGGTACATACCCTTCTGACTTTCTATGATACTCAGAAAACCCTGGGTCCTTTCTGTGATGGTAATTTTATCATAACTGGATAAAATGACTCTTTCATATCTATCCTGTAAGCTGTATGTTGTAAGCTAATGTTTGAAATAAGACACATTCTCTGTTCGGCAGGCAGGTACCTAGGTTCGTCACTTGAGCCCTTCAATTCAGCAGAGGAATGGGTCGGCCTTCGGATCCCACACGGTCTAACGGCTCTAAGTTCAAAGCATTCGATCGGCTGGAAAAATGGCAGCGTTTCGGCTACGAACTACTGCTCTACGGGATGAGTGCGAAAATTATTCAAAAAGCTGTCAAACGGAAATAGCAAAAGCTTTTGAATGTCAGAATAATTAGTCTGCCTCCAATTATTTCTTACCTGCAGCAGTGAGTAGGCAGAATCCTAATCCATTTGGAAAGTTTTGAGGATTATAAAACACTTCATCATGAATAATATTGAAAAAAGGTAGGTATCTAGTTTAAATTAATCATCTGCAGTGATTTCTTCTATGTTATCCACGAGTATGTCATTGTTGTATTGTTCGTCACGCATGAATATTATTTAACATCCATAGGTACTAACTGACTCGTGATAAGCCCTATAATTTTATCACTTCACGGAAACACACCAAATACTGGACGTTTTTGTCGATTTCATATACTTACAAACCCATCAATCCACATTTATCGTAACTGGTCCTTGAAATAATTTAAACGGTGTCTTGTGATGTACCAATGCACATACTATCATCTTACAGCAGCGACAAATTGACTTAGTTATCAAAATGTACCCACCAATGAATAATTCTTAAACAACTAACCAATAGTAATAAAAAGGAAATAAAAAATTAGGAGTTCGTTATGGAAAAATTTAATAAACATGTATGGATTGTAACTCGGTTGGTGTATGTTTACCAGGAAATTTCCATCATCTAATATAATTATTCGTATAAGTAGGTTTTACCTACATTATACGATTATATCCTTCCAAGAATTTCAGTCATTGGTAGATCATTCTATTAATTTTTGAATAATGGGCACAACAGTTGGTGTATCTAATTCTACTGGAATGTTGTACAACGCCCTACAGAATGGATTATGCGGTCCGCATGACTTGTAGGTTTGGCAGATTGCAGCTTTTCCAGCCACGGCGAACAAAGAGATACTGCACTCAATGATTACGTATAGGTACCTACTACGTTCCTTCGAATCATTTTGGATAGAAATATAATGTACGACTGTAATATGTAGTCATATTGAATATATGACAACTTAAATTCAACATTTATATACATACCTATGCGTAGGTGACCCAGAAACCTTGCAATTCACGACGTGGTTCCAATAATTAGAAACAAATTTTCCTACATTCTGTATTATGTTGTGTAACAAAATTTTGGAAAACCCGGAAATTCCCCGAAAACCTAAAAATACTAGTATTTTCCCCTTTGAAAGCTACAGATCTTGAATGTGCAGGTTCGTTTGTATAAAGCATTAGAAATTCGGATTCAATTACCTACCAGTAATACTGGTTGATGATATACCTAATACCAAATGAAGAGGCATCCAAGGTGAAAAATATTGGTCCGTTACCACAGTCACCTCTGTTCTGCACATTGGATTCAAAATACATTGCGATTGCCAAATCTTTCCGTCAATCCAAGTGATATTCAAATCAATTAATCAGTGTTTTCAAGGTTTGTTCGCAAACCTCACTGTAAGGCGTAAATACAATCATTTACAATAATCTTCAAAAGAGAAAAACATTGAAGTTCAACTCTACTCGCTAATTTGTATTCAATTCATGTTTACTGTTTGTTGGTGTTGTTATCACGTCCGCTATGGCTCAGGGGTACGGTGGCTCAAACATGGAATTGGTGAGACAACTTCGGCTCTCAAAAGCCATTCGAAGTGATATTGTCGCAAATGTCATGATGAATGTGGATAGAGGTGACAGTTTAGTTCTGTACATTTCTTTTTCTGTATATATCTTTTACGCTATAAGTCTGTTAGCTTGAGACTGCCAAAATTCAGCGTATCAAAGATACAACCTGAACTAGAAAACCCGTTTTTTTTTCCGTTTTTTTTTTCGTTTTCGTACTTATATGCTTTACATACCAATGTGTTTAGCAATTACATATAATTAGGTTCCAAAGATATTTTATTCTTTGGTATAACTTGATATCTGTCTCGAGTACAAAACCACCAAAGATTTGGGGAACTCAAGTGCAAGAAAAGTAACCACGTTTTCATGAGCTTAACAAATTATCTTCTAGCTCTCCAAATTCACTCAATCGCATTGAATTTTCCATAGCATCTTCTAGATACGATGAAGATGATCTAGTAGACATTTTCAGGTAGGTACCTATTAACTATATAAGTAAATACCGATTTTCATGCTTGGATCTTGATATACCCATAGGGTTTTTCATCTAGCTCGTTCTTTGGAGTCTAGTAGGAGAAATGGGTACGAATTGAGTAGTTAGACTGACTCAGTAGGGGGTACCTGTCATAATAGTGAAAATTGACCGAAATCTAGTGAAGGTACACATACCTTTGCTATATGACAAAACGTCTGCCAAGTTGGGTGGGCAGTATAGCTTCCTTACACATTGTCATGGACGTGTAGAATTAGTTGAAAAACAAAGTCTGAATCGAAATGATTAGGTAATACAAAATATAACAGTGGGTGTCTAATTCATGTGTGTACATGCTAGGGTGTAAATTAGGGCTATAATTCATGTTTGTATGTGCGAAAATTTTCCGAAGGTTAAGCCAAACAATAATTGAAAATGTCATCAAAATTAATTCATTTGTCTTGGAGTGTTCCAAGGTCGGTTTTACGCATACGCAATAGTTACCTATTATTCAAGCGAACGAGATAAAATACAAGGGCATCCCGTGGACCCAAAAACCTCTCAAGTTTGGACGAAATTAGGTACGTCTCGAGTTATAAGAAATTAACGTTTGCGCGGGCGCACAGACTACTATAAATCCAACGGCAATGAAATGTACAGGGGACCGTCTAGGAGCTAACCCACACAAACCTGAAAAATTCTTCGGAATCGGACTAAAACTTGGTACAGTTTTGGGCGTGACAAGGATTTACCACAGACAGACAGACTGACAGACAAGGAACCAAAATTGATCAGCACGTTCTGAAACGCAAAAAGCAAGTGGAAATTTTGACTTTAGAGGACCGAAATTTTTCGACTTCAATCACGAACACAAAGCTTCCCTACCTTCGGCATAGAGGAAGCAAAAATCCTAATTGAGTCTCAGGGTCACATTAGTCATATGGTCTAGTGCTCTAGTGGATTAGGCATCTGACTCATAATATGAACTTAATTTTCAAATCAATGGTTCACATCGCACTCGGATATTCTCCTATAGACATCAAAAGTCAAAAATTACCCAATAATATGCATATATATACCTAATCATATTGACAATAATATTTTTCTTGCTATTCAAAGAGGAGCTCCTTTTTTATTTTATTTCAACTTTTGATTTCTGTACAGTATCGTTTATTTTAATACAGTAGTTACTTTATGGATTTTCTTTCATAGTTCTTTACTATTTAATTTTCCTGATTCATTCGGTATTTACTTGGAAAACATACCTAAAGTTTCAAATAAATAACGTAACCATATACTTACCTACAAGGATTATAAACCTCATTTTAATCACCGTTTTTTACATACAGTGAAAATCATGTAGTATCTTCAAAGCTTGATTTCACAATCAGCTCACTTTTCGCACATTCCGAAATTCGAGTGATGGGTCAGTTTTTATTGAAATTGAAATACATGCAAATTCTGGATCTGCTATGAAAAATTGAGATTTTCCTACTTGGAAAACGATAGTAAGATGATCATAATCCGATTACACAATTGACTGTGATCCAAAAATAAAGGGAAGTTACTACTTAAAGTTTTATAATATAATCAAGAATGGAAATAAAATGAAGTTGGTTGGTGGAGGGGGGACACTTTGTATGATTGGCAGAAGACGTATTTCCTCACGTTGTCTTAGGTGTTCTTATGCTGATATCATATGTTGGATGTACTTACAGGCAAGTACGCGAGTTACAACCCTTATGACGATTCTCCGCAAAGCATCGGATACAACGTGACGATCAGCGCGCCGCACATGCACGCGACGGCGCTCGAACTCCTCAAAAACGTGTTGGTTCCTGGAGCTCGTGCTCTGGACGTGGGCTCCGGCTCTGGCTACCTCACCGCCTGTATGGGCCTCATGGTCAGCCCTTCTGGACTAGCAGTTGGTATTGACCACATCGGGGACATTGTACACACTTCTATCGGTTAGCGAGAACGGCCAGCAGTTGGCAATAATAATTTGGTCTACAATTCCCACGTGCTTGTTTTCCATTTAGAATATGCAATGAATACCTACTTGAATGAGTGCTATTTGACAAAAAATAATGTATGTGTTGTGGATTTAAGATGATTTGTGAATTCGGATCTTATTCTTATACTTAAACGTATTAATTTAGTTTGAATGGACTATCTAGCTACTAAGAGCCGGTTTATCAATCTCATTGCCTAGCCCGATTAAAGTCTTACTATGTCAAATCTCAGACTATTTTCAACATAGTTTGTCAATCAGTTCACTGCACAGTTATTATCCGATAGTAAATGAATTTCAAACGAGCCCCGTTACCGTTTTAGCTGCTCAAATGAGAAACGGAATCATCGCCATGACAGTTTATTTTAATAATCGTAGTTCTCATGTCGTTCACGTTTCATTTCTTGATTTAATTTATTTATTTTATTTTATTTTGTATTATTATTAATCTTTTAAATTATAGACTGTGACTTTAACTAGGAAAGCAAAACTGATAATTTCAGCGATTCATGAAGGAAAGGGTTCACCATTGAAACAATGCTGCAAAAGAAAGAGGTTATGGAGGAAAGAAGAGCATGAAAGCTGAGTTCTGGCAGTTGTGACGGAAACAGCTAATACCACACAGTGTACAATAAAATATAGTGAGTAATCCTGTTTTCCGCGTGGTAAATTCTGATTAGTTAGTCTGCAATCAACTCAAGATTGATAAACGATATCTGAAAGTCCAAAACATTTTAACCTCTGACTAATTATAATAAGTGAATTGTTAGTCAGAGTTTTGACTGAGCATTGATGAACCGACCCTTAAGAGTCCTAATTGATACTTGTAGTACTAGTTAGAGAGATGTAGAGAGAGGTAGGAACTCATTAAGGATCATCTCTGCTCAGGGAAGCTATCTAATTTTAGAGAGAGATGGTAGTACTTCAAGTTCGGCAAAAATACCACTATGCACTCTCAGTACAAAAATAGATCGACTAGGTTCGGCGGCGAATATAACCGAACGCCTTGGTGGTATGGTGGCAAAGACTTCGGCGACGTGATATCACTATATGCTAATAACAAATCAAAATGCTAGAAAATTTTTAATCCTGAAAATAAGACGACCTTGAGAGAGTGAATTAACCTCTTGACCAATATAACCATAAATGAGCATTTTACCTTACTTGGTCGGATTTCAAATTACTGTAGCCTCCTAGTCTAATAGGTGGGCATTATTTCGCCCTATTGTACGTTACATACTGTGGCTCTAATCGCCAGTGAGTACCGTTGCACTAATCTAACAAATAGCCAGACCGCATAGACCTGAAGCTGCATTTAGGTCCGGCTCGCTAAGGCCCATAAGTATTAATAACAAAATTTAAAATGGAAAAGGAGAACTCATATACGGAAGCTGGGATTATCGGATTTACATCACAGATAGGAAAAAGAGGGGAGGCGTGGGGGTGGGGGGTGGGGGGGGGGGGGGGGGCAAGAATTTCGATTTTGGGGTGAATACATTTTCTAAAACTGCATCATTTTCTGAACAGAATTAATATATTTTCAAAATTTTACAAACATGAAAGCGTATCGTAATAACCCACTGAAGTACAGTCTCGCGTACAGCTAACAGTCAGCTTTATCAAAATAAAGCTAATGTAAGATGAGGTTACCTTATTCTTCTTCTACTTGTGTAGATCATTTTTATTTGTCCTAGCCTGCGTCAGTGTCAGACAGTGTTTCAAGTGTTTCTTGAGAGAGAAGTAGAAGTTTCCACCAAACGAAACGAGCAAGTGCTTCGGCCGGAGTCGCGGCGCGTTCGCGAGAGCCGACTTTTTTTCAATCGCGTTTTTCTCGAAACGACGTTTTCCGCTCTTCGGGAACATTTTTTGACCGGCCTGTTTGTCGTATCGGATCGAATTTTTTTTTCTAAATTACCTTGAGAAGTGTGGGAATTGAATGACGGGAAAAAATACTGGAAATTTCCTGGGGGCATGCGCTGGTGGATGAAGGAACGACATGATAAAACCTCCAATTTTGCCAACTCATGCAAACCATCATGTAGTATCGTATACAAGAAAATTCTCCAATCAATCGAAAGATTACAACATGAAGAGTGAATTTAAAAAAAAAATCAGCTCAATTGAACGAAAAATGAGGGCAGGGCATGTTCCTGAAGTACCCCCTTTTTTACCTTATATTGGTATCACCCCCACGCCTCCCGTTAAATCGTAAATTGAGGTGCTAGTTTGGTTTAGAGAGAAAGTAGTTGGTTGTTTGAGTTTGAAGAGTTTGTGTCTTGAGGAGCAGGTCCAGAGCTTTTATAACCCTACCCCATACACGATGGATCACCCTTTCCTAAAGGTCTCAGCCCCTAATCTGGTTCTGGCATTGCCCATCTGGAGTATCTGTAATAATACCTTGGAAAAATGCATCTGGTTAAAGGTCGGACATGACACCATATATAACACATAAGAGCTCAAAACAATGTTTCAATTGACTAATGTGTTAATGAGGTTTGACTGAGACTATTGGTTATTTCACAGCTAACGTAATGGCCGATCATCCAGAGTTGATATTGAACGGTATCGTGAAACTTGTGGTCGGAGACGGCAGGATGGGTTACCCCGACGACGCGCCTTATCTCGCAATCCACGTTGGCGCCGCTTCAGCGAACCTGCCGACTGCGCTCGTCGATCAGCTGGCTCCTGGCGGGCGCCTGGTCATCCCGATCGGTCCGGCCGGGAGATCCCAGCAGCTGGAGGTGATCGACAAGGACGCCGAGGGTCGGCTATCCCGGAGATCCCTCATGATGGTCTCTTACGTGCCGCTCACCGACAAGTCGGCACAGTGGCCGGGGGTTTGGAGATGAATCTTACTTCGTATTACAGCTTTACATTTAAAGTATTTGAATACTGTTCGAATTGAAACTTCATATTACTGATACGGATACGACAAACGTACATTTAAGGAATTCCAGGTGAAATGGGGGGGGGGGGGGGGGGGGTGATAATAACAAATCTATATAGGGTAGATGCACCAGTAGTAGGCACTGCACCAGTAGTAGGCACTTGTGATTTCAACTCCTTAAAATAAGGGATTGGAACCACTAAAATATTTGAATTTGGCACCGTTTTAAAGGTTAGCATGTGCTGTATATCTTCTAGAATCATCTAGATGATCGAGGCAGTCTTGGTTACATTATGTCACCTGTTAACAAAACAATCTCCATGAGGTTGTTTGCCTTAAAAGATCTGCTAACGAGGTGAGTTTGGTTTTTAGTATATTAGCCCCAATTTGAGGCAATTTTGGATCTATTTTATGTTTCTTGTTATCTTTTATATACCCTCGAAAAGATGTAGAATGTTCCTGTACCTCTAGAAGTTTTAATTTTGGCTAAAATAAGGTGCCTACTACTGGGTCATGAAAAATACTGAATTTTCCAGTAGTAGGCACTTCTGCCTACTACTGGAAATACCTTCTTTTTCTGTTAGCAACAAAGTTTTCATCAGTTATTAATTTGGAATACGACAGTATCTGAGGTTTTCTCAGAAAATGAGTAGTTCCAATAGTTGGCAGGGGGTGCCTACTTTGGGATCCCGAAGGTGCCTACTACTGGAATAGGTTTTTTATCTCAGAACTCCACATGATAGGATACTGAACGTTTACTACTGTTTACTACTGATGCTGAAGTACCAATGTGATACTTTGTCGTTTTGTGATAGACTGAAGTTTGTTATTAGTCAATACCTAGTAAAACTCCATTTTATATTTTGTATTTTTTTAATTTGTATTACGACTATCAAGTATGGCCTATGTATAGCATTTTTTTGAAAGAATAATTCAGTATGAGGGCTGAGACATGTGGTAAACTATGATGTTTCAGGCCTTGATGTATTTTCGATACATTTTCGTTGAGAGGAAATGTAATTAATAAAATTCGTTCATTGAGATTCAACTGCCTACTACTGGTTCATTTCCCTGCCTACTACTGGAATTTCAATGCCTACTACTGGTTCATTTCCCTGCCTACTACTGGAATTTCAATGCCTACTACTGGTTCATTTCCCTGCCTACTACTGGAATTTCAATGCCTACTACTGGTTCATTTCCCTGCCTACTACTGGAGTTTCAATGCCTTCTACTGGTGAAAAAACTTGCGTCCGGTTTTTTCAATTTAAAAAATCATAATCGTCTATTATTTAGACAATTTAAATGTAATTAGCTTTGGGAGAAGTTAAGTAATGTTGAACAAGCATTGGAAATAAAATAGTATGAAAAATAACATCGTGACACACAAAAAACGTGATTTTTTTTGTTAAAGTGCCTACTACTGGTGCATCTACCCTACCTATGCACTTTGTCTAAAAGTATAAAATAAAAAATTAAACTACATGCCTAGCCAACGGGCAACACGAACGCATATTGTACCCAGTGATGGACATTCACGTTCCACAATGTCCGGTTCTCCGCCTGGGTTACCAGCAGTACGGATTCGGCTAGAGTCTGGTTTTTCATCAAGCTGTCCAAGAAAAAATTTGAAGGCACTCTGAAAGCCAAAGTGCGGTTTTCACCGGAAGGGTGGTAATTGTTCGGTTTTATAGGCCCTGTTGTTACTCAGCCATAACTTTTGGACTAGTAAGGTCGAGTGATCTATTGGCAATCGACGCTAGGAAGCTATCAAAATGTTCAAAACCATAAACACTTGTATATTCTTGACTCATTTTCATTTTTTCTTACTACCGATGAATTCTCTCTTTCGATTTTAAACGAGGTGAAAAATCTTGAAATGTCGGAGATAAGTTAGTACTTCTAGACTTAATAACGTGATTTTCGTTGCAAAAAGTTCCAAATTACCGAGCATTTACTGTTTCGAATGTTTCCTGCTTATCTGGTATTCGCTTGAAATGCCCACAAGAATGGGGAATTTACATGGTTATTTTTTACTTGCTCAATAGAAAGATATTGATGAGAGCTTTTCAAAAATGTGCTATATGATCGGTATCAGACAGTAATACGGCTCTTGAAATTCATTTGCACTATGACGACACCCCTCCCGCCTAGGGGGAACCCTCAGTTCACTTGCACTACTACGTCACGCGGGATCTTCCAACTCGTTTATTAGCTAAGCTGAACGTTCTTTTGAGCTGCAAATCGGAACTTGTGTGTTTTCAAGTACGCTGAATCCAAATCTGAGGTCAAAAATGTGAAATTCCAACTCATGAAAGTTCCCCATTAGTAGGTGTTTTATTGTACTTTATTTATGGATGTATTTACTGTTATATTGTGAACGCGGGCAATTCATGAAAATGTCATTAAAATCTGTCCATGGCTTCGGTTTGTGAACCAATACTAGTTTTGCGTATGCGCAATAGTTATTATTCAACCAATAGCGATATAATAATAATGGCATCTTTGTGAAACATGAACCTAATTACCCCACGATTTTGAATAAAATCAGACTGATAGATGATGAGAAATCGGTGGTATAAGGAAAGTCCCGTTGATGGACGCGCAAAGACTACTAATGAACCAGAGGCAATGAAATGTCTAGAGCATCATTTAGGATCCCATCCGCAAAATCCCTGGAAATTCCATACAAATCTGTCCAATAAGTATTCTCAGAGTTTTGCCAATGCCAATCAATTGTAGTTTTGCGCATGCTCGACAGTTAAGGTGAAAATTCCTAGATGCGACTCACGACTGCGACTGCGACTCGCGATTGGCCGCGTCCCACTCCTTCAATGCATTCTTATGGAACAACATTCCTAGGTGCGTTTCCCGGCCGCATGGCTCAATGCGGCTGACGGCCGATGAGCGCGTTTGCGACTCGACTGGTAGGGTGAGCAGTCCAGCCGCACGCCGTCTGCGACTGAGGTATGCAAACCCGCAAGTCTCGCAAACCAAAAAATGTGAAGCACAATTGGATACGGTATGTGCAAACTCTATTTTTTATTATAGCATGTCTACACATTTTCTTCGCTGTTCTATTTTGCGTTCAATCATTTCGACTCGTACCTACTTGGTTCTTCAACTAATTCTACACGTCCTTGTTACAATATGTGAGAAAGCTATACTGCTCAGCAATTCTTTCCCAAGTTCCATAGTAGAATATTTTCAAAGAAATAATTTTTTTCGGCTTATATACAAAACTCAGATCCTTTCTCCAAATTATTTGTGCCGTTGGTATGTGCCGAACATTCTGTTTTTTCTGAAATGAGATTTTGAAATGAGATTACGCCTAATTGACTGACACCGGCCAGGAGTCGATTCTATAACTAATTTCCTATAAAAAGTGTCTCTCAGACATTTTTATAGAGGCTTCGTTTCCAAAATATTTTACTTTTAAGAGTTTTTTCGTGTTTTCGACCTTACGTCGCAAAAACGGCTCTAACTCCCCCATTTTTGGAGTTTTCTCAAATCTGATACCGACGGGAAGAACGTTAAATTTCCTATCTCTCTGATGGAAAACAACAATTTTTTGAATAGGCAAAACAGGTGAAAAATGAACTTAAAGATGAAAACTTGTCAAATATTGTAAATCTCCCCATTTTTTAACCGCTCATGGGTCCCTGTGATCCAGCGTGTGAATGTTTGCCTGTAAGCCTAAAAGTTACGCCAAAATCTCAGCTTTCCAACGGTGTAATAAATTTTCATTTTACTTATTAATCGGGGGAGAAAAGTATATTTGTATGTTAAAAAACGTGCTTTTTCTATGAAATCGAGGGTTTTCCTGAAAAATGACCCCTAAGAAATTACTAGATTGGGGTCGGTTTCTACGTATTTTTTCACGCTGAATCGAATGGTACCTAACATTCGGAGATCTCTCCAAATCCGATATAACAGAATTTTATATTTTAAATATCTAGTTTTTAGTTCATTTGTAATCCTCAGCTCTACGAGTTTTTCAAGTGTAAAACTTGTTAGGTCAAGTGTAAAATTCGGTTATAACGGAGTTGTAGAGATCTGCGAGTGTTGCCATTCGATTCAGCGTATAAAAATACGTAGAAACCGACCTCAAACTCGTATTTTCATAAAAGGTTATTTTTCGAAAAAAAAAAAAAAAAAAAAAAAAAAACCATCAATTCCATTGATTATTACTCAAACTATAAATATGATTCTTAGAGAATATTTCTGAAACATATACCCAACTACCCTCCAATTGTGAACGAAATTAGACAAATAGAGAATAAGATGTCGACGTTAAAAAAAATTCACGTTTGCTATTATTAAGAAGGCAATGAAAGTTACAGGGGACCGACTAGAAGCTAACCCGCAAATCTCAGAAAATTTAATCAAAATCGGATTTAAACGTGTTGTTTCAGGCGTAAGGACCAACCACAGACTGACAGACATGGTTCCAGAATTGACGAGAAAGCTCTGAAACAAGAAACGAAAGGAAACTATGGTTTTGGAAGACACCATTTTTTTAACGCCTCGCACGAACAAAAATCTTTCTTACACAGGTAGTGCGGAATCAAAATACCATGCTCAGTAACTGTGTTGATCGCATAGAACTTATTATTGTGTACATTTGAATGAGTTTTTTGGATGGGCCGGTCCGGTCGTTTATAAATAGGAACAAAAGTCATAGAAATTCTTATTTATCTTGGAGGAGTACATACTATTGGAGAGTTCAATGTGTTTTCGGAAGCACCTGACAATGTTTTAAGGATAGTTTTTGGCATATCCAGGTGCAGTTTGGAAATTTAGGTAGAGATACATGAACGAACTAATAACTGTATTAGAACATCTTGAAACTCATATGGTGGATACAGCTTTCGTACAAGTACGCAACCACGAGAGACATTTTATGTCTTTGCACCCCCTTTCCCCTTCCTATAAAACCCCGTATTGTATTCTAGAGCCACTCAGCTGATCTGGGATCGGTCAGTTGTGTTCAGAAGTCCCTCAAGGGCCCACATACCAAATCTCAGAATCGTGGGATCATTAGGGAAAAAACTGGATTCTAGAGCCACTCAGCTGATCTGGGATCGGTCAGTTGTGTTCAGAAGTCCCTCAAGGGCCCACATACCAAATCTCAGGATCGTGGGATCATTAAGGAAAAAACTGGATTCTAGAGCCACTCAGCTGATCTGGGATCGGTCAGTTGTGTTCAGAAGTCCCTCAAGGGGCTACATACCAAATCTTAGAATCGTGGGATCATTAGGGAATATCCGCGTAACGCTCTCCGCGTGACGCTTTCCGCGTGACGCTCTCCGCGTGACGCTCCCAGCGTGAAAATTGACATCACTGGCACGGAATGCAACGCCTAAGTTGCATTGGTAGATAAGTGTTTGTTTCATCACATAAATTGCTTCCAAGTCTATCTATATAGGTAGCCGAAGTATTGTGTTCACTTTTGAGATATGAAAAAGTTTTAGTCGGCACATTGATCATCTATGGGTCCTCTGAGCCTAATTTGTTTTTTGATCGACTTATATGATGCTGAAACCTGAAATGTGGCTCCGTTTTGGATATTTGAAATACAATTACAAAGTATGGAGGGACTCAGATCAGCTTTGGAACTTCTGAGGATAATTTCTTTCCTGATCGACTGAAGAACCTTGCATGGAGATCCTTTGGGACGCCTCGGAAACAAATACAAGGTACGGAGGCGCATTGATCTGCTGAGCGGCCTCTGAATCTATATTCTTTCCTTACCTATCGACCTGTTTTTTCGCTAAACATTTACTGTAATGCTAAAAGTTGGAACCCTTTTGGGTGGCACGATGCGCCATGTTCTGGCCATCTACGAGTATATACACAGAAATAATAAACCGTTGTGTGATAATTTGCAGCGTTTATTATTATATAGTTTATCACGCAGCACACCTGGGCGGTCTTGCGTCATACAAGTGTACTGCGGCACACAGTTAAAATATGTACACAGTCATAAATATTTACAAATTACAGTTACCTATTTATTCTTTCGGAACAATGTTTGGGTTACTAGGAGAATCCAAAAACCCGTCACAGGCGCCAATACGGCCCAATTTATATCCCTTGAGTCTGGAATCCCATGTCACCGGAGTATCGCTACAGAGTACGGCGACCGCAGCAGGTGTGGTGAAATTGTTTCATTGGGAAGTCTAGTAAAACAGTTTATACCATTGTAGAAGTCTGAACTATTCAACACTCTATAGGAACGATATCCGAACCATCGACCTATATATTCATTAATATCTCTATAAAGTAGAGTAAAATATTCATTCGGAACATTATTTCAAATAAATTATCATTTAAGTAACTTTCGAAGGATTCCGTCATCACTAGCATGTCAAGCGCAGCTGTTTCGATGGCCTGATGGTGTTGTCTGCATCGAAAGGGCTCGTTCGCTGTAAAGCGTGAAATTGCGGAGTCCTGGAACTGTGAAGTTGTGAACCCTTTTGGAGGGCTCGAAGCACCATGCATAAAGGAGATTTAATAATTATATACCAATGATCAGCGTAGAAGGGCTATCTAATACAGAAATAATAAACATTTGATCAATAAATTGCATCGGTTTTATTTATTTTCAAATTGTAACACCCCATAAATTTTTGCGAAGAATCCAAATGTACATTTTTGAGCATGTGCGCTTGCATTCAATTTCCCCATTGAACGCCATTTTTTATTTCATTAAGGAACTCCCCAGCGTTTATTGCTGTTTAGAAAACTGCATAAAAGGTCTTGAAGAAAAATTACTAATCCTTCGAATTTTTGGGACCACAAAACAGGTGAAAACACGTACAAAGTGTGCAAAAAAATGCAAGATTATTATATTTGGAAGTATTTATTCGCCACATGACATGTGATGAATGATTTTGGAATGTTTTCCCATGCGTAATTCCTACGTGTATTATGCAGATTTCCGTTCATTGATATCCAAAATACCACATTGAAAAACCAGTGAAACCACGAAATTTTAGTACGTTTTGTGAATTAATGTACAAATTTGCAACTCTGGTATTTATTCGGATTTTTTCAATGAAGATATTCCAAATATCAACAAACAAACATCACTAAACGATCCAACGAGGAATAAAAATACTCCAAAGCATACTCGTTTCACATGTGGCAACTAGATACTTTCATAAGCTCCATAAGTTTATTGAAATCCTCGCAAATTTAGTGCAAAATTACAAACGTTGTTGAACCCTAAAAAATGCCCATGGTATTTCGGGTAGATTCTGAACCTGCAATAAAAAATGAGGATTCTCATTTGGAAAAGGTGCCTAATAGGGATACGATTTGAAAACATTTATTTTCAGAAACTGAGGAGCCTTTCGCTTTGTTTTTATTCTGATTCACAAAATCCCAGACATAAAGACATGGAACTGAGTGATCAATCTTCCTTTAGAAGAGGTCAATGTGTCAGAAAGGGTCGCTTTAGTTTCGACCTTCGGCATTGCGGTTTATCCCAGCTTTATTCGGAACTTGGTAAGAACCTGAATGTTGAGGTAAGATATTCCTATAGATAACCATTTATTTCAAGCGGCCGCTACGTTGGTCTATTTGGGAAGCAATCTTGAACTAGATAGGGCGGTGACTGACTAAAATTTACCAAAAAAAAACGGTATTGTACGTATTAGGTATAAACATTGGTTGATGGTAGACCTACATACATACTGTACTATTTCACCACAGGAAAAGGTCAGGAAAAGTTTCATTTTAGGCCCGAGCATATACGAAATTATATTTCCCATGGTCGAATGCAAGCGTTCATTATTGAAAAAGATAAACCATAATGTATAGCAACCTGTCTTGGAAAATAATTTTACTGTTTCATAATGTATTTAACAGTATAAAAATAAAAATTACCTACCATGTGCGATACATGAACAAAAACAGGAAACAAAACTTATGAAACCAACAACAGATTGATTAAAGGAAACGGTGATAACGTATTTACAAAAATAAAAGTTCATCAAACGATGCGCCATCCGGAAGAGTGCCTCGCAGGCTTGCCGCGTTGCATCTTTAAATTGCACAAGGCCGGCCACACACGTAACGGTATACATGACAGGTAAACCTCCGCATGTTTACCTGTCATGTATACCTGTGCAAACTAGAGTCCACACACGTAACGGTATACCGTACGTTTAGCTCAGTTGAGAGATGGCGAGCCAACAAGCTGAAGATGATATGATAGCCAAGGGAGATCCGTTGGATTTGGTAAGCCTTCGCTCGGATGTCACCATATTTTTTAATCATCAGGGCTCCCACTTCCTTGATGAATCTTTTGGCCTCCTCACACCATGCTCCCAAGGTTTCAAAGGCTAGACCCCTGAAGGTGAAATTGGACGCTATCAACTGCGAGTACTTCTCCCGTTCCATTTTTCATGCTGTCTCTGCTGCTGAACCTGCTGTGATACCCGTTCAGGGAAAGTACGAGTATGAAGACGATAAATTCTCTACACACGTTACATCCCATATGAGGCGTTTTTCTCCTAGGCCAAGGCCTGGCAGATACAGAGTGGCACAGATGCCTGCGGACGAGAGAGCTCGTTGGACCAACATATTCATATCATTATGACGTGAACACCAGCCCTTTTTTATGTTCGATCCAAACCGTGGACCTCAGACTCATCAACCTCAGAATTCAAATACAATCGTGATCCTGATAAAGTCGACACTCTTGTCGTAAAGCAATGCACGTCTGGAAATCCTGGCGGTACATCACTGTACCAATTTTTGGAGAAAGAAACACATGCAGCATGCCCCAGATTCAGTTTTTGCAAGGATATGAACAGGGCTTTTTACCTCTCGCTGAATCGTTCGATGAATATTCCCTCACCGAGCGAGCCAAATTGATGGCGTCCCAGGCTTTCTGCGAATCACGAATGGCTGCAGTTTTCACGTTGAAAACATTCCATTCTTCCAATGCCTCATCCAAAAGACTGAAATGATGTGGAAAGAGTGGCTTGATCCCAATTCCGGCCTTCCAAAGGTATGTTGAGAAGTCCCTCTAGACATTATCGTAGGTGCGAATCCATATTGTCAATCAGAGTTAGAGATTTCCGTTAGGCACTTGTCCGGATGAAATAGGTCAGCTTTACAATAAAAAGGCAGTACTTAACAAGAAAATAGACTTCATGAGAGTTGCTACCCTTCAAACGATAAGTTAATAGCTGTAATTGTTCCAAAGTCTCTTCAAAACGACGAGTACATCCAGCTTCAAATAAGAGAGAGCCCAGAACCTCGAGAGTTACCGAATCTACCAACGTAATTCCTGGGCGCATATCTTGAAATTCGCGCAAAATCGTCTGATCCACTAAGGAAGAACAGAAGTAATGCTCACATTTGTCCGTGTTCACTTTCAAATCTATTTCACACGCCATGGACATGAGCCGTATAAAATAGCTGAAAACGGCTAATGGCATATCTGCAAGGGAGTCGTCGTATAAATGACAAACGTTAAGCTCTGATTCCAGCGATTTAACTTTCAGCTGCACTGTGGGTTGAAAATGGCCACATGGATCTCCTCATTGAGCACCTACGTTAGAAGGTATAATATGATATCCAAAAAACAGTTTGGAAGGTTGGTAAAAGAAAGGGAAAATATTTGCTATCTTAAAAGTTCATTTCATTGAGCATGGAATCTCTCTCGATAGAATTAAAAGCATTTGCGAAATCGATTTTTAGTAGAACTTAATCTCTATTACTCGGGTCTGCCACTTATCTCCGAATAGTGAGTATAGCTACTTTGCCATTCTTACGGGTTGCAACCTCACTTGTTTGGGATACAATGCATTTTTTATTCCTGCGACCAATTTAGTACAGGCTGATTTTCCAGGAAGGCGGCGGAATACACATCCTACAGCGATAGGATGAATTCTCTTATTTTCTTCTTTCAAGCACATAGAGATGATCCTTAAAAAATTGGGACTACCTCCTCCAAAACTTTCCTTGCCGATCCGTGACCACATAATTTAGTTATGGTAGTCACAGCACGTTTGCCGGCATCTCCATGTAATGAAATGAAGTATTTTAAGTGTTGAGGTCGCAGCTTACATCAATTCCCAGAGCAAGGCATTGTCAAAAGCTCATTATAGATCACCGAACCTTTGTTTCCGACGCTGTCAGGCAGGGATGCCCCACACGATGGTCAGGGAAAACAAGGACCCTCGAAGGGGAAGGATGTTTTGATTTCAAAGCCTCAAATGTTCGTGCGTCCGATGCTGCTAGAGTACTGTCGGAGCTCAAAATGTGGACTGCTTCTCCGATGTCAAAGTCCGCCACCTTCGCTTTGATTCGCTTTTCAAAATTGTACTTATTTGAGGCTCTTGATCTGAGAGGAACAGGAATCATACTTTAATTCTGATCAAAATTTACGATATTATATTTTATTTTAGATGTAAAATTGCCTGCTTATGTCCAATAATATTTAATGAAACGTAGATAAATAATAGGAGGTTTTCCCGAGCAAACATATTGCCTTGGTCCAATACGTTCGAGATTAATGCAGTCAATTTTTCTGCTGCCGTGCTTCTATGTCCCTTGGGCATGCGGCGGATGGTTCGTACGCAGGTATGATGGTACGAGAGTTTCCCAGTTCTTCGTCCAGTGTTACTGGAAATGAGGAAGGTTGGTCAATGCTGTACTTTTCATCCACATGTTTCAGCTTTGAGAACCAAAATAACAAATGTCTTCGGATATGATGGGGATCGACCCAGAACTTGACGAAATCGTTCCTCCTCACGAACTATCGATCTATCCCGTGACGAAGGACGCGGCATTTCACGTACGCGATGCTAAGAGTCACATGGTAACTCCGAGCGTAACCCGGGAACCAATACATTCCAAACAAACGAACGTTTTGAAATTCCAAACAAACAAAATTTGTACAGAGAACTGAGTGCAGGATAGGCCAAATATTAATTGCTCGAACAAAACTTTTGAATAAATTTATCACGATGGCCACTGCAGTATGTCGCAAAAAAAATAAAAATAAAATAAAATAAACGAAAACAATCAATTTCATACCAAAACACAACGAAACTCCTCACTACAAGATGCTCACACAATCAATTCATAGGATCACATGATTTAACTGATAAACCACATTGATTGATGAATGCCGAATCCTGACTGCTCAACAATATCGGTATCATGTCGAGTAGGTGAGAGGTAGAGCAAACCATGAGTAGGCGGAGTCCTTTCAAAGAATGGGAATAATGGATTTTGATTGCAGGCTCGTCGATTGGCGATTGTAGAGTATAGCGATGAATAGGTAAGGTAAAGAAAGTAGGATGGAAGCAGAAAGGAAAGGAGAGAGGGAGGAAGGGAAAGAGAGAGCGTGTGAAAGGAGGATATATTATAAATAAGGAGAAAGATAAGAGATATTAAGTATATCATTTTGTTTACATACCTATGCTCCCTTACAAATGACAACAGGTACCTATAATACCACATAACCCCTAACGCAACACGTTGGAATTTGGCACCCAGAGAACTGTCATAATTTTATGTTAGCAACCCTTCAACTTCATCCTCCAGATGATGGCATCCACTCACTTTCAAATCATTTTGTCCTTGATCACGATCGCCGGTGGTTTTTGCTCTGCGCTCCTTCAAAAAGGATAAAAGTGATAAGACCTTTTTCACAGATCCATACGAATATGAAATACATGCGTCATTACACGTGATTAGGACATATATCGACTTGGTTAGGTAACAGATGGGTAGGTGTGTCATACCTACGTGCCATTATAGTAGCATTTGATAGGTACATAAGACACTACAATTGATTTTCCACTATAATTTGTTTGATTTAAGAATGTATTTCATTGTTTCACGTGTAGATATCATTTCATTAATTATTACTATCATTGTGAGACCCATTCTTTGTGCAGATAACAAGCATCAAAAACTGAGGGTGTATCTGATTCAAAGCCATGATATAGTCAAGGGTCATGTATATGTATTGTCACCTATAATACATCAAACAACGTGAAGTGTTGCGTTTATTGTGTTAACTACTCTTCGTCGTTGTTTACATAAGTACAGATTTACATAGTTCACCAAAATAGAGTTTCACAATAGACTGTACAATACCATTTCAATGCCAGTGAATTGATGGATGTAAGGAGGGTTCCCAAAATAGATCCATGAGCTATCTGAATTCGGAGGCCAAAGTTCACAATTCAGGATGATGATAATTGAATCATTCTGCTGCAAATATCTTCAAAAGGAGGGCACATAAAAATTGTGTATGTAAAAAATAAAAAGATAGCGGCAGGAAGGGGGGGGGGGGGGGCATTGAGATCATGTCAACCCCCTTTCGTGGCCTCAAAACGAAAAAGCGGACACTTGGCACGGACATGGAAGACGCTGACATTAAACTAAAGAGAGAGGTATCCAGGGGGGTTGGGAGGTGTATCGAGGCCCTTTAGGGCTCATTTGATCCGAAGCGGATCCGTTTTACCCTGGGAAAATGGGCGAGCCGAACTCCCCCAGCTGTGGTTACTAGGTCAACTACTAATAAGTTATGAACTGGGCTTCTTGAACGGTTTGCCTCCCAACTTCTCTACCCTCATCGTCACAAAATCGCGTCTTGTAACTGGATCTTGATTCATCATTCAGTGTTCAGGACGACATGTTATTGACGAGCGATATTCACTAGCATTGTAAGGAAGTCTCGTTGTTACTTGCATCAAATGGAACCGAACATTCAATTCAAAGAGCTACTAACTAGCTACATTGTGAAGGAATCATCACGAGAACTAAATTAATTTGATATAATCCAAGTCAGTATTGCGAACCCACAAATATTTCTGATAGAAGGGTATTTTTTCGTTTGATCATGAAAAATCAATTTTAATTAATCAAATGAGACCACCACCAGTACTTTGCGGTTCACTATGGCTCACAGAGGCCAATTTCCCAGACTTATTTGGAATAATTCCAGGTTTTCACGAGATACTAACGGGATATCTCAAACGTTGGCGAGTTTTCTAAACGGTTATGTGTATTTTAGCACGAACTCTAATTTTGACATTTTATGTCTTTACTTTGGCACATAAACGAAAAAAGCGTTAAGAAAAATCGTTAAGGTTGGTTTTTTGATGATTTCCGCTAACAACCGAGTCGTTGCTAGGGTAATGGTACTTCGTCGTTTTTCATCCCACAAAATTCGTTGACCATTCGTTCGAAAGTTCTTGATTTATCCAACCATATTATGGTAACTATTGCGAAGTGCGTGGCCAACAATCTGAGTTGTGAGCATGGTTACTTGAATAACTGTGTACAATCAGGTGATCATTTTCAATAATTGATATTATGAACATGATTGCAACCGCTTGTTAATGTTGTTCTGATGATTCCATTGAGCTGGTGTTTCGATGATTTGATTCATAGCAGGTGATCCGGATATTGCGGAAACGGTTTGATTTGTGAAGCGGTGGTTAAATAATTTTAATAGGTGATTTCTATACTTTACACTCTAGGAAGCTGTAATTTCGTATGTAGCCTCTTTAGGACATTTACTTGACGATGCTTAGGGTCCGGATCAGATGAGTGGCTCTTAAAGCTAATTTCTATGCTTTGCACTCTAGGAAGCTGTAATTTCGTATGTCGCCTCTTTAGGACATTTACTTGACGATGCTCAGGGTCCAGATCAGCTGAGTGGCTCTTAGAGCTTGCATACGAGTCTGCAACTCAAGACATAAAATGTCGCAATGTGTTGCAGACTCTTATGCAAGCGTTTTAAATGTTCCAGTCATACAGCGCATTTTCGTTCTTTTGACATGATTTTGACGATTTTGAGATTCCAAACTGTCAAAAGTTGTTGCTGTCGACTTGTTTTGACTGCATACTCGGGTTCAGCGACCCCAAAAACGTAAGTATAACGAAGTTTCACAATTTTACAAAGAATTTTGTAAAAGTTATATTCAATAGTCTGTATTAGCAAAAAAAAGCGTATTTCAAAAACCAAAATCGAGCTACCGGCGTGGTTTTGTTATGCAAAAAATAAGAAAAAATTCAGGTTTTGTAGCTGAATGCATTAAAAATGAAATCTAGATTCATGATGTGCCAAAACTTTACCTACATTCTCCGAATCCGCTCAATCGTCTAAAAAATTATTGCTCGATTTTTTTCGTCATGTCAGAAAGATGGGGCCGGAATTCCAAATGATTGAGTGAATTTGGCAACCTAATGAAGAGATTTTGTCACCCTTGAAAACAAGCCCTTATAACACTCAAGTGGCAAATAATTCTAGTCATGCAGCAAATTTTCTAGCCACTTTATATTAGTGACAAATCGTTTTGAAGTTTTCGAGGCTACAGAACTGGTCAACTGTCACATTTATACAAAAAATAAGAAACCAAAAAATAAACTTTCAGCAAATACCTCATTTAAAGATGTAAAAATGAAAAACTACTCCCGTTTTCCTGTCTGCTGCTAAGTCCAGAAATATTAGTCATATAAAATACCTCGATGTTCTGACTTGAAACTCTACCATCTAGATCAGGCAATTTAGACACTGTGAACACGATTTATATACACAAAATCGTTTTCAGTCACACGGTAAGTAGGCTAAACTTTAGAGAGTTTGGTAGATTATCTTTGATTTTTCGTCAAATCTATCCATAAGTATGTGATGCTTGACTATTTTACCTTAACTAAAATAAAAATGTGAATGGCATCACCCCAAGATCATTGATGAAGTAAGAAGCCAGGGTTTTTTTCCCCAAAGGTAAGATATTTTCCAGGCACATCTAATAATTTATCGAGGTTGATGAACAGAAAATGACACTGATTAACATACAAGGTCTAACAACATAGAAAAAATAAACTTCTGCCTAATGATTTGCAGCATATGATACATTATATATAAGGTTGATTTTAAGCAGTTGTGTCTAGATGTGTGTTTCCACCACCACACGTGAAAATTGGCCTAGCTGTTGAAGAAGCGTATCACTCTTAACGCGGTTAAAAAGAGTTTGATAATGAATGAACTGTACTAGTAGACGGCGATCCGACTATTGGCTTTGCCCAAATTGTATGATATCATACATTTTGTGGGTTTGCATATTTAGTACGCGGATTGTCTTTTTGGTGGGATCTACTCTCCGACAATTTCATTAGCGTTTCGGTGTTGAGGTTTAGAAGAAGATGAGAGAGCAAACAAATTAATGATCGACTAATCATACCGTCGGAACGGACGCATCTATGGGAACTGGGATCAAATCGTCCCCTTGGCCTCAATATCAATGATCAAGCGACTCTGTCATGGTCATCATAAAAAAAATAAAAAAGACAAGTTCAGTACACGAAGATACCTTTTTCTTACTTTGGACGAGGGTTGAATAGAATGATCAAAAAGCACTTTAATCTTCATATTTGTGAAATATCTTGAAATCTAACTAAAAAATCGCACATAGTTCGGTAGAAAAGCGAATCAACTAATACACACACACACACATATCGCACCCGTCCTAGAATAAGGGTGCAACTCGAAAATCGCGATTTTTGGGTTAGTTGTGGTTCTGAGAAGTAGAAATGGTCTAGTTTGTCTGTAGAAGGTGGTGATATCTGTAGGGCACTCTAATTCCGCTAGAGAGTGCGTGTGTCTTTCTTCTATGGAGGGAGTAACCAATTCACGTCCTAGGAAGAAAGACACAACTCAGTTGAGTTCACGCAGTCTGTGTCTCGTTTTGAGTTGTTTTCTTTTTGTGTGACAATTTTAACTTGTTTCTTTCTTTTCTGAACATTTTGGATCCTGGCTGGTGAGATTTCAGTGTTTGAGTTGGAACAACTCAAAAATTCTTAAAAAATCAACAAAACCGTTCCCCCCACTCCCTTCCCACTGGCAAAAAAACTATTTATTCACCATGGGGCGTAAGAGTAATAATGTACGAAACAAGTATCGCAAAGGTAAATTATGTTCATCTTGTTCCAAAGAACGGGGAGCCAATGGTGTGGAAGGAAAACTTTGAATGCGATTTGCCGAAAATGACAATTTTTGAGTTGTACCCTTATTCTAGGATGGGTGCGATATATATACAACATTTTAAAACCTAGGATTTGTTTTTGAATGCTTCAAAACAGATTTCGATCATATCTTCCACGAAAATTCGCTTGAAAGGACATTCAACAGAGACAAAAATCCGCTACGTTGCTCACAATGATTGCTGTTTTAAAATTATCAGTTACAATTTTGTTTATTCTGTCTTGATTTATTTAAAGCTTCTTGGGAAATGAGGAACAATCATCTGCCTTCGAAATCAAATAACAAGGTACCAACTTACTATCGAGGAATATCACGATCCCGACCCATACCTTCCCAGTCTTTATTACACGAACGTACTCGTCCGAAAGCATTCCTGTATTGTGGAACGATTGTGGAGGGAACTGTCCTAAGGATTAATATGTAGTAGTATAATTTAACGTAAGAAAAACATTAAAAAAAAAAGTTTTATATTATAAAATTTGGTTAAGAGTAGGTATGGCTCCACACGGGGATATGCTTAATAGTTTCCGATACCCATAAGATACTTGCGTTTATGTTAATAATATTTTTTTGCTAGAAATAAGCAATTTTCATTTCATCTTAGTGTCAATCATGTTCCAGTATCAGTATGGGTCGATTCTTAGCTATACCTACTCATTTCGAGCTTTGCCACTTTCGAATGGGTGATAACAAAAATAAGTACGCTAAACTTTACTTTTTATTAAGACGCACTAAAATAAAGAGTGATCATACAAGAAATTTGTTATGTATGAAGGTACACGTTTTCTTTACAGCTTAGTTGTTGTATTTACGTACAAATATCATTTTTCAGAACAACACTCCATCTAGTGGGACATTCGTAATATTTTTTTGAAAAATGAGTCACACGAAATATTTACGCTGAAAATACAGGGGTCCAGAAAGGTGCAACAGATTTCAAAATTGCAATTTAAGGGGGAATTTCGGGCTTACAATGAACGAATTAGCAGAATACATCCAAGTGAGCATGTTTTCAACAAAAATAACATCACAGCCTTCGCTTTGTGTGTCGAATTGAGAATAACACCAATATTGAGAAATATATTCGTAAATACGTAGCATACAATGAAAATTTACACACGAACATGCAAGGATTTAACGTTACTGTAGCAACTTAATCTGGAGAAATTGGTTTTGGTGTTCACGGCTTTTGATTTTTGTCATGGGAGTAACTTAATATATACTTAGCTAGGTAATATTGATATTTCAAGAAAAAAGTATGAAAAATACGATTTTGATGGAAAACTGTTTATTAGGCTTTCCTGAGAACATCGTGGATCGTTCAGGATGGTATACGATAGGATTCAAGGCTATTTTTCGACAGATTTTATCAATGTCAGTACCGAACAGAATCAAGTAGGTACTACGTTATAAACTATGTTTGTTTATTCTTTCTGTGGAAATACAAAACACTTACTATTTTAGTATTATAAGTTAAATATGACTTATGTATTGACAATAATTTTATCGCCAATAAATTCAGCTCAAGTATTTAATTGATCGAAATAACAGTTCGGGAAGGATATGGATTTGGTGTGGTTCAAGCTGAATTCGAAATCTCTACAGAATGAAATTTGAGTTACTATATTAATCATATTGTACCATTTTATTATTTTTACATCGGTGTTTCGAGTTGTATAAACTTAATAAAATCGATCTTCAATTAAAATTAAAACTGCGAATGTTGAAAAATCCACATCAATATTCAAACCATAGCGATAAACGCATTTCTATGTAACAATGTATTCTAAATACTTTGATCCGAATCGTTTGACCAAATAATAACAAAATTTAAAAATGCCTTCACATGGCTTTTTTTTTGTAATGTCCCTAATTCGTATTCACCTTGCATGGGTTGTTCTAATGAAACTAGAAACTGCTGTTTTCAATATAATTTTGGTAGGTTTTCTAGTTTTAAATACTAAGGTAATAAATAAAATTTTGGATTAGTAGCTAAGAAAAAAATTTCTGAATATGGCGATTATGGTGCGTTCTTCAAGGGGACCCGGTACTAGTATTTTGACTCCGCAGACCCATTTTCATGCCTATGGTTCATACATTTCATAAACATATAAAATCGTTTTATTATGTTATGGCTTAGAAGTAACAATGTTTATGCATGTTGTTTATGTTAATAATAATCGTTTCTAATGTTTACATTAATCGCTTGAACCACAATGTACTGTTGATTTGAATAATCAATCGTATTGTTTTTAGATAACGGGAAACAGTTAAACCACTAAACTGAAGATTTCTACTATTTCGATTGGTTTATAGGAGATGAAGTATCGTTTATGCCGTTTCTCATTGGAAAATTACCATCAAACTCTATTCATGCCAATAAGTAAATGCGCAGATATTTGACCACTGCTCGAAAACATTATATTTTTTACCATTTCTTCTTCCGTTGTTACAATCAATATTTGGTATTTCTATTTCACAAAGTGAAAACAGTATTTTAAAAAAACTCAACAACACCCTAACATCTACCAACTATTTAACATCAAAAAGCCTTAACTCTACCAAATTAGTTGTTCAAAAATGTTTTTGGCCAATCTCTTTGAAAAATCGCTTTGAATAGGATCACAACCTTGATAATTAAATTTCCATTCAATTTGTGAAATTTCCTCGTCGAAACGGAAGAGTAGAGGTGACCCAAGGTTGGACGGATAGCACGAAACAAAATATGCAAATCCCTACAACTAAAACTATATTATAGAGGCTACGACATTGGAACCATTATCTATCATCGGACAATTATTTTCATTTTTTCTTAGAAATATATAATACGTAGGATTAGAGCTTAAATAACTATAGGATGGAATGGTACCCTTGGAAACAATGATTACAATAAATTTAATTTACAATACATTTTACAATCGGGAATGTTGATAATCCATTTCAAAATAGGCAGCACATTGAAAGAATTGATACACATTTACCATTTTTGTTGTAGTTTTCAATTAAAAATAATTTTTAAAATTGAGACTTTTCAATTGACATCAAACTTTTAAGCTTGAACGTTTCGTGTGACTTTTGAACCAAGCGTCTTTACCATGTATTGCACTGTCTCTCTACGATTTTTATACCCATGAATGCAATACACATCAACGTATCATGTTTGTTGTTTGAATGCATCATTTATAATGTTGTTCTACGTTGCACTCTAAAAAAAATCATTGAACTTTTTTCTTTCTACTTACATGGTGCACTTTTCGTTGGAATTCAGAATAATTTCCAAAACACAAGAGAACAAATATAAATGTTTGTACAATCGGTGTTGATTATGAATATCATCAACAGTTTTTGCCGTACAACTGCAGTTTTTATATAGGAACAATGAATCGTTATCTGCCTATTAGTTAGTTAGGTACAAGACCAAAGTAGTGATTTTTTCACGCAAGACACAATAAATGTTGGTACTTACTTGGTGACTAGAGATTTTCAGGAACAGTATGTTCAGACGTTATTATTAGAGATTATTTACAACTCAAATTATCGATGTACTAACAACACATTGATTTTTGATATGATATTCCAACTTCCAAGTAAATATGATTCTTTTCCGTTTTGTTCTATTTATAAGTAGATATATTGTCAATAATTCTACAAATTGTAGTGTATAAGTATTGCACAAGTATAAGTGCACAAAGTGCATAAAGATGCAAAGTATTTTATTCATTGTTTGGATAAGGATGATTGACCACATTTCATGTTCTTTCATATTTCCTTCAAGGAATTCTAACTACAGATGTATGAGTGAGCATCAAAAACCAAGCTTACGCAGGGGTAAAGAGAACATGGTCTCTCATTGATCAGATGGTGAAATCATAACAGTGACTCCTAAGCCCCGAACGCTGGAACAACAGTCTAGTTTGAGAAAAATCAATGGAATAGACAGCCTGAAAAGGATTGCGAGACCTCCTGAATGAAATCGTATAACACATGGGAAACGTTCAAAGACATTCAATTTTGTACGCAGTAAAACTGAAGAGAGTTTAAATTCGTTTGCAGAGGATAGCTGCATCCAAATATGACTGCACTATCCTAAAAATTTTGAGGTTATCTGCAAAAAGCAAGATAGTAACATCGTGGAAAATATTACAAATGTCATTCACGAAAAGGATGAACAACAGAGGCTTATAGTTATGTAGGCTTAGACTCGATTATAGTCGTTCACCCCTTTGGAGAGCAACAGCAAAATCCCCCCCCCCTCTCTCTCTTATATATATATATATATATATATATATATATATATATATATATATATATATATATATATATATATATATATATATATATATATATATATATATATATATATTGTTGAAGCCGGCACTTGAATCGAGTAATTCGTTTGGGTTGATACCGGGGCGGTTTGTTTTCTGGACCTCGACATCTATCTATATGTATCCAAGTCCACTTCGTTGGGGGTTGGTGGCGAGTCAGTCGAGTCTAGTCCGTCGAGCGCATCTCGTTCCTTGTTAATGCTCAGAAGGCCCAGCCTTCCACGCCCGGCCATTGCAATTTTACACGTGCCAAATTTCCGCGACCATTTCGGGGTTGTTTCTATCATTTCGAAGCGAATTTAGGTAGGGTTTCTCCTTCCTTTCACCCTCAGCCGGCTTCCTTGTTTGACCTAATACCAAATCCTCTTTCTTCACGTATTCGCTACCACCTGCGAGTTGGAGATCGCCGAATTACAAGGTAAGGTGTAGCATAATCTCTATTATTAATAAGAATGAAACTCCGTCTGTCTGTTTGTCTGTCTGTTTGTCTGTCTGTCGTGTCTATGCACGGCCAAACGGCTGAGTGGGCCGGATCTACGAGTGGGGGGATCTTCTTGGGATTTTCCGAAAGTGGGAGCGAGCGAATTTAAAATTGTCTAATCCCACCCGAACCATGGGCCGTAGGGCGGGAGGGGGGTCGAAGTAAGAATTAATGTGCGCTTTTTGGACTTCCCCGCTTCCCCTACCCCTCTAAACGGCCGTTGACAATTCCGGAAAAATACGGGTTTCGTAGGTTTTCCTACGAGGAAGACGACGGCGCGATCGGATCGCGAAAAAAGTATCGGGAAATGCGTCAAAAAAATGCGAGAGTACGGACCCGTTTTCTAGAAAAGTCCGCCGAAAAACTTGGTTTTTTCCGATTAAAATATACCCCGTAAAGGTACGTTTTTCGGAACGGTTTTTGCGGGCGAAATACAGCTTTGGGTCCGCCGAATCTGAATCCGAAATCGGATATCGAAAAAAGTGACGTTAAGTCGGTCAAATCGCGAGCGGAAGCGAGAAGAAGCGTTTAACATCAGAAATTAATCGACCACGGGCCGCCGTTACACAACGTTGCTTACCTGAAAGGGACGCGATGACCCCCAGGGGACTCACTACGCACTTGACTCATTTCAACGGAATTTCATACGGGTATTTCCCAACACCTATGCAGCAATACCTTGCGAGCGAAGCGAGCAACATTCCCTAATAAACTTTTCGTGGGTCCACGTAGTTTTATAAGATTTAATTTGTTTGTAAGAATTTCCAACAGAAAAAAACGTCTGCCAAGTTGGGTGGGCAGTATAACTTCCTCAAGCGAGCGAAGCGAGCAGCATCCCCTACAGAAGTTAAACCTACCCTTAGGGATCTACCGTTTGCGAGCGAAGCGAGCATCATTCCCTACATGCCATACTTTGCGAGCGAAGCGAGCAACATTTCCTACATGCCACAATTTGCGAGCGAAGCGAGCAACATTCCCTACATGCCAGAGTTTGCGAGCAAAGCGAGCAACATCCCCAAATAAACTTTTCGTGGTTCCACGTAGTTTTATAAGATTTAATTTGTTTGTAAGAATTTCCAACAGAAAAAAACGTCTGCCAAGTTGGGTGGGCAGTATAACTTCCTCAAGCGAGCGAAGCGAGCAGCATCCCCTACAGAAGTTAAACCTACCCTTAGAGATCTACCGTTTGCGAGCGAAGCGAGCAACATTCCCTACATGCCACATTTGGCGAGCGAGGCGAGCAATTTAATGGGGGGTCCGGGGGGCTTGCCCCCCGGCTGGACGTGGAGGCGAGCGTAGCGAGCCGGAGCGGCTGGTTCTTTATAATTTCCGGATATTTCTGTCCGGTGGTCCTTCATATTATTTGATTGTGGGTTTCGTGGTGAACCAGCTTAATACCGTTACCCAAAGGTGAATCTTGTTCGCGCAATATTTCATTTGCCCCCACACACACACACACACACATATATATATATATATATATATATATATATATATATATATATATATATATATATATATATATATATATATATGCATGTTATAGTTGGTTGAGAGATATCATGTCCCACATCACTAGACTAGTGTATGAGGTAGTTGGAGGATTTGTAGCGAAAGTGGGGACGGGGCCCTCGATTTGAATATGACGCTTCAACGGGTGGTGTTCCTCCGTAAGAAAGGATTCCACCTGTTGCTGACTCTGAGATCAATACGCTGTCAAGTGCCCCAACCCCCAGCCGCTCCGGCATCTCCCGCGACCCCCTTTCCGCTAATTACCTATCGTGCTAACTAGGTCAATCTTCCACACTCCCCAGGGAGCGATTCGCTATCGTAATCACGCGTCCTTCCCAACAATCATGAAAGTCGCTCTCTAATAGACTAAAACGAGCAATCTGACGAGAAACATGGCAGAGGCACAGTTATCATTATCACACTGAATTGCAATCCTTTTTTTCTTTACACTCAAGAAGATTTGACGTTGGACTCGTAATTAAGCTACAAGCCATGTTGTACAATAAAAGTAAGCGTGGTCCCAATACCTACCTTTCTTAGGTGTAAATCAGGCTTCAATACTAAATTATATAACCAATCCATTCTTGAAAAGATTATATTTATCTTACTAAAGAGTTCGTGATTCAACCGTGAATGATCGATCGCCGCATATGGTGGACTTCCATCTCCAACTCTTCATCCAATTTTTAGCATGAATATGCTTTAGCCGTGACCTAACTACCGAAAAATGTCCCACGAGAGTGCAACGAAAGTAGCGCCAATAATTGTGATGATTTCCACTTACAACCGAGTCGTTGCTAGGGATATGATACTTCGTCGTTTTTCATCCCACAAAATTCGTTGACCATTCGTTCGAAAGCTCTCGATTTATCCAACCATACTATATTAACTACTGCGAAGTGCGTGGCCAACAAGCTGAGTTATGAGCATGGTTATATGAATAATTGTTTACACACAGGTCTGATGATTTCATTGAGCTGGTGTTTCGATTATGTGATTCATAGCAGGTGATCCGAATATTGCGAGAACGGTTAGATTTGTGAAGCGGTGGTTAAATTATTTTAATAGGTAATTTCTATACTTTACACTATAGGAAGCTGTAATTTCGTATGTAGCCTCTTTAGCCTCTTTCTATAATAAAGTGAATGTTTACTCGCGAGTTTCTATTAGGAGATCATCATCTCACAAGAGCTCAATCGTCGTGATCATTTCTATAATAAAGTGAATGTTTACTCGCGAGTTTCTATTAGGAGATCATCATCTCACAAGAGCTCAATTGTCGTGATCATTTCTATAATAAAGTGAGAGCGAGGAGCTAAAACATGATTCCATGTTTTAGGATTGATGGCAGAATGATAAACAGAGTTCAGAGGCCGATGGGGGGTCGGGTTCAGAGAATCGACGAGGAGTGAGTCGTGTACGACTAAAGCATATTCATGTTTTTTAATTTTAGCCGTCCGGCTCAAAGGAACTGTGGCTTTTTTCTTAAAATGAACTACTACAAAATTTTCTTCACCTATGTATCTGAGACATCTTCGAACTTGATATTGACAGAATACGTTTCCTGAATATAAGAACTTTTGGCGAACTCGGAGGAAGAAATAAAACCGACGAGCCATTTGTTTCCACGACTAGAAATTGTTCGTAGATTCATTAAACTATTAAAGTTCGGTGGTCTGTATTTCAGCCCGATCGGAAGAAACTATTGGGTAGGGAGTGTTACGGAAAATACCCCTATTTCGGGTTATAATAGAGGAGTGGACTATTTGGGGTTGAAGATTGGAGTGCATCAGGTCGTTCCCATAATATTGGTTGTTAACACATCCTGATTGTAGCTATTGCTATTGCTGCTCGATTATTCGGGTTAAACAAATTGGTTTTTGTTTTGGAAACGTCATGGATCTAGGTATTTTAACATAGGGAGAGATATTGTTTGAAATATCAGAGTAGTTTCCAATATTTCATTTGAAACTAGAAACTAAGTCCAACAGATTTTATACAATTTTTTACTAACTTGTAGAATAGTCTGTTTTTGGGACGGTTTAGCCTTTCTTCAAGTAGGTATGCATAATTTATGATTATCAATACAGACCGTATTTATCATTAGTATTGTTAACATTTCTATTACTACGGCGTACATCACTATTTGCCTTTCTAAATTTAAAAAACCGATCTTCAACGACTCATGAAAATGTAATGTCTTAATTTTTAATCAATTTTTGGCCATTCTACAGTGAAACTTTCATGTGTACTAGGTTTCTGTTCTTCATGTATACCCGGAAGGCGTAATAGTTATGTACCTATGTATTCAAATTTCCTCTTACAAGATTGATAATTTTGTAGTTTTGTAGTCATTTGAAGTTTTAATTGTTTTAGAATTAACAAATTGATGAAACCATTGAGCAGTGCTTCTTACATATGAAATTTCACATTATTTTAATAGTACAGTGGGATTATTATTAAGATGATTGTTTTCCCTCCAGCCATAATGGTATATGTTTTCTGTATGTTCAGTATAGCACGGGAAATGGATTGGTCTTAATTGTATACTTAGACAATAAAAGCTCTCATTCATCACAGTGCCATCGTGCCACATTGCCATCATTAACATTTAAACCCTTTTCCAACTCATTGGATATTTTTTACTGTGAATCATTTTGATAAGTGATCACTAAGATCTACCATCAAGAACAAATGAGAAACCTTACTGTTTGACGGAATGGGTTCATTCTACGAAACCTCAAGAATAAGGTGAAACACTGATGAAAGAACGACAAAGGTCTTTGTGCACGGATTTTTCCATTTTCCTGATTAAGAACGGCTCCTTCCCATCGCACACCACCAAGATATGAGTATGATATTGATTTCTTTCTTTTGAATCTCTTGCAGAATATCTTATAACCTAATTCTGCTTGGTAAAAGATAAAAAAACTTTGTGTTTTAACGAGATATGTTAGCTTTATCTTACATAATTCTCAACATTTCATTGTGGCATACCGTCTACACACAGAAGGTCACAATGTAATTATACTGATGATAAGATATCATAAATTAAAAAATGTATTGACTAACGATGACAAGGAGACGAATCAGGCAAAAATCTGAATTATTACCAAAAATATATTAACATAATATTACCTAATTTAGGTTAATCAGGAGGACGCACCACTTGATCGACATTAGTGGTTGCAGGTTCAACGTCAGATCACTTGTGTACGGATCGAAGTTTGAAAAATAACAACAATGTTGCAGCAATATAAGTATAAATAAAAAAACACAAAGAACATGTATCCCCACCACCAAGTGCTGCCGTACCGTCGGCTGTAACACCCCCTATTCTACGAAAAGTTGGGTAACAGTAACACGTCCGCTCGTTTCTCCCGTATTATTGTATAAAGTACGTTTGGTAACCGATACATTTTTCAAAACAACGGTTTCATAAAGAATAATTTTATACAATTCGTTAGCGTAGGCACGTAGATGCATCTACGTGGAGATTTAGATATGTTTGAGGTTTTTAATGTATATTTGTTACAATCTATATCGGTTTACAAAACCGGAATTTGACAACATTCGCTATGATATCACTGCAATGTAGCGTTTTTCATGTCTTATGCTCGCCCGTTTACTAATCATAGTAACAAACGATGATGAGGATGATGATCCAATGATCTAAAAAATTCGTACAGATTCCAACTCAGCACTTTAGAATCGTTGTTGTACTCGTAACTACCTATGGATTATCAACTATCTTCTCTATCGAGCATTATTAAAATGCTGGTATCAATCATAGATCAATGACTGGTATTTAATTTCTGGGTTATGAAGTGATGGTTTCAGACCGTTCAGGTATCGTTCATTTGTGTGTTCAACATTTTTAGATTTTGCTTGCTTTTTCTCAACTTCCCTTCATATTTAAAACTTTTTAAAAAAATTCTGACAGCCTTCTAAGGAGTTGTGGTTACTTTTGACGACCAGAAGTGAGTCTTTCCTTGACGCCAAGTTTGACCATTTTGATCTTTTTTATGGCGAAACTAGCTTTATTATTTGAGCTGAGAGTTACTATACGAATTTTTCAACAGCGTTTAATCAAAATGTGAGGTCATAAAAATTGAGGTTTAAGCATATTCTAGAAAAGAGAAAGGTTTTCTACGGTTCACCTATCACGGAAGAACAAGATTATTTTTCAATTCAGGAAATTATTTTTATTACAGTACTTACTAAAAAGATGGCCACTCTGTTCTATCACTGCGGAAAGAACACGAGCGAAGAGAGGGACACTTTCATTATCCCGGCAAAAATCCACGAAAGGCCGTAATACCCGCGCTTTTGTTCGTTGTTAATTTATCGCCCTGGTAATTGCGGGTGGACAAAGGAAAAAAAAGAACGCTGCGAATTTTTAAAATAATAAGCTGCACAGTGGGACGGCTGTCCTTTTTTTTCGCAGGGAACTAATCCTGCAGAGCCCTTCTCCGTTTACAAGGCCGCCTATAAAAATCTTTTTGTTTTAATGTGGGTTTATTCAGTTCAAATTCCGGATTTGGTCTTGGAGGAAGTGAAAGACAATGTTGTGTAGTTGACAATGAGATGAAGGAGGAGTTAGAGAAAATAAATAATGGAAAAAGTAAGAATAAGATAAGAACTAGTCTGTTCAACATCTGCTTCAAATCCGTATAGTTATATGTCAAGGGGACGTGGTAAATAACCGATACTATCACCCGCTGAATGGGAATCTTTGTGAATCACTACTTGGGAAGAATTTTGTGAATTCGTTGACCCAACCTAATCCGAACGTGGGGCTGTAAAAGACCACGAACCTATTTCCGATTGTTCAGGAAATTCGGAAAAAATGTAAGTGGATTGGACACCTTCTAAAAAAAACCTGACGGCGCGGTGTCTTCTCAGAAAAGACCACTACTGAGTGGAATATGGAGAAATAATATAGAAGAAGAGGAAGAAGATCAAATGAGAAGGTAAATTAAATGAAAACTATCACCCAACAGTTCCGAATAGAGAGTGCTCCTGCTCCCAAATAGTGAACTACTGAATGGAATGATAAAAGAATAAACTATACAACATCGTTGTATATTGAATTTCCTGAACACTCAACTACACAGATTCGTTCCTTCAGAGTTAGATCATTCCGCCTCTCAATGAATGATACTCAGTGATGTCAATATATGAAAAATACGTACTAGGCGCGTGTGTAACATAAAATGAAAGCTGGCTGAAACCAGAAAAATATACACGTGGATAGATGACCAAAATTATCCATGAAAAGTCGAGCAACCCATAAGGATCTACAACATACAGCTTGCTATTGGACTGCACAGCACTGGCAAATTTGCAGGTACTAGCTGGGGTGACCATGAGCACAATGAATGCGTTTCGATGAGCTTATTTTTTAGAACCCTCTATGACACATAATACTGTGAGGAAATGTTTTTTTTTTTTTAAATTTGAATAATCATTAGCGAATGATGGATCAATATGGCACAAAGAAGTCATATCATAACTAAGTGAAATAGGCGCACATGGACTCGCAAGGCAAGTTTTGCGGACAGACCAGTTAGGGACAGCCAGAGGAGCGAATGGGTCATTATTGATCAATAATATGTGCGCGTAGAAGAAATAGTGAAATAATAAATCTTTGAGCATTGATTCGAATAAGTTTACATTTTGATACCAATGTTGATCTGTACTTGGTCATAGGCTGTCAGCGTTATTCCTGAACTGACCGATGTCGTTTTTCCCAGGTTCCTACGTAATCTGTCTACCCAATCTTCAACTTGGTTTGTATTGGTTTGTTGTTGTACTCTTGATGTTTGCTTTTGAAGCTGCCCTTATCGCTTTTTGCCTGACACTGTTTTTTCAAGTATTACTAATTCCAGTCGAGGTTTTTCTTAAATGGCTCTAAGCTCTGAACTTACAACATTACATCTCTCCGTGCACAATAAAACTATTTTATCTCAATGAAATGCAGTTCTCATTTCAATTTCATTACTTACCCGCGTGAACAGTACATCACAAATGAATAAGCTCTTGATAGTAATGACATACTTCAGTTGTAGCAAACAACAGTGTTTACTTGGAAGATGGAACAATCATTAACAAAAATCTCGAAACTCCTGATTACATTGATAGATTTGAAACATCACTCGTCTTGTAGACAGGTAGTTTTGTTGATACACTGAAATCCTAGATAGCTATATAAAAACAGGTGGAAGTGACTAGATTTTTCATGTTGAGTTTTTAGTGACTCGATTAAATCAACATTGAGAATAAAACTCAGATGTTGAAAAGAAATACAAAATATAGGTACGTATTCACGTTGATACATTGAATTAGTATCGGTTGGGTTGATGTTGCTGACGAATTACGGCGAAATGTGTTGTCTGGTAGGAGCGGGCTGACTTGCTTCCACGGTCAAGGCTACCTGTCATGCAGTAGCCCATGTTCCTGTCTGAGATGCTAATGCTGGACGTCAGCCACAGCTGCAACACAATACAGTGGATATAATAAACAATCATCGAAACTCAAGATCAAAAGTCCAAGTGCTTCAATATAGCCTTACACTAGGTTTGTTAAAAGTTTTTAATTTCTTTCCCCCTTGGTTTTTATGTAAATTCGGAGCATTACTTTGTGCACTGAATTTTTAATTACACACTCAAATTTATAATTACGATTATTTTCACCTAAATATTATCCTACTATAAAGACCTGGACCAAGACAGTTGACCTTCAGTCATTTGCTTCATTTGTAGTTTTTGAAATCACATTTTACTGAAATTTCAGCCCAATACTGAGATCTGTTTCGTTTGGTGTGACGGAAATATTTCTTTCCATTTAGTTTATATAGAATAAAAAACGAATTTCTAATTCACATTCTTTGAACAATGAATTTAAAACGATCTTTAGCGGGCTTAGGCTGTTTCGACGTAGAATAAGTTTTCACGAAGACCTTCCTGACGGAAATAGCATATAACAGCGCAACGAAAAAACGACAAGTAACAACGACATGATATACAAAAAGACTAGTCGTACCGTTGCCTAGTGAACTCCGAGCTTTTTTCGCTGTTATTCTTATTAGCAGGATGTGCTGTCTTTTAAAATCACACATGCCCCCCAATGCAGTTTACCTCTGCAGTGTGTTGCTCTTATCCATTTCTTTACTTTTTTCTATTACTTAATGTAAGTGATACACTTAAAATTGGTATACATTAAAATTGGTGTCTATGTAGGAGCGTCGTTCTCCCAACTGACTTGGGAGAAGTTGGGAAAACTTGGAAGGTGGCAATAAACCCCTAATTCGAAAAGAAATATTTGGACGTCTCATCCTAATCAAGTCCTTATATTCCCAACTGTAGGGGTACCAAGTATTGGGGGTAACAACTGTAGGGGTATTTACAAAAGCTTGTGTTATTTTCATTTTGTGCATCTCATATATATATATATATATATATATATATATATATATATATAAGAAAGTCGTGTTAGTTACACTGTTTATACTCGTAGCTCAAGAACGGCTGAACCGATTTTCATGAGGGTGGACGCAATAATTGACGTCCAAGTTCTGGAATAGAACATAGGATATAGTAAAATCGTCTAAACTTCCTCCTTCATCTAGAACCAGGTCTTCCTTAGGAACATTGTTTATGGTTTCCAAGGCCAATAATTTGTTTGGTTCCATCATATTAAAGTGATCAATGATCTATTTTGCCAACAGAAAATGAAGGCAGTTTGAAAGGTATGTAGGAGAATTAGGACTTAATTAGCCACGACGATGCCTAGAGCCCATCAGCTGAGTAGCTTCTAAGGCTGTTTTCTATGATATTTACCCTATGAAGCTGGAATTAAGCTTTTAGCCTCTGCGGTACTTCAACTTAATGATGCCTACGGCCCAGATCACCTGAGTAGCACCTAAAGCTAATTCCTATGCTATTTACTCTATAAAGCTGTAATTTGGGATGTAGCATCTGCGGGACATCAAGATACGAATAAAATGATGGGCTTTTTCCTGATCAGCTGAGTGAGCTAAATTCTCTCCTTTTCACCCGAGGAATGGGAAATTTGGCAGAGAGCCTCTCCAGGACGTTGTGAGACGATGACGGGTTCCAACTAGATCAGCTGACTTAGTTGAATTCTCTTCTATTCACCCTGGGAATTTTAAATTTTATATTGAGCCTCTCTGGGACATCGATATACCAATAAAGTGATGGGCTCTTTCCCATTCTGCTGAGACCTAAATTCTCTCCTTTTCAAACTAGGAATGTGAAATTTGACAGGGAGCCTCTCCAGGACATTAAGACGAATGCAATGACGGGTTCCACCCAGATCAGCCGACTTAGCTAAATTCTCTCATATTTACCCTGTAACTTTGAAATGTGATAGTAAGCCTCTCCGGAACATCGAGAAACGCGTGAAATGAGCTCTCTTTCCATGAATCACTACTTACACCGTCCATCATATCTTTCAACGTCTCAAAAAGGTTGGACAATACATCAACGGATACTAATTCGAATACGCCGAATCTAAGTGACATAATAGAGTCTGTTAAAAGCAAGATGATATAAAGGTATCCTTTACAAAACGAATTGCATCAATGTGAATCAAAATTATAATCCCTTACCTACGATATTCACCCTTAATACGTACTACTTTATTATTTATTCTCAATTAAATAATAAATTTCAATAAATTATTGTTATTTTTTAACCATGATTGTACGAAAAATCTGCTAGGCGGGACAAAGTCCGCCGGGTCAGATAGTTAATATATAAAATCCAATGTCTATTTGTTTGTTTGTAAGTGCATCAGGGCTGAACGGCTGTACCGATTTTCATGGGGCTGGTGATTTTTAAAAATTTAAATATATATTTGATTTACTAATGAGCAAATCGTTTCGTGCTTTTAATAATATCCGGAAGATTTACTCTGGTCATTTACACATTCTATATGTTTTTAATAATGACTAAATTTGTTGTCTTAAACTAAAACTAATATTGTTGTCTTCCCACAAATAATATGGTTTTTCGTATAACAGCTCACGTGAAAATTTAATCTTGCAGAAGTGTTACGAGTATGAAATAGGTACTTGTAATAATCAAGTTTTATCCTGGAATTAGAGCTTCTTGATACTTCTAATCAACTTCCATTGCAGATAATTCTGTTGAGAAATATTACGGAGCGAATAACTGAGTGAGATAACCAAAGAATATTTATTTTAAAACTCTTCTCTTATCTCCAGCGTCTGTAAAACTGCACTTACCCGAAGATTTGTTACAGTTGCCTCGCCCGATGTTAAGGATTGTTCGATCTTCCCGGAAAAACTGGGGCAACTTGAAAACCGGGAGGGTTGGTTTTCTAAAAAGTTTGCCCGTTTTCCGGCCAAGGATAAACTGGGTCTTCTGAAGAGAACTTTTGTTATCGGACCTCTTTTACCGCAGTGTTTTGTATCGCCGACGTAACAGTAGAGCGTTCTAACAGTAAAAGGTAAATGTGAGGCGATAGTGAGGTCAAGACCAGAAAATTAGCGTTTGGAGCCCTTATAGCTCACTTAATTTCGTCTGCAACTAAGTTTCTCGCGCTTGAGCTGTTTGCAAGCTGGGACTGCAAGGTTTCTTCATTGAATGAAATTAGCAAACATCTATGTTGTTGAATGATCTTCCTATAGATATAATATATCACTCATCAGTGGTGGCGGTTGATTGTTATTTGGGAAAATGTTGATACCTACGTGACTCTAATGCAAAAAGACATTTCCAAATCGTAAAAAGCACTGAAATTCAAGAATCCTGTAAAAAAAAAAAACCATTAAAAGTTTCGAAAAAATTGTTTCAAACGAGCATGCACGTCTAAACTTTTTTGTTATTGTTTTCTTAATAATTATATTCTACATAAATATATCCTCATTAAACATCAGTTGAGCCTACCAGTGGGACACTGAGATTCTAAGAACATTTTTTCCGAATTGATTTGATTTTGAAATGGAAGGACGCATGAATGTGTTAAAAAAAAAAAAAAAAAAAAAAAAAAAAAAAAAAAAAAAAAAAAAACTTTTATAAAAGAAAATTTGTCTATTAAACCAGTCATGCAGAATGATCATAAGAGCAAATTTTCTTAAATTACCCATTTAAATCATATTGAAATTTGAGCGATTTGAGTAAGAAGAAATTGAATTAAAAAAAAAAAAAAAATTATGGCAAAAAAACTCATACTAAATAAAATTCGGCAATTGAAAAAAGATTTTGGATTTTTAGATTTTTTCGCAGTTTTCATAAATTTATCCGCAAACATTAATTAAATTTTAGTATGTTTTTCGGCATAATTCAGTGAAAAAAATTTTAAACTTTTGTTATTAATGAAATGTTCGTAAAAATGATTAATTCAACAATTTTTGGCCGTTCCTAGCCATTCCTGGTAATTTTTTAGCACATTCTTTAATATTTGACCATTTTAATGGGCTCAAAAAATGTTAGCCAACAAACTCATCCTTTCGTTTGGAAAGCTTGATTTTTTGGCGCAAGAACGGAATTTTCATCTGAATCCTAAGGAGAGTTGAGAAATCGTCGGGAATAACTTTACATTAGGTCGAGAATAACCAGAATATGACATTAGAAGAGCTTTGATAATAATGACACAATAAGAAAAGGTACCTAACAGAAAAAACGTCACAAAACTATTTTTATGTTATGGCTTTTTGCTTTTTCACACTAACAAAGAAATCGATTAATTTTAGGATTGATTTGTTTACAACGTTGACAAGGAATTTTCGTAGCTGTGTATTTCGTTTCAGCGTTTTTTGAGAGAGAGTGTTATAATATATTTGTTGTACACTACACCCAAAAATAACGCTCGAACCTTGGGCTGGGTCTTTGCATTTTCTCAATCCTGTCAGGGAGGAGGTGGTAAGTAATCGCTCCGGGATATTGAACATTTTAGACGTACAACTACAGAAAAAATCGACCATTGTCTGTAAAAGTGCCTACCCCAGATTCGAGCGTATTTTTTGGCCAACGGGCGTTTTCGGGAATTGGATGTTGCACTTATTATCACTTCAATATAAATAATCTCGCAATTCACATCAACCCATTAATTTTATTTTAATATGTACCTACCTACCTCACCAAACAACCCTCTACCTCAAAAACATAAAACAGTTAGTAATCAACATCAAGTTCAAGAGTGCTTGGCTTTCAGAAAGTACAATCCAGACTCTTCGACTAGATTTACGGTAGTTTCGAGGGGAAAAATAAATTATTCACCCATTGTGAACTGGACTGAATAGCTCAAATCAAAAGACGGAACGAGGAAGAACGAAGAATACAAGAAGAAGAAGAAATGAGAAATCAAACAACGGGAAATCAAATGCCCAAACAAAGATCTGATGATAAAAAATGATAATGGAGATACTGATAAACAAGTCAGCATAGTGTTGCCAGCCTAATATTTTTCAAAAATAAAAAGAATCAGCGTTGGGTATATTCAAGACAACCTTTCCTTGGAGTAAGCATCTTCAATTTGCTCAATCCTTGAAATGAATAAATGCAAAAGCCCAACTCTAGGTTTGAATATATTTTTCGTCCAATGACGTTTTCTGGGATTTCGAACAACATAATAATATAGGTAGGTGTTTTATAAATATCTTATAAATAAATAGCGGTGCGGCTAGGCTCGGCGCGGAGGGTAGGCTTTTAACCCGCAACACAGAGCGGTCTTAGGTGTGAGTATCTTCTGCGCCTTGTCCACCAGTACTGAACAGCGCTGACAATATCACGTCAATGGACCAGCCGATAACTTTATGAGCTCCACACACCTTGGGAAGAGTTTTAGAAAAGTTAACAGGGATATATTTTTGTAGGTCATTGCTCGAAATGGGATATTCGGGGGGAAGGAAGGGAGCTCCTGAAAAGATTGTTGCGGATAAACAACAACACGCACAACAAAAGCGAGGAGGTGGCTATGCTTGTTATGAGGTATCTAAAAGGATCAGCTACCTTGAGTCAAATGAATCGTAATAAGAACCGTCATATCAATTTCTACATCAAAAGGTCATCATAAATTTAGTAAATAATTAATTAAATCGAAGAAGGTAGAGTTTTAGAAAAGTTAACAGGGATATATTTGTGTTATGGACATTATTATGCACGAAAAGAAATGATCACGACTGCATCAATTCGAAAACACTATACATATGGATATGAATAATATAGATAAACTAGCGAAATTTATTAACAGTCAAACCTTAATCGAAATTATCAAAAATGACAGATCTGGTAAATATTAACACAGAATGTGTTTTAGCCATGGACTAACTAGCCGAAAATGGAACGCGGGATGGTAACGAAATGTGTGACGGATGATTTTCACGTACAACCGAGTCGTTGCTAGGGAAATGGTACTTCGTCGTTTTTCATCCCACAAAATTCGTTGACCATTCGTTCGAAAGCTCTCGATTTATCCAACAATATTATGTTAACTACTGCGAAGTGCGTGTCCAACAAACTGAGTTATGAGCATGGTTATATAAATAATTGTTTACACACAGGTGATCATTCTCAATAATTGATATTGTGAACATGATTGCAACCGCTTGTTAATTTCTGATGATTTCATTGAGCTTGTGTTTCGATGATTTGATTCATAGCAGGTGATCTGAGTATTACGAAAACGGTTTGATTTTTGAAGCGGAGGTTAAATAATTTGAATAGGTAATTTCTATACTTTATACTCTAGGAAGCTGTAATTTCGTTTGTAGCCTCTTTAGGACATTTACTTGACGATGCTCAGGGTCCGGATCAGATGTGTGGCTCTTAAAGCTAATTTCTATGCTTTACACTCTAGGAAGCTGTTATTTCGTATGTAGCCTCTTTAGGACATTTACTTGACGATGCTCAGGGTCCGGATCAGATGTGTGGCTCTTAAAGCTAATTTCTATGCTTTACACTCTAGGAAGCTGTAATTTCGTATGTAGCCTCTTTAGGACATTTACTTGACGATGTCCAGGGTCCGGATCAGATGAGTGGCTTTTAAAGCTAATTTCTATACTTTACACTCTAGGAAGCTGTAATTTCGTATGTAGCCTCTTTAGGACATTTACTTGATAAATCGCTCTTGATTTATCACGAATTTATTTCGTATTTTTTTTCGTAGTTTCATACTATAACTATATAAATTGATGTTATAAATGAATAGTAAACAATGACGCTTGTTTGGTTGTCACTTGGTTGCGCGACAACGCAAACACATTCTGTGTTTCAATAATTTCGTCCGAAGTATGTAAATAGAGGTAACCGGGGGTCCAGGGGGCTTGCCCCCTGGCGAGGCGCGGAGCGCCGAGTTTAAATATATTTCATCACTGATAAGTCCATTTCTATAAAGCTTGGAATTATCACTTCAACCTGTTGAAACCATATTGAGCGTCCCCTTTCCTTTTTCGCGACCAATGGGATTCAATCTCCCTTCACCTGTGACTATATTAGCCGTGTCCTTCTAATGTGTGTTCAGCTATTGTTTGTTACTGGTGAAAGTCTAACCGTCAAAATCGATTTAATATTGTAACTCATTATTTTTCGTGGAAATAGACAACGATTTTTCTTTAACTTCCGTTTTGAGGTAAATGATGCAAAATTGGTAATTTTTTCCTTTGTTTATATTATTTTTGAAGTTGAAATCGAAATTGAAATTTCAAAGATTTCTCGAGTCTGAGACCAGCTGCATTGTTCGATTTTATATAATTTTCTACTCAACTTAATTCATTTGTCATAATTCGATTTAAAATGTAGTTTTCTCCTGGTTTAATTGTTTGTTTGATAGGAAGCAAACAACTCCTCTGATTATGGTTGCGAGGATGCACGTGTAGATAAAGAAGGGAAAGATATTAATACTATCAAGATGCCTGCGCACTGTGGATTGTTGCGTTTGAAAGAGTGTAGATTTCGAGGTTGATACCAGACGGTAATTTTGCTGTAACTGAGTGGTCTCAGTTGATTCCTTTTTATCAACTTGAGTTCTGCTAGAGTAAGATTTTTCACTGTTCTAATCAGTACTCAACTATAGCCCTTCTTCACTAATGTATCATGCATTTCCAGTCCTTCGTTGACAGTTACGAGAGATCTAAGCGTAATAATTTAAAGTGTACTAGAATATTCATGTCATGCAAAAATAACTGCATTTTATTCGGCAAACTTTCGAAGCTGATCGATTAAAAACCAGATTCATTTCTTCAAATAATTTAAAGATTCTACAAAATTTAATGGTGCTTTAAAGAGCTAAATGGGTTACGACTAAGCAACTTACTGTCCTATAGATAAATAATTTAATGTATTTTATAATAAAGCTATGGTTTCATCAATGCAATGGTTTGCTGATTCTATCGCATCCCATCAGGCCAATAAGTTCAAAACACGACCCGGGGGATGAGTACTACGTTGAAACAGAAGGAATTATTGCGTCCAGCTGTTTGATTACTGCGAACGGGTGAAAACGCCAAATCCTCTGTCGTTCGCCTCACGCCAGTGTTTGTCCATCCGCTGGCTCGTGTTTGTGAATTTGTGTTTGCGGGACCTGTAAAACTCTCTCGAGTGATCCAGTGAAACTCCAAGTGAGTTTCTCAGCATCCATTTCCAGTAGCTCTCGTTTTTCATGGGTGTACAGGACTATTTGACAACGTCCGCCAGTGTTTGACTGATAATTATTTTACGGGGGCTTTGTCACAGTCCTTTGTACGGCCAATGAACGGTGAAAAAGCGCGACAGATATCTTCCCATACGAACTGGACGATTCAATGAATTCCGGTACCTCTTCATCAATCCATAAATGTTTCGATGAAAAACTCAGGATTTCGATAAAGCCGTAAAGCAATATTAAAATAATATGTTTATTTATGTGAAGGTTTTCAGGTACCTACATGTTTAATCAACTTTGAATCCTAATGGACTTTTTGTATCCTAACATCTCAATTCATGTATTTCGCATGCCCAACCTTCAATTACAATCAAAAGGGGCAAATGAAGAGGTGTGATCTGGAGTTATGTATTCCTAAAAAATGATAGCGCGTTCATAAAAGTCTCTAAACGATGATACCCTACAAATAACTTGGTTTATTGTGCTCAAAATTTGGAAGCACGGATGTAATAGGGTATTCATCCCATTACATATAAACCTGTCTTTTTTCTTTTTAGATTTGTAACCTGATCCTCTCTAAATCCAAACTAAAGGGGTACCATGTACTCCATAATGACGTGTGTAAACCACGTGAGTTAAAGATGTCTTTTCAATGAAAAGAACTCACTTAACAGATGTTAATGAGTATTTGCAGCCATGTGTGCGAGCAAATCCTTTAATTCACCCGGCAGAACGGTAGTGAGGAGTTGATTGAAGGGCGCGATAAAGGAGACGTTAGGTAAGCGAACTGTGCAGAAAATGATGAGGAGGGGGAGGTATTTTAAAAGAAAACGAAAAGGGTGAATGATCTCTTTTGGTTGACATTGTAATTGGACGACTCTCAGCCACGATCGAAGTCCTACACGATGCCAGTCGCCCCGTTTTAGTTTGGAATAAAAGGTGACTGATGGGGGTGGAATCGGACGTACTGCTAATTGGATCCGTTTGTCGAGGGATGAAGGTGGGAAAGGAAAAGCCATTTTTGAAGACCGGCGTTCCGTACATCTGCACCTCTCATATCTTTTATGTGATGCTCATGGTCAGTGAAGTGGGAGACGCTGAGGCATGAACTCTTTTGCGATTATGGTCTTTGATCCTTTGACGGTGACAAAGTTGTAATGCTCTTTCTCATAACTCGACTGACCTCTCTTGCCGCAAGTATTGATGGAGGAAATGCCCCCGATATTCAGGAGTGGTTACAAATTAAGTAAAAACATATTGCTTCCGAGTCTACCTAAAGGTAGAGGAAGCATTATTTTCACTTTCGGGAGAAAAAATTTTTTTAGTCTCCAAAATCAAAAATTCTATTCGCATTTCACGTTTTTAGACCATTCTGAACAACTTCGGTTCTGTGTCTGTCAGTCTGTGTCTGCTGTGTGTGTGTGTCTGTCGTGTGTCCGCAAATCCTTGCAACAAGGTTATTTTCCACAATTTTCATCCGATTCGAATGAAATTTTCAGGGGATGTGAGAGCTACGAGTATAAGGTAGACGGTCCCGTATCAGTTTCATTGTTCTTGACTCAATACCACACTCTGCGCATGAGTAAAAAATTCTATCCTATACTGGAATTACATTTAAAAAAATTCTTCATAGTTAAGTCAGTTCGTAGATAGTGACATTTTTATCGCGTTACCAAAAAAAAAGGAAGACATTTTTGTTAATGGAAAGAGCATGGCTGCCTAGACCTTTCACAAGGATAAATACGAGAGACTAGAAAGGTTTTTCCCCATTTTCAGTTTACATGTTGTCACACGCGATACAAAAACTGCAACTAAATCACACGCAACGAAGTTGTGGAAACGCATTTCAAAACGGAAAACAAGTGAGAAAACGTGGTCTATTCCCATGAAAATTAAAGTTACAATGTTAAATGGAATTCAACAATGATTGTTACTGATGATGGTCCAATAGTGGGAATCGATTTAACATTGTAACTCTTCATTTTTCGTGGGAATAAACAACGTTTATTTACTAACTTCTGGTTTTTTTTTCTAATGGCTCTTCCATTTGTAAGTACTAAGGTGGATAGATACCCTTTCAAAATCTACTGTTCACATTTCTAGGTATGTTAAATGCCTTGCTAATACGAGAACATTGTAATTGGCATCAGATTTTGCACTGTGTACCATTTGGAGCCTTACCTCTCATTCTGGGTAGGTATCGACACCTTTCTGAACCAGGGTACTAACTCGACGTACGATCATTGAAAATGATCATTGCATTCATTTATTATATTTAAAGTGGATACGATCTTAATATGGTACATATTTCTTATTGAGGTCACAGTTCAATAAAAAATCATTTTCCACAGTAGAAAAATTATGAGGTGCAAATGGATTTGTTTTTGGCAGCATTTCTCAACAAGGGTAGCGCAATTTCCAAGAGGTAGGTGATTCAAGTCCCGGAAGGCAATCATCGGTCTAGGAAAATTATTATTTAGAGCAACCTACCTTATTCCATGCAATAAAACAGTGAATAAAATTAAGAAATAATAAAAATTACGCGTCCGCATGAGCTTAATAGCTTGACAACATGATTTGCCTCGTGAATAATTTTGATTTCATCTTTCATCTTGTTCAGATTAAAATCCCAATTTGTAGAAGATCACTACTAATGAGTTATGTGTGATTTGGCAGCAAAGGTTAACAACCAACATAGCAATCTGGTAGATTTTTGGATTAGTTAGCTATCAATGAGGTGAGAGAGGTGTTGAAGAAGGTTGA